>OZ030390.1:66029005-66629005 GCA_964023965.1 Melinopterus prodromus
AAACAAATATTGTTATTTAAAATATGAAGCAAAAAAGAACATAAAAAATCTTTCACTGGCATACCACTAAACTGCATAGCAGTTTGTGCGTGGTTTTCAAGTAACTAGATTTAATGGGAATTAATGAAAGAAACTAAAACAGATTCGTGCCTCTCCAATACAGAAACGGTCCCAAACAATTCATTCTAAATTTTATTTTTAATAGTTATAAAAAGCAAAAATGCCATCACCACTAAAATGCAGTTAATTGAAATTTTTAACATTTAAGTTTTTAAAAGCAAAAATTTTATATTAGTAATTTTTGCCACCTATGATTAAAATTATGACATGTCAGTTATTTGGCAAATATAAAAAAAAATAAAAAAAGAATGTTGGCATACTTTTATTAGAAAAATAGTAAAAAACCGGTTTTAACCGTTATTTCATTTCGGTTCACGAAAACGAAAACGATATTTTTTGGGTGTGAACGAAAACGAAATTTTTCGTTTTCGTTCTGATCGGGAACGAACAAAATACTTTTCGTTTTTAGTCCCTGATAGCAAACCGCGGACCGTGGGTCCGCACATCAACCGACTTCAAATCGGTCCATAAGCGAGCATGGCACACAACGCGCATGCGCTACTGGGATTGTATCTGTATTGTGTATGGTATCTGTGTATTACATTGTGATATCCAGGCTGTGACGTCAGCGAGCTAGCGCTGCGGACCTCGAGATGTGATTGGTCCGTCTGTCGTCGTGATGGTCATGTGTTTTCAAATACAAATGCAAGGCTTCGCGCTATTTTGTTTCCCGCAATTTTGGAGTATAACCTGTATAACGCTGTTTTGGGGTTATGTTTACTGTTTTGTTTGGTGGTTAGTCTGTTAGTGGTTACAGTTGCGAGTGGAGTGAATTGAACTTAATTGAAGTTAAATGAACGACACGAAATATGTCAAAGAATTAGGCATATAATTTGGTATTGGTATTGGTTTTTATTTGGTAGTGACTACCATAGAGTTTTTATCAAGACCGATAAAATCCATTAATTTTTTTGCCCACCCAAAGCAAATTTGTACGAGCCGCCACTGACACACACACACACACACACACACACACACACACACACACACACACACACACACACACACACACACACACACACACACACACACACACACACACACACACACACACACACACACACACACACACACACACACACACACACACACACACACACACACACACACACACACACACACACACACACACACACACACACACACACACACACACACACACACACACACACACACACACACCAGTGGCGGCTCGTCAGGGGTGGCAGGGTAGGCACTGCCCACCCAAAAGATACGAACAATAAAATATAAAAAATACCTATTTATTTACACACATTTATCAATAATCAAAATATTTATAATTATCTAGTACAAATACATTCCAATAAATCTCTGTTATCCAAACTCATGATGCAATTATTTTCAAATACGTCGGGTGTTACACGGAGACTGATACTGCTTTCTCTGCTACGCACACAGATCCTAGATGGATCGCGCTCTCTTTAGCGTGCGAGAATACGTCGGAACTCGGAGCAATAGCAAACAGGGACTAAGAACGGAACGAAAACGAGAACGAAAGAACTAAATTAACCGAAAAATTTATAAGAACGAAAACGGAAACGAATTTTTATTTATTTTGGAATGCTGAATTATTTATATATACTTTTGCTATAAAATAAATAGGTTACATTTTTTTCTCTCTTATTTTTAATAATAAAAATTTTATCTACAAATAACCAAAAATTAACCATGACACAAAATTTTTAAATAAGTAAAAGCTAATTTAAATAAAGCAAGATCAGAGAGAAAAGAAACAAATATTGTTATTTAAAATATGAAGCAAAAAAGAACATAAAAAATCTTTCACTGGCATACCACTAAACTGCATAGCAGTTTGTGCGTGGTTTTCAAGTAACTAGATTTAATGGGAATTAATGAAAGAAACTAAAACAGATTCGTGCCTCTCCAATACAGAAACGGTCCCAAACAATTCATTCTAAATTTTATTTTTAATAGTTATAAAAAGCAAAAATGCCATCACCACTAAAATGCAGTTAATTGAAATTTTTAACATTTAAGTTTTTAAAAGCAAAAATTTTATATTAGTAATTTTTGCCACCTATGATTAAAATTATGACATGTCAGTTATTTGGCAAATATAAAAAAAATAAAAAAAGAATGTTGGCATACTTTTATTAGAAAAATAGTAAAAAACCGGTTTTAACCGTTATTTCATTTCGGTTCACGAAAACGAAAACGATATTTTTTGGGTGTGAACGAAAACGAAATTTTTCGTTTTCGTTCTGATCGGGAACGAACAAAATACTTTTCGTTTTTAGTCCCTGATAGCAAACCGCGGACCGTGGGTCCGCACATCAACCGACTTCAAATCGGTCCATAAGCGAGCATGGCACACAACGCGCATGCGCTACTGGGATTGTATCTGTATTGTGTATGGTATCTGTGTATTACATTGTGATATCCAGGCTGTGACGTCAGCGAGCTAGCGCTGCGGACCTCGAGATGTGATTGGTCCGTCTGTCGTCGTGATGGTCATGTGTTTTCAAATACAAATGCAAGGCTTCGCGCTATTTTGTTTCCCGCAATTTTGGAGTATAACCTGTATAACGCTGTTTTGGGGTTATGTTTACTGTTTTGTTTGGTGGTTAGTCTGTTAGTGGTTACAGTTGCGAGTGGAGTGAATTGAACTTAATTGAAGTTAAATGAACGACACGAAATATGTCAAAGAATTAGGCATATAATTTGGTATTGGTATTGGTTTTTATTTGGTAGTGACTACCATAGAGTTTTTATCAAGACCGATAAAATCCATTAATTTTTTTGCCCACCCAAAGCAAATTTGTACGAGCCGCCACTGACACACACACACACACACACACACACACACACACACACACACACACACACACACACACACACACACACACACACACACACACACACACACACACACACACACACACACACACACACACACACACACACACACACACACACACACACACACACACACACACACACACACACACACACACACACACACACACACACACACACACACACACACACACACACACACACACACACACACACACACACACACACACACACACACACACACACACACACACACACACACACACACACACACACACACACACACACACACACACACACACACACACACACACACACACACACACACACACACACACACACACACACACACACACACACACACACACACACACACACACACACACACACACACACACACACACACACACACACACACACACACACACACACACACACACACAGACACACACACACACACACACACACACACACACACACACACACACACACACACACACACACACACACACACACACACACACACACACACACACACACACACACACACACACACACACACACACACACACACACACACACACACACACACACACACACACACACACACACACACACACACACACACACACACACACACACACACACACACACACACACACACACACACACACACACACACACACACACACACACACACACACACACACACACACACACACACACACACACACACACACACACACACACACACACACACACACACACACACACACACACACACACACACACACACACCACACACACACACACACACACACACACACACACACACACACACACACACACACACACACACACACACACACACACACACACACACACACACACACACACACACACACACACACACACACACACACACACACACACACACACACACACACACACACACACACACACACACACACACACACACACACACACACACACACACACACACACACACACACACACACACACACACACACACACACACACACACACACACACACACACACACACACACACACACACACACACACACACACACACACACACACACACACACACACACACACACACACACACACACACACACACACACACACACACACACACACACACACACACACACACACACACACACACACACACACACACACACACACACACACACACACACACACACACACACACACACACACACACACACACACACACACACACACACACACACACACACACACACACACACACACACACACACACACACACACACACACACACACACACACACACACACACACACACACACACACACACACACACACACACACACACACACACACACACACACACACACACACACACACACACACACACACACACACACACACACACACACACACACACACACACACACACACACACACACACACACACACACACACACACACACACACACACACACACACACACACACACACACACACACACACACACACACACACACACACACACACATATCCACACGCACGCGCACACACGCATGCGCACGCGCACACACACACACACATTTTTTTACATTCTTTTTTGTATCTTTCCAAAAATTTCAGGGGACCCAATAGGACATATTTCCCGTAAAATCTCATTTATTTTTTTGTTTTGTGCTTTTGGGTTTGTGATTGTGACAGCTGTACGTATGCGTTGTACGATGCGACAGCAATACTTTGTATGTATACTTTTTAAGTAGCGCTTAAAGTTAAGTGTAGCTTATATTAAGGTAATTTTCAGTAGTATGACATATCTGTCACTTAAGAAAGTTATACTTCCAAACCAACATACCTTGACAACGTTTATTTTATCATGGTTTTCTAGTAACTTTTCTGGTAACTACAATTTGATGGTGCCTGCACTTGGCGACATTTATGTGTCATTTGTATCAGTGTCAGAATCTTTTCCTAGAAAATTTACCTTACATTCTTACTTTATCATATGATTAACTATTGTAAAGTAGGTATTGTAAAAAATGAGATTTTAGCGGAAATATGTCCTTTTGGGTCTCCTGAACATTTTTGACCAAGGTACACAAAATGTGAGTGCGTGCGCGTGTGCGTGTGTACCCGTTTTTGTGGCGACGATTCCGGAAAAACTACTAAAGGTATTGAGACGAAACTTCATATTTAGAAGTTTCATGACCAAACTTAGAGCTGACCAGCTTTTTGTTCAATAGGATTCAAAGGAACTGTATGTTTACTCTAAGCCTTTTTCAAGGATTTGGCAAATGAGCCGCTATTTCTGTAATTTTGTCAAACAAGTTAAATAATAAATTAAAGTAGAGAAAATGTTGTATAATTTATGTCAATGGAATTTTTTAATAACATTAATAGTTTAGCTGCTGGAGCAAATTCTATTTGATCGAGATCGGTCGTGTCAGCATTCATTAAAAACTAGTTAGCCAATATTTGACTGATATTTTCATTCTAATGACAGTAGGTAGTGTCAAACGCAGATGGTTTTGACAATCCCTACTAGACAATACCTGCTGAGAATCAAAACAGCTGTCAAATCCTGGCTAACTTTTATTTTAATGCACACACGACCGATCTCGATCTATAGAATCTCATACAGCTAAACTATTAATTTTATATATAGTATGATAAAGTCATGCGCCTGCCCACATTAGATTTTTTCCGGTTTATGAAAGATGCAATTTTAAGAAATTTGCTTATACTATAGTAGATTTCACAAGTGCTGCTAATTACTGATCGATTTCTGCTGGTATTGTCACCATACGTTACAGATTATTCCTATAAATTGACGTGTGTTAAAATGCAATAGCATTATTTTTATACCTCTGCTGTACAAGTGGATATACGCTACGCTATACAGTATCGCAGTTCGGTCGAAAACTATTGATTTCCTTGAAGCCAAAGTTGCCCTCGCGCAGCCTCGGTGCAAAGCGCACTACACACGTATATGTACATGAATTGGGTCAAAACTTCTGAAACGTGTGTAGTTACCATATGTTGTATACTCAGACACCTGCGTCCAGAGGCTGCGCGGTTGCAGTCTTGCCTCATGATTTTTAACGGAGTGCGCTACTGTATAGCGTAGCGTATATCTATACTGTGCCTATAGTAACCTATAGTAGCCTATAGTAACCTATAATACTGAACGTAGATATTGAACGTGACAGTATTTGTCGATATGCAATATTGTAACAATAATTTTTCTACTTTGCGTTCGTTATAAACTCATAACGAAACCGCTTTCGGTGTCGTTATAAAAACACTAGATCACAAACTTGTAGTAACTTTTAGTTTTCCAAGATTGATGAAATTGGCGTCAAGTGTGAAATAAGGCGGACATCTCAATCGCTAATGGCTCCACTGACGTCACTTTTTCGTGAGTTTGTAGGCATCTGCGGGGGTCGCTTGGATACATGGGCAATATAGGCGTCAGCGCAACCTCTGTAAAATACGGCTCTACCAGCCTTGGTCTCAATCGTGTTTGTAAATTTTACTGGCAAAACTGGGAGAGCTGAAGATTACTCATAGATTTCAGCTGTTATTTTAGACATACGTTACAGAATATTTCTAAATATTGACGCGTGTTAAAACGAAATAGCATACTTTTCATACGTCTGCTGTATAATTTAAATGGGCAAGACAAAAAAGTACGTCTGTTCTTAGAACCATAAGAACGAATGACAGCGGTAGCAACCTAACCTCCAATTCGACCGCGAACGTGTGATGTGAACAAGATGTTTTCGTTGGTATGTTTTCACTTTGCTTCTGTTAAACATGCTAATGATGGATATATAAATTAGATAGGACAATTATCACAATTAAATGACAGTATTTTTAATAATTAAATATTAATCATGAACGAACTACCTAGTAGGCAACTTAATATACACAGCTAATAACCTATTCACGCGGTACGTTCATAACTTGGTTCATATGATTTTAAGCGATGAATCACCTTCAGCTCTCCCAGTTTTGCCACAATTACCAACTGTTGAAGAAAAAAACTACTCAAGATTATAAGATGACAACCGCAATTTTTGACATATAAGTAAAATTAATGTCGCAAAGTAGAAAAAATAGTTGTATAATGATGAAAGTTCGTTCAAATAATTGAGCAATCTGTCATCATTATACAACGCTAGTGTCATTATAACCATTGGCGCGTATAATGATGGGGATTATATAGTCATAGATACGTATGCAATGAACTTATTATATGAGAGTCGTAGATAAACATTATTATGATTTATGGGTTATTAGTAACATAGTGACCAACCGATTATAGTATATTATAACACTCGTTTTATAAGACGCATTGGCGCACTCGTTCCATTTGGGCGCCAATTTTTGTCTTATTTAACTTGTATTGTAATATACTATAATCGACCGGCTTACATGCGGCGCGACGCCGAAGGCGGAGCGCTATATACTGCTCGTCGCGCTATTCCGTACTTTCGGCACTTGTAACATAAATAACTATAGTTATGTCCTGTACGCACCGATGCGTACACACACATATTGAGATGAACCAGAGTTGTAGTGCGTTGTAATAAAACGAATCTTAAGTAATTGAATAGAAGCGACAAATTACATTCAAGCTGTTTTATTACGCCGAACCCTACGAGTACAATTAGTAAGAAGAAACATTACAAGTTTCATTAAAATTGATAATAAATAAAACACGTTTTTATCGCTCTAGTTGTATTTATTTTCGGTTAGAGTTCATGTGTATGCTTGAGATCATCATCTTCCACCAAGCCATCAATCTTTGTTTTAATTTCCTCCAACATCGTAAGATACTGCTCACGTATATGAACAGTACCGGCGAGTTCAATATCCGAATTCAATTCGCTTTTTGCTATTTCCGCGCTTTTCTCATTCGCGATCTTCGTCAAATTTTTATCGATGCCTCTGAGTTGTTTCTCCATGAGCTGCAACCTCCACGGTTTGTCTTTGCACATGATATTCTTCATATCCAAGTCGTCAGTTTGATTCTTGACGTTTACAGTGTGTAACTTCGCATTTAGTTCTTCTAATATGCCAGAGTCTTTTCTGTTCAGTTTAAATCCGTTCTCAATTATTTCTACTGGTGGTTCTGTGATTTCTTCTTGAATTTCATTCTTTCTCGTGCTTTCGAGGAGAGTGTATTCGTCTACTCTCTCGATGAATGACTGAAGGTATTCGCCTGTATCTGGTGTGGCTTTTTTCTCGATGTCTGATAGTAATTCTGCTATTTGAAGTTTTTCTTCATCTGTTAGGCTGTACTTAGCGTTGCTCATTGTCCTTTCTTTGGCTAGTTTAATGTTCCTTAGAATAAAGTCTTTGGTATATTCTTTCTTATCTTTTGGTTTAGACTTTGCCCCCGCTTTCTTCGCCTGTTCTTCTGATGTCTTATTATCGCCTTCATCTTGTCGGGCGCAGTAGTGTGGGAGTGCGCGCTCATGAATTTTTCGTCCACTCTCTATGGTTTCGCGTATTATTGATTTTATCTCTTGATGTATTTCTTTTCGCTGTCGTTCCACTTCTTGCATTTCGTCAACAGCTTCTTTAACTTTAACATCATTGTTTCTGATCTTTTCAAACATCTTCAATAATGTTGCGGAACCACCAAAGTATGGGTAGGTTTCTGGTAGGCTCTCTACTTTGATATCGGTAGGTTCTTTCTTTGTAATTGTACCTTTTAAATATCTTAGTTCCTCAGCCATCTGAAAGAAAAACTCGTTCATCTCTAACACCATGTGTTTGGTGCTTTGTTCGTTCATTCTTTCTCGATGTATAGGCATAGTGGCAATATATTCTAAGCTTTTTCTTAGAGATTCTTCTAGGCTTATCCTGGGTAATTGTTGTAACTCTTCGTCAATTGCGTGTCCGTCATACACTTTGCAAAAATCCTCCATAGGTACAGCAATTTCTGGATAGTCCTCAACATCAAATCTAACTGTTTTCTGAGGTCCGTCCGATTTCTTAAATTTTATACTTGTGTCTTGTGGCACTTTCATCTTGAAACTTGTGATTTTTTGAGTTATTTGTGATATCCGATTGGTGTGACTGATATGTGGGAAAACCACATCGTCAGAATTGGTTTTTGCGACTTTATTCGATAGTAATCTCTTCGCCATTGTTACGCATAATCTTCATAGATAAATGCGCGATTTATCATTTGCCGCCATTTTTTTACTGTGCATCCGCCTACAATTTGCTGATATAATGACAATTAACTGACACTATGACTGACAGTAACTGTTAGGTGTGGTCTCCACATTAAGAAATAGTTATTTATGTACCAAGGACATTACACGAATGTTTATGCCCCGAGGGTGACCGGGCCTATCGGCCCTCGAGCTTTTTAAGTCACCCGAGAGTAAAACATCAAGTAATGCCCGAGGTGAATACAAAATTGTATGTCCTACAATGGTTTTGTTGCTCATTGTTGCTCCGTTTGAATAATATTAATAAATATTTTGACGTTATCAAGTGACTTGCGTATCTACGGAGTTGAATAACAATATAAACAATTCGGAGTTGAGTGACTATACAGACAATTAATTGTCAAACTTATAACCTTAATCGCTTATAATTGACATTGCCGAGTGACAGGACAGACAATTAATTTTCAAAGTTATAACCTTTATAATTAACATTGATGACGTAAAATTTACAATTTGAATTACAAATATTTGATATATTTGACGTATAACCATGGCAACTCTTAACGCCCGCGCGGGCGTTAAGTAGCAGTTTTTGCCCCGGTATCTAAGATGTAAAATATCACTTTATGATCATGTAGGACATAAATTGTAGTTTCGGTAAGAAAACAAATTTAGAAGCAACTAGTGCAATATACGCTGAAAAATGCAGCATCTGCATGTAGTGTAGATACCGCACTATTTAATTGTATTTGCACAGTCCCTGGTTTTGCCTGTTTTGCCTAGTATCATGCCAAGGTCTATAAAGAGAGTAAGACATAGGAGTAAGGTTATCTAGTTTGCCATCTTTCCTTTTTTTAGCGCATGAAGAGGAGAAAATACTTTATGCACTGAGCCCCGATCAGATATCGCGCCACTGACCTGATCGGGAGGGTGGGAATCGTTCTGGTTAGATGTTATGCCAGGGTTACCTCACTAAAAACTCCCCCTCACTTTAGCATGTTTTGATCTTGACGGCCGGGAACCGCGGAGGCATTGCTTCGGGGCCGTCCATGCTAGATGTTATCTGTGGGCTCTGTAGGCTCAACTCTTAGGCAGCTGGCTGGTCTGGTGGGGCCTGCTGTTCCAGCTCTGTCTGGTGTTTGCCGGCCATTGTCTCGCGGAGGAATCTGGTTATCTCCTACGCGTGTTCACCAATGAGGAGACCCGCCACATTTTGTTTGTCAACTGGTTCACCCACGATCAACTCTAGCCTCATTCTTGCTTTGTCGAAGCGGGCACACCAGAACAATGTGTGGCGCGGTGTGTCGGCCGTGTCGCAGTACCAGCACTGATCGGATGTTCTCTTCTTGAGTTTCCGGAGGTAGCTGCCGAAGCAACCATGGCCGGTAATCGCCTGGGTCATGAAGTAGTCCGTTGGGGGGCCCCCTTCATCCACTGGCGGACGTACTGGATAAAAGTCTTTGCCCATCCTTCGTAATTGTTCCAGCTCACCTGCCAGGCGGTCATCAGTCGTTCGCGCATCTCGTCTGGGTTCGCGCTGTCCCCGGGTCTCCCAATTTCGGGCGCGCTCCCACGCTAGCAGGTGGAGGGGAGGGCACCCCGCCAGAACTCCGACCGCCTCCGTTGCCACCGTCCTATACGCTGATGTTGCGGCTATAGCGTACCTTCGCTCTATGCCACTCTCCCAGGCTGAGGCCGCGTACTGCACAACGGAGGTCACCACCGTCGCGAGCATCCGCCTCCTGTGGCTGGACGGTCCTCCAATCCGCGGCATCAGGCGGGCGAGGTTGTTCTGAATCTTGGCCGCTTTTTACGTGATTCTCTTTGTGTGCTCGAACATCCTCAGGTCGAGAAACACTCCGAGATACTTGACTGCCTCCGAGCTTGCGACGCTCTCCCTGCCCACTCGGATTCGGATTGATTTAAGCATCCTCCGGCCCTCCAGGATTACCACCTCCGTCTTGGTCTCCTCGATGGCTAGACCGACGTCCTTAAGCTGGCCTGAAACCTTCCACAACGCGTGCTCCGCCTTCTCCGTCAGGTCCGCCTCGGTTCAACGTGGCCAGTACGCTGTTATAATAGGTGTTCCATAGTGTGCCGCCCACTACAGAACCCTGTGGAACTCCGCAGGTCACTGCCCTTGCCTCGCCGTCTTGGAGGTGGATTTTCCTGTCAGACAGGTAGGTACCAATCATTCGTCGCAGAGCCGGCGATATTCCTGCCTCCCTCAGTGCCCCCTTGACCTTGTCCCAGGGGGCCGAGGTGAACGCGGTTTTGATGTCCAGCAGGACCATGATTATCAGGCGCCTGTGCGTTAGCGACGTTTTTCTGATTTCTTTGACCCGCTCCACGAAGGACATGATGGCGTTGGTGGTCCCTCTGCCCTTCCTGTAGGCGTACTGGTTGTTCCCCATGGCGTCGTTCTGCTTGAGTTGGTCTATGAGCCTCGTGTTGACCATTCTTTCCAGTAGCTTTCCTACTGAACTCAGCAGACAGAGCGGGCGGTATGCCCTCTCTTGGCCGGGTTTCCTCGGCTTGTCGATCAACACGTCTGGCCTCCCTCCACAGCTCGGGGAACGTTCCAGTCTCCAAGCTGGAGATGAAGACCTCTAGGATGTATCGTGCGTCAGACTCCACGCAGGCGATGAGGATCTCGCTGGAGATCAGGGACCCTATTCTCGTCATCTTTTCGAAGCGAATCGTGACTTATCGAATGGAGTAGGGATATCACCGGTTGCCCGTATCTATGAGCAAGTTTGCTTGTTGCTAAGAACAATAACACACGCGCCACGCCCATACGTTCCCATACGTTTGATTTGAAAGTATGGGCGTGGCGCGTGCGTTATTGTTCTAAGCAACAACCTAGATACGAACCGGAGGGCAACCGCTGATATCCCTACTCCATTCGAAAAGACGCATTCGCTTCAAAAAGATGACGAGAATAGGGTCCCTGGTCTCTTCCCGGTGCTTTTCTTATCTTCATTTGTTTGAGGGCCGCCATAAGTGCGTCCATTGAAAATGGGTCGTCCCGATCGCCGTAGGCGAGTGGCGGCTCACTCAGGGCGCCCTGGCGCGGGTCGTTGGGGAAGAGTTTTTTGTATTACGCATGTACAGTAGTTTTGTCCTGCTGTCCGGCGTCTCTGGTACCCAGCTGTTTGGTCAGCAGCTGCTACGCCGTCCCCCAGATGTTCTCTTCTAGCTCTGCGGAGACAGCTCCCTCCATTTCGCCTCTCTGGTTCGCTGAATGGTGAGTGGTGAGCGATTTCTTGGCCTCCCTGTACTTCGTCTCGGCCGCTTGTCTGGTTTCTTGCGCTGACGGGGTGGTTCTTCTTGCTCTCTGCCACGCTCTTCCCTCCCGCACATACCTTGGTCTCGCTTCGGCGATGTCAGGGGTCCACCAGTACTTCGGTGTTCTGGTCTTACCGAGTATTTTCTTTTTCTGGAGGGCTGCTTCGCAGGCCTACTGGATTGACTGTATGAGGCCCTCGGGTGTGGCATCACGGTTGTTCAGCGCGGCAAACTCCTCCGCAGGCGCTTTTCTCCCTCGGACCCGAATATCCAGCCTGCAGGGCAGTCTTGGAATGCCTCTCGGTGCTCCGGTGCCGAAAAAGAAAAAGACGAATTCATAACCAAACTAACAACAAGTGCTAAACAAGAACATGGTTCCAACAAAAAATTCGAGCCGATTCTCGAACCAAAGGTGAGGTCGTGCAAAGTATTAGTGCAAACTCATCTGAAGATGGACCTTTAGATCAGAATAAAAGTAAACAAAATAAAGAATTATGGACGGAAGTTGTAAATAGAAAGCAGCGTTTTCTGGTAAAAGTGAAGTAGCATCATTACCAGCATGTTCAGGTCCTTTTTCAAAAGGTTGTTTGTGAGTAGACTGGATAAGCGCGTTACTGTATAGTGTAGAAGATCTGGAAGCCTTCTGGAAGAAGGAGAACGATGCACCATTCAGGATAGAAAATTTAAAACCTAAGTACGAACAAGCCGAATACTCATCTTTTAAAGTGGGTGTACCCAGTGCTATGGCTGATAGTGTGATTAAGGTGGGGTTTAAATTGATCCCGAAAATGCTAAAACATAGTCGCCAATAGTTCTAAGAATCCGTCCTTAAACTGGACAGAACTAAGTCGGCTATTTTTTTTTATTGTTGAGAAAGCTTCAAATATACGAAGCAAGTATATTTTGAATCCAGATACCTTAATACTCGGTTGTAATAGATTATTAAAGTACGGCAATTTCAAGGATTTTTACCAGCTTATTACGTCGCTGTTCACGCGAATGGAGACGAAATGGTTATTTCGTTCGATAGCTGCAGACCCACTGATTCAATTTCGATTTCATGTTCAATTGCAAGCAGTGCCCAGAAACTGAGATTCTTACTAAAATAAAAACGCTTGTTTCCGGGGAGCCATCTGTTGAACTGTACAGGTAACACGTCGGTTAATTCAGCTACTTCCCGTTCCTTGCCCGAGCGTTGTATCGGTTATAACCATCGAGATGAAAATATATATATATAATCTGGAGGTAGCAAGCGGTAGAAGTGGGGGAGGGTCAAAAATGCTCTGAGCTTCATAGGCTCTTGAAGTTAGGTGTTTTAGTAACTTTCTTTTACTGGCTTGCAAAATCACTAAATATCTAGCTTCAGGTATATAAACAAACCTATGATTCTAACCTAAAACGTGCCTAAAACTAATCGTACATACGAATTTTGTTTTGGTTTTGACAAAGCTAACAAGTAGTAGAGCCGTATAAATTGTTTGATGACATGACAGATGATGCAGATTATTTAGATTTTTCGAATATCAGTCAATTTTCAATTAGTTTGGTAGAATACATGCAGGTTTTGTAGTAAAAAAGATAAAAAAGAATTAAATGTAATTGGTGTTTAGATGCTTTTGCTTCATCACTTTCATCAGCAAATACATCATCTTTAATTTTATTCAAAAATAAGGGTAAATTAACACATCTCTCAAAGAATGTACGCAAAGAATTTGAGCGAGTTTGTCGGCGAAAATTTAGTGCACTCTGTTTTTTGTGCAGTATACACTGTAACGCGGCGAATTGTTCTGCGTGATTTGTTTGATATTCCGTATGGGTAGCGCCATCTATCGCTGTCTAGGGCAACTTGGTGGAGCTCGGCAGGAACTCGGCAGGGTGTGAAACGCTGCTAGCATCGGGTTTCCGCGCGCAAAATTGCCGAGGCCACGCCCCCGTCATTTACATTTAATTAGATCCCACGGTTTTTACTGTTTGGATTCACGGAATTTTGTCTTGCAAAATCGTTGTTTACTTTGTACTATAGTTCGCCGCTGTTACTTGGTTTAACTTTCCCTTGGTTTCCCTATTCCGACAGAAATTCTAGGTTTCCGTTTTTTCTGCGTTTCCGGCCGTTATTTTTCGTGGCCGTAGTGCGGCTTGCAGCGTGCTTTTCCGGCGTCTTGTCTTGTCAATCATCTTGGAGTGTACACGTGTGATAGATTTTTGGAAGCCCGTTGAGAATTATAGGAGAGGATTTTGGTAGTTTGGAGGTCCCCCTTATCGCCGTAGTGCGGATTTATCTCGACCAGGCTTCAACAGGTGTCCAGGTTGTTGATTTAGTGGAAATCTGGCCACCACGCCATTGTGCGGATTTAAACGAACTTCTATCACGTTCACGTAGGCCCAGTGTCCATCTATTTTTGGGTAAGCTCTCTTTAGATTCGATGAGATTGTCTGGTGGCAATTGGTGGGTCGATTCTACGACTATTTCCTCTTTTTAGGCACCTAATACGAGGCCGGAGACCCCTCGAACGTTCGTAGTCACCTAGCACGAAGCGAGAGACCCTTCGTAAGTCAGTAGTCACCTGGTACGAGGCAAGAGACCCTGCGTAGGTCCTTCGACATCTAGTACGAGACCTTTTCGAAGTATATCGAGTCGGAGTTGGTGGCACCGTGACGGGACCGGCACGTGCGGTGATTATTATCCGTCGTGGAGGATCCAACGCTAGCATCGGAGCGTCTGTAGGTGGCAAACAGTGTCTCGAAGCTCCGGATAAAGGTCAGAGGTCCTATATTTTTCCGATCAGCTGTGGCGGACGCTCGTTGTCCCTCGAAGGAGCAGGCAGCTCGTATATCTTTTTTTGGTTGTGCCTTTTGTTGATTAGTAGTTAGTATCGCTACGATTGTGTAATCGTTACCCGTCGAGGAGCCTTCCGCTCGCACACCTTTTTATGGTGGCGCATTTGATTAGTAGTAGATTAGTGTGGCTACGATTTAGTAATCGTTGTCCATTCTGGAGCCTTCAGCTCAGTGTTATTGATTGTTAAGTGTTTAATTATCCGAAGATATCGCTCGGACCATCGGTGCTCAACCCGTGTGTGTTATTAATTACCTTTTTCTTTAATTTCGAGTTTGGTTTACGTACTCGTAATTTTGATTACCCGTTACAGTATTTATCTTTGTGGATTCTGAATTTAATTCGGATAAATGGTATCCTCTGGTATAATTTCCTTTGATCGTTCAAGATTTTTTAACGGAAGCCGTTTGTTAGCCAAGTTGAGTGCCGATGGGAATTTAATTTCCTTTTGGGACGGGTTGCCGTCTTGGCTATTGATTGCCTTTTATATTAATGTTGTTTGTTATCAACTTTTCAACATAGACGTTTGTTGCGGTAATTTTCTGGGGATTTTACCCAGATCTACAGCGAGTCGCGGCGCGGTTTGGCCAAGCTTCGTGTCGGTCGCTATTATTATTTTTTTATCTTTACGCTTTGCGGTTTGGGCTCGAAGCCCTTAAGTGTGTTGAATCGTTTGAGTTTTTATTGTTTTGTTTGTGTGCATTCCCAATTATAAGCAAGCCTTCGGCGTAGCATCTGCGTGGTACTTTTTGGCTGTACCACGAATTATTGTGTACCTGTATACCGATGCAGATTATATTGGCGATATCATCGTTGACTTTTGGAGGCTAATAAATTGGTTGAGGATACATTTGCTTTGCTTGTTCCCTGTGTTGCCTTTATTTCAGCTGCACTTTCGTAGTCAAGTGCTGTTTCTCCAACGGATTAAGACTGACGTGGCGCCCTAGAACATCGTATTAAGGAACCGTTTGGTTACTGTCCCACGACCACCTCCCTGGTTGGCCGGAGCATCCGGGAGAAACGCATGAGCAGCACAGGTTTGGTAGAAGTCGACGTATTTTGGTGTTTCTTCGGCAACTTTAGGTCTTTGGTATTTTTGCGAAAAAAAAGGCGTTACAACACACATTCATTCAATTCACTTCAAAGCCACATTATAAACTATATGAACTTGGTAATAATCACATTTGTATTATTAATAAAGGAAGTTGCGAAAATATATTTGACGTGCAGACTGCATTATAGGTATTGCAAATTGTCACAATATTCATGTTAGAAAAGCAAGTATAAGACAAAAATATACAAAACTTGCCATTTTTAGTAAATAATCAATGAACCACTGTATAAAAGATGCTGTTTTATTTTATTATTTTTAATAACAAACTATGCTAACCTTAAAGAAAATTGTTATTATATCAACCAATCCTTTCCTCTGAGAGAATTTCGCTTAAAAAGCAGAATTGCAATATTTCCAAAAATTGCTAGTTACTTAAGGGTCCGGTGAAACGATGCTTTAGAACGTACCCTAAATGGCGTTTCGGTAGTTCCAATTGTTCTTCAATTGTTGCTTTTAAATTTGAGATTTTTTATACTCAAACGGTTTGAATTGAATGTAGCTATTGTGGAAAACTTCGCATAACAATAATTGAAAAGCAAATACTTTTTGAAAATCAGTCATTATTAAACAATAGGCAGTAACTTACGATTTTATTTTTAGATTTATATATCATTGATTTTTAGCCATGCACACAAAAATCACCTACCTATGTATGCAATAAAATCTCCATAAAACCACCCTCGTTTGGAAATCAATTGGAAGCAGAAAAAGCTATGATTTTTGCGCGGATTGTGTTGTTTGAACGAAGAGTGGGAATTCCTGTAGTTCACCGCTTTTCGAATAGATGGCGCCACCGCTTATAACAAACATTCAAAATAAAATTGGCAGTTTCTATATTATTTCCCTCTCAAAGTTTTATCTTATCTCTGCGCTTATTATCCATTATTATATGTATTGTTATTATTATATTATTATTATTACACATATTGTGCAATGGGAAATATGCATTTGTGTAGAAATTAATATTCAAAACTGGTTATTGATAATAAATGTTCACTAATTTAATTATCGTTTTGGTTCAAACAAATATTATGTGTGTGTACTACTCATCAGGTCTCAAACTATTTCATGTAAATCTCTATACATATAATTTGAAGCAGCAGGAATACTGGGGGTGCAGCCAGTGTGGCGGTTAATAAATGAAACACTTACCATTGCAAGGCCCTAAGCTTTGCATTGAAAGCGGTCCGAAACCGATCAGCAAACCAAGCTATAGTTAGGAGACACACGTACTGTATAAATAAATTATAATTCTATTACTTTATGTATTTTTTAGCACAACAAAAACAAATACTATTTTACGTTAAACATTGGCAGTTCTTTTGCGTTGCTTCGGCTTCTGCCGAAGACATTGAAAAAGATGAAGTTCAGCTTCGGCTTTAGTCCAAAATATTACCTTCGGTCGTATACCTTTGGTTAATAATAGCAGGGTAGACCTGCTTGTTATAAAATTTACATAACTTGGACATTATTCGTTTCATAGTTTTTCATTGTTCTCAATATTCACAACATGGAGTGGTTGGTTATCGTTTATATAAAGTATTAAATAACACCTTTTCCTTCCCGTTATTTTAGCAGTCCTTGCAACCATAAAATAAAATTTATATGCGTTACTTTTATACAGATCCCAGTTCTAAAGAACGGGGTTTGATATCACATCGTGTATTTGGTATCCTGTGCTCAAATTGGTTCGAGTCCCGAATAACTACCACATCATATTTTGATTAGTCTATTTTGGCCCATACCGAGAGACGGTGCCAGTATATTTTTAAATTAATTTACTCAGTATAATAAGTAAAGTTTGATAAAAACATTAACTATTTGCGTGCGTGCGGGACAGTTAACATTGCAAGCGGGACGCGGGACAATTCGTTAGAATGCGGGACTATCCCGCAGAATCCGGGACGTCTGGCAACCCTGAATTAGTGTGCCGATAGTCACGAAAAGCACAACGTAAACACAGTATGTTTTTCTGATATTTGGAAATACACGATGTATTCTATCTCTCTCAGCGCTGTAGGAATAGTCCTGCTGGCTCTGTTTAGAATATCGGATACCATCAAAGCAAAAAATGGTATTATGCATATGCATACGGATAGCCGCAACTCGCAAGTGGTATTATTATTGTATAGCGCAAACAAATCAAGAATCGAGAGGGGTGGTGAGAGGGTTTTTTGTGAAAAGGATTTATGAAATCGTTGGTGTTATGTGAATTTAGGCAAAGCTGCTTTTTATTACCAATATTCTCAACAATTAATTCCCCACAAGACCACAAATAAGAATGTGTTAGTATTTAGTACAGATGTGCATTTACTATCTACGTAATGTGTATTATACATAAATACATAAATAATAAATAAATAAATAATAAATATCGGTTGAAAAAAATATGGATAACTTTTTTACGCCGTACCGCGGCGCGCCAAGCCTACGACCGCAAATCGCTGTGAAATATGAAATAACAACGAATAGTGTAGAATAGGTATCAAAATGCACAGGCTTGGTGTGGAGCAGCCAGCAGGGGAAGGGCGAACACGTGACAAACACGGCATCCGAGGTGACGCGCTGGCCGCTGGCTTTCATCGGTGTTGAAATAAGTATAATAAAACAGAAAAATGAGCATGTAGGGTGGGTGGCGCCATCATGCGGCCAAAGTTAAAATGTGCCCGGTTTCCGCACCCTTAATACATTACGAGTTAAATTCCAACTAGTGTTATTTCCATCAGTACTGTGATGATTTGATCATTACCTTCTGTAACTCGTGTTATGCATTATAAAGTGATAATTACTTCTTTTTTTACTTATTTAACGGACTAAATATAGATTATAAACAAGGAAATATACTAGTAGTGTTTGTATTTGCCGCGCGTCGCCCTCTGTATGGCCCTATGAGAACTAAACAACTATTGACCCGTTTTAGGACTGGTGGGGACTATTGCATGCTTCCTCCAGATTATATATATATTCATATCGATGGTTATAACGAATATTTACAAACAGTATTGTGACACAATTTTATCATGATTTTATCGTTCTCAGACGAAGATGTAGTGGAGGTAGCAAAAAACGCAGTGTGCAAAATATAACCTATGTATTATTTTCATTGAGTGATGTATGTGGTCTCAAGAAAGAAATTGCACGAAGAGTACAAGCTGTTCGGTTCTCCCAATCACCTACCGATAAAATTGGAATGAAATAGAAACAACTCGGCACAAAATGCCAAAAACGAAAACTATGTATTTGGACCTAGAAAAACAAATCACAATATTAGATGCGGAAACCATCATACAATCGGCAGAAAATATGGGCCAGAGATAATCCTAACTGATCACCTAGCGAATATACAACAAGTAACGGAAGGAAGAGGACGAGATAGGTGGACCAAATTTGAAGACTAGCGAGATGAGTGACATGCGATTAGGGTTCAACTGGTAGAGGCCAATGTTCAAAAAGAGCAATATCCTTTTATCCGATGTGAATTATAATTTAGTTGATATTAATAGTATATTAATATAATAGTATTAGGTTAATAATATGGCAATATACAGGCGGGATGTAAGTTTTAAATAAATAAAAAATTGCAGCTACATCCTGGATTTGAACTAGGGACGTTTGCGTTTCTAGCACAATGCTCTCCCATCTGAGCTAATGATATCTGTATATCACCATATTATTAACCTATAATTATAATTTGACAAAATATGTCGTTAAACATTTTCATTTATAATAGTATTAGGTTACGCAAAAAGATTATATTAAAAATATCTTTAATTCGTGTCAATACTTTTACTTGGAACCTATATTGATTGGAAAGACTTACGATGGTATGGTATCAATATGTAAATAAATATAAAATATTTAAAATAAAAAATAATTAAATATAAAATAAATCCTGCAATTCATTATTTTCTTAATTTATATCAATATTGATGTCTAACACTGTCTATCAAAAAAACACAACATATACTCGCATAAACTTGCTAAACGTACGGGTGGAGACCACAGAATAAAGCAACAGTGAACAGATTGAATAAACGCTTTTTACGCTGAAAATATTCGATGCGAATTACCCCTCCACCACCACTTCGGTTGTATTACGACCGTATTGCACTAGAGATGACAAACGGCACAAAATGAAATTATGAATATTTGTTTTTGATTTGTAGGATAATGAAAATTTCTTTACGTTGTAGAACTTTTTAAATTACATCTATGTTCTTTCTAGAGTTCTACAAACTACTTTTTATGCCAATAGTCATATGAAATACTGTATGTATATAGGTGCATTCTTCCATTACTTTAGTACGTACGCGTTTATTTACTTTTAGGTTTGCCATGATTTTACTACTCAAAATGTACGAGGATAAAAGTAGGTCGATTAGGAAAATCTATTTATCAGAAAACAACAGAAGTTTTACAGAAACGCATTTAGTTTAATGATTATTTTAATTTACTGACCTTACGCAAGAAATATTTCTTTTATATACTTCAATCTTTTAGTTATATTCATTACTATTGTTAATACTATTATAATTACTATTATTACATTTGTCAGTAAACAGGTTATTAATTAATTATGATTTAATTATAAATATTATAATTTAATATGAATTGTAATTTTCTATATTAATTTTCTATATATACCTACAAAATGTAATTTTTTAAAAATATTATTGATATCTGACAGGTTCATCACATTCTATTTGTTCCTGAACGGTATTTTGCCTGTTTTGTAACAAACTTCAAATCCTGTTTCAGTAATACAAAATTGTGTCAATTGGTATGTAAAACATTTTATTGTCTTGCGTGCAAGACCCTAGTACGCGAAAAAAAAACTCGCCTCGGAAACACATTTTATTGCCTTGCCTGCAAGACCCTAGTATGCGAAAAAACGCGCCTCGAAGGTCAAGCACGGGTCACGTGTACAATGCACCACGTAAAATAAATATATCCTCAAATATATCTAAAATGTGTATTTAACCGCCATCTATATGCGTCTTTTCAACTCCCATCTTAAACCGGAGTTCTAGCCAAAAAACGTGTTTGTGAACAGATTTTATTTCAAGAAATTACAAGAACAAAAGGCAAATTTTCTACATAGGAAAAGTTACCGTCATGTATGTTAATATTCAGGGTCTGCATTCGATCGGAAGATCGGAAATTTGGAGGTGCTTTTATATCACGATTCATTTGAACACTGGTTCTTGGGCGATTCGTTGTTGTCAATTGTATTAAATAAGTATGTTTTAGCTACTCATTACTCTAGAAAACTTCACATTCATGGTGGTGTGTGCATATTTATTAGAAGTTGCATTTTATTTGAAATATTATCACTGCCTGAAAGATGTAATCTTGAACTAGATTTCGAGGTAGGTGGAATTGTTATTAAACATTTAATATTAATTGTCATAGTTAATATATAGATCAACTAAGGGAGATTTCAGTGTATTTTTAAACAAACTTGCTGATAGCGAGCATTTCACGATTGGGACAATAATTATGGCGTGAGTTATTTTGGCGTTTTGGTGTAGGGGACGGGACAAGAGCTTTTGACAGCTATTGATGTCACCAACTACAGGGTCATTTTGACAGGAGATTTTAATGTGAAACAAGGCCGTCTGCACATGGGGCAACCCAAAAGAAACTGTAGTATGACAGTATGATTTTTTGGACTGTGATAACTTAATCACTAACTCGTATCTTTCTGATGCTTCACATCCTTCACGTTCTTCACCTTTTGAGTCAATCTATAGATCAACGGTAGCGTTTTTGAAAGACAAACCAGACATATTAATTACTAGGGCGGATAAGGGTAGCGTGACGGTCGCCATGAGTAGAGATAAGTATGTTGCAGAGTCGTTGGCACTCCTGAATGACACCTCTGTCTATCAACACCTAAAAAAAGACCCTACTATCACAGTCCAAAAAAAGAATAATGAGTTTGTGAATGTGTTGAGAGATAGAAAACTGATTGGGAATGATATTGCTAGATCGCTCATCAAATATAACTCCATCCCTTCAAAATTTTATGGCCTACCAAAAATCCACAAACCTAACGTTCCCCTCCGTCCTATAGTTTCTTCCATCGGCTCACCAACGTATGCGATGTCTAAATATTTAGCTGAAATTTTACAGACTTCAGTTCAGGATAATGAAAAATATAATATTAAGGACACTTTTACCTTCTGCAACTTAATGGAACAGAGGATTCTTCCTCCGAACTATGTGTTGATTTCATTGGATGTTGTCTCACTCTTTACTAATATCCCGCTTGATTTGGTGCTCCAAACAATTGAGGAAGCCTGGGGGATCATTGAGTCATATTGCAGCCTTCCGCTAAAACTTTTTTTAGATCTAATTAGGTTTGTGTACACGAATTGTTATTTTACTTTCCAGGACAGATTTTATAAGCAAATTTTTGGCACTCCGATGGGTTCACCATTAAGTCCTGTAATTGCACAGCTTGTATTAGATAGCCTGCTGGACAGTTGCATAATAAAATTATCTTTTAACCTCCCTTTTTTGTTTAAGTACGTTGACGACATTATCTGTGCCGTACCACATAATAAGGTAGAGGAAATTTTAACAACTTTTAATGTTTATAACCCACACTTGCAATTTACTGTCGAAAGGGAAGTTAACTATGGGGTCCCCTTCTTAGATACTAAAGTTATCCGTAACCCTACATCTAATGCAATTATTTTGGACTGGTATAGTAAGCCCACTGCCTCCGGTAGATATATAAACTTCTACTCAAGCCACTCTATGAGTCAAAAGATTAACACCGTTTTACAAATGAGGAATAGAGTTGGTTATATTAGTGATCCCTCATTTGTTAATAATAACTTGCGAGATTTGAGTGAGACTTTCATTAATAATGGTTACCCAAGATCTTTAGTGCAGAAGCTAATTTTTAATAGTCCTTTTCGCGAACATGCGAATGATGATGGCTGTAGTGTTGCCCAAGTCAGTTTTAAAAAACTCACTCAGATTGATGGTCTGTCTTCCAAACTAGTTAGTTTGTTCAAGGGTGAAGATTTTCGTATTGTTAGAGGTAATAAAAGAACGATTGGTAATATTTTTTCAAACATTAAGGACCAAACCCCCCAAGTGTTGAAGTCCAATGTCATCTATTGCATTCCGTGCGGTGATTGTCCCTTGAAATATTATGGTCAAACCAGTCAATGGCTCAAGTCACGCATTTCATTGCATAAAAGTGATACTAAATTACAAAGAAAAAACTGTGCAGTTGCACTGCATTCCATTGATTGTGACCATACTATGAAATGGGACGATACCCAAATTATTGCCACGGAAAACAATTATAAAGCCAGACTTTTTCTTGAAATGTACCACATTCAAACCAACAACAATCTTTGTTTAAATTTTAAGTCTGACACAAGTAAATTAAGTAATATTTATTCGTTTTTAATTATCCACAATTTTAGGACTTCACATGGGGCGGTTGGTGTTGGGGTTGGTGGCCCTGACGTTCGAGTTTGATTTGTCTTGTTGTTTGGCGCGTTTTCATAACCAGTTGTGCTCATACAGGAGACATGTGTCCGCATGGTGTCCTCATGATTTTAAATTGTTTATATTTTTATATATTTTAAATTGTCGTGATATGTTGATGTGTCGTCAATTCATTGTTGGATTGGGTGCTTGATCGTGTTGCCTCTGACAATGTTTATTTCTCCGAGCGAGCTTTCATCCAACTCTGTTTGTAAGTAGAGACAATTTTATATTTATTTTTATTTTTGTACACTGTTTATGGATATGATAGATGGACTAAATACTGACTGAAGCTTTTGTTTTGTTATAATCAGCATGTTCCTGAAGAAGTTTTTAATAAAAACGAAAATTCGAACCTAGAAAAAAGGAGTTTCCTTTACATCGCCCACCTGACCGGATTGCCCACGATATTGCATATATATATATATATATATATATATATATATATATATATATATATATAAAGTATAGGGCAGAGTACACAAAGCAAATCAAAATACCTAAGAAGCAAACTAACATAAACTTTATCAATAATGCTACAAATAAATCTAATGTTGCAATGCAAATAATTAATTCACATTTAAATTTAAAATCTAAAAGTACAAAAATATCGCAAATAAAAGCCGAGGAATTTAATTTAATGAATATTTTGCAAACGTATTAAAGCTGTTATTGGGCACGATCTCCGCAACTAAACCGACGGAGCCACATTTATCAAAAGTAATAATTTCTGGAAATTCGTTCTTTAATAATCCTACTAATGATTTTAAGGTCTTCTCCACAATTCACACGTTAAAAGAGAGTGCCACTGAAGATGCTTATGGACTAACAGCGAAGGTTTTAAAATATGTTGCCCCAATAATAATTGTTGAGCCACTAGCATACGTAATCAACAGATGTTTTACTGAAGGTTATTTTCCTGAGCAACTCAAATTATCTAAAATAATTCCACTTCACAAGAAGGGAAATATCGAAGAAACAGTAAATTACAGGCCAATCGCTATTATACCCGTGTTCGCAAAAATCTTCGAGAAGCTGTTAAAAGACAGATTAGTATCGTTCATTGAAAAAAATACTTTATCCTGTAAAGAGCAGTATGGGTATCGTGAAAACTCGTCTACATAAAGGGTCTGATAGATCTTACAGAACCTATTATAACATCTTTTGACAAAGACGAAAGATCTTCGGCATTACTTATGGATCTAAGTAAACCGTTTGATTGTGTGAATCACAACAAGTTGTTAACCAAGCTGGAATATTACGGTATTAGGGGAAACTCGCCGAAGTTATTTCAGACTTATATAAACAACAGAAAACAATTTGTTTCCGTCAATACCGATATTTCAAGTTCTTTGTGTGTTGATTGTGGTGTCCCCCAGGGTTCCATTCTCGGTCCCATTTTGTTTTTAATTTACATTAATGAGTTAAGTGCTAATATAACGAACTGTCGCACAATTCTATTTGCTGATGACACTACGATTATTAATAGCGATCCGGATGAACAACATTTAAATGAGAAACACAAAATAAATTTACGTGAAGCAGAGGAATGGTTTAGTTGTAATGATCTGAAACTAAACAAGGCAAAAACTCAAACAATAAATCTTACGCCGAAACCTGCAAAGTGGGCACACTGTAAGCCATACAGGGCACACTGTAAGCCATACTTCAAGGAATTGAAAATTCTGACGGTTCCTTCTTTGTATATATACAGAACCTTAGTTTTAATAAAGTCGAGTATGAACAGTTTGCAGCGCAGAGCGGATATCACAATTACCCTACTAGAGGGAGTCAGAGTCTGGAGATCCCGTTTCATAGACTGGACATTTCACAGCGCTCCGTTATGTATCAGGGTGTTAAGCTCTTTAATTCCCTTGGGGAAAATGCACAATGTTTATCACTGGGAAAATTTAAAATATATGAAAAAATATACTATTGAGTGAGGCTTTCTACTCTGTAAGCGATTTCTTTGATTTTGTACGCTGATTTTTTGTTATTCTATCTTGTAATGCATTTTTTCTTATGCGGTTTTCTTTTTTGGCTCTCTGTATATGCTGTTGTTGTCTTTTCGGAAATAAAATGTTTGATTTCATTTGATTTGATAGTGACGCTGATGAGCATGTGGTCGGTCGCTTAGCACCTCTATATCCTCACGGACGCTCCATCCGTCGATGTCGCTGGCCACTTCCTCGGTTGCCAAGGTGAGGTCGATGACGGATGACCCTCTTGTCCCCCTGAATGTGGTGACGCCACGAGTGTTTGCCAAGATGAGCTGGTTCTTGGCCACCCATTGTACCATAACCTGCCCTCGTGTGCTGTAGGTGCCGTCTCCCGCCATCATAGACCTGGCGTTGAAGTCGCTGCAGACTACGGCGGGTCTGTGACTTGTTCTTAAACCTAGTTTACATGGGTCATGTAGAATGGTCAAGTAAAGTAAATTGTTCAAGTTGAATCGTGTAAACAGTTTGGGTCAAGTCAAGTACCGACTTGCATCATGTAGTGACGCAAGTAAGTTGTTCTGCACGGTGGACAAGTAACTTGACTTGACTAATACCCCCACTACCAGTTTAATCGCTTGAACGCGCACATGACTGTGCACTTTACCAATGTAAACAGATGTGAGGCAACTATCAGCAGCGAGAAGCATTTTCAGTTGAATTGCGGGTTTGTTTTTACCGATATGAAGTGGTCAGAGGAAGAGACACTTGTAACTCTGTACTGCGAAAAAGAGTGCTTGTGGAAAAAAAGGAACACCAATTAACACAATAAAAATCTCAGGAAAGCCGCGGAGGAGGACGTCATAAAAGGGATGGGAAAGGAAGGCTTTGGCGTTAATGAGTTAAAACAAAAATAAAAATACTAAGGACGACGTTCAATCAAGAAGCATTAAAAATTAAAAAATCTAAGAATACAGGTACCTACTAAGCCAGATGACATTTATGTTCCGTCCATAAAATGGTTCCGCTTAATGGAGGAGGTAATGGACAACCACAAAACTGACAATGAAGGGGAAAGCATGGTAAGTAAAAAATAAAGTCAATTATAATTAAACATTATTATTTCTCTAAATAATGCAATTAATTCTTATTAACGGAAACAACATTAAAACGACAAACTGATTTGTTCTGCCTTGTAATGTCTTATTACTATCTTTTCTTATGACTATCATTAGATCTAATGAATAAAATTGTGCTGCCAAGGTACTGCTCCTTCCTCGGAAACGAAGTAATCTCTGAACTTATTTCTCAATTGTTTTGCCACTTCCGATGTTCATCGTTCAGATTGCTCGTCTAAGTTCCGCACTGCCCATATTTCTTGTCTTCATGATCCTGGAATTATTTCCCCTGAGTGTTGGTTTTCTGCGTCAACTAACTGTGCATTAAGATAATGAGCTGGTGACGTTTTCCGCAGCCAGTTGTGAAGAGCACAGGCTGCACTAACCAATTTGTTAACCGATGCAACTTTAATCTTTATTTTTCCGTCAAATACACGAAATCTACTAACTAAAATGCTAAAAGCGTTTTCTACTATTCTTCTGGCACGACTCAACCTATAGTTGAAATTTTTTTCTTTATCAGTGAGGGGCAGTCTGTATCTGCTATATGGTTTAAGTAAGTAGGGCTTGAGAGCAAAAGCATCGTCACCAACCAAAAAAATAACCATCGGGTAGTATTCCTCTTTCTAGGGCCTCTGAGATGTAGCAGTGCTGAAAAACACCACCGTCAGAATTTTATCCTTTTGCTCCTACTTTGAAATACGAGAAGCAGTAGTCGTGATCTACAATTGCCATTAGAACCACGCTGAAAGAGCCTTTGTAGTTGAAGTATTCACTTCCACTGTCAGAAGGAGCCTCGATGAGAACATGTTTGCCATCGATAGCACCACAACAAAAAGGGAAATTCCACCTTGATTCAAACCCATTTGCAATAGCTTTCCATGCCTCATGTGTATCAGGAACCTGAAAAAAATAAAATTAAATTAATGAGAAGTGTTAATTATGTTGGTATTTCATTCATTGCAGGAGACAACTGTTTCATTGTCGAACCAGTCAGAATCCCTCACCAGCACCCCAAGATACGCCGTCGCGTAATACGATCTCTCGAGCAGCAACACGACCAACAAAGAAGAATGCACGATTAGAACGATTAACGGAAGCGGTCAAAGAAGTGCGAAAAGTGCAGGAGACACTTGTAAACACTGAGTTAAGTGAAAACGAAGCCTTCGGGAAGTTTGTAACAGCCGCCTTAAATAAGTTGCCTGCTTCTGCTGCAGTTAATGCACAAGGAGAAATTCAAAAAGTCATTCAGCGCTATCGGTTGGTTTCTCTACAAGGCACTTCAGTGACGGTTGGCCCTGGATGGCGCCCAAATGAAACCGAGGGTAGTGATGGAAGAGTTGGTACTCCTGGTGATGCCCTCTTGGGAAGCATTATTTCGGAAGCGTGGAATTTAACCAATACATAATTTTTCAGTTTGTTCTCAGTTTTTAGAATATTGTTTTTTTAAAAACATAATATAGGTACTTATAAAATGGCTTTGAATTACTTACCTTTACAAAGTTCTGTAGACAAGTGTAGATTGCTTGGCAAACAACTGGGATCATCAGAGATATAGCTGATTTAGAAATTCGGAGAAGATGAGAAAGGATTCTGAATTTATTTCCTGTTGCTAGATAATTGAGTGTCACTTCTAGCATTGTTTTTGGTTTTATGGCATCCCTCACGACAGTCTCTTCCCGCTGTATAATTGGAGTTACAAAATTTAACAAACAATCAAATTTTTCTGGAGTCATTCTGAGCATCATCCTGTATTCTCCATGATCTTCAAATATCAGCTCTCTTGTCAAGTTGGAAGATGCTCCCTGCACATCCCTTCGCGAGAGCCAATCCCTACACCATATCTTCTTCTCCGGATTTATCTCTTCTTCTAAACATTCTTCTAGTTCATCAAAGAGATGATTTGTTAAATTAATTAAAGAATTTTGTGCCACAGCGCGATTAGTAGCCATGTTTATAAACTTTACTTGACACACTCGGTATTTCTCTACTTGAAGCTCATGTAAACGCGTTTGTTCAAATTGTAATTGAATATATTTCTTTAAACCAAATAAATTTACTTCATTGAATACTCGACATTATTTGCATTATTAGTGATTGTTTTGCTGTATTTATTTAAAATAAATAAATAATATTTGGTACAAGAACGCAAGTTGTAAATATTAACACTTTTCATTTAAAAAATTCTTTGAGATAAAATCTGAGATTTGCTAACAAAATATCGTGACGCAACATAGCAGAAAATACAAAAAACATTTTAATTTTTTGCTTGGAAACTATAAACTTTTCGTAAATAATTTCACAGTTGAAAATGAAAGTGCATAAAATTTCCTACCATCTTCACTATTTAGGGTTTTCTCCGACAAATTGTCCGGGCTCAAGCGTAACTACCAATTGGCGTATTTTATTAAAGTTGCTCGTTGGATTTTATTTTTTTGTAACTCAATTTCTACGATTTCGGTCTTCATTAAATGGCTTGAACGACATGTAATGTGTATGTAATATGTCTGTGCATTTATGTGTGTACTCGATATTTGTGACGACGATTCCGGAGAAACTACTAAAGGTATCGGGACGAAAGTTATTTAGAAGTTTTATGACCAAACTTAGACTTGAAAACCTTTTTGATCAAAAAGGTCCAAGGGAACAGGATGTTGCCTCCAAGCATTTTTCAAAGATTTTGCAAATGAGCTGCCATTTTTGTAATTTCGTCAAAATAGTTAAATAATAAATTAAAGTAGAGGAAAAGTTGTGTAATTTATGTCTATGGCATTTTTTGGTAAAATAGTTTAGCTATATAAGTTCTATTTCATCGAGATCGTGTCAGCATAAAACGTCATAGTTAGCCAGGATTTGTCAAACGCTGATTTTTTGACAATACCTACTGTCAATATTATCAAAATATCTGCCAAATCCTAAAGTAATGTAGCTGGCCACATCAGTTTTTTTTTAATCACCTGGTAGCTCATATACGATCATATACGAGGTATGTGCGGAGAACGGCAGAAATTCACCAATTAATAGGTGGGTTTTGCGCAGACACATAAAATACGCCAAGACAAACCTAAAGAGTGAAGTTTGTAGGAAATTGAATTAAGAGGTTATTTAGGAAAAGTTGATAGTTTTCGAGGTATTGCGTCACGAAATTTTGGTTGCAAACTTCAGATTCTGATTCAGCAACCCAAAAAACATATAAGAAGGAAAAAATCATAACTTCCCAAAAACTTGGCCCTTGTGAACACAAATTTAACGTATTAATTACCAAAAATTGGTATTTGGAAATACAGTTCAAAACTAAAATTCATTATGAAATATAATATCACAGCCACCTGCGTCACAAAATTAGTACTTACTGATGAGAGTGAGGGCGGTTCTGATAAATCAGAATCCGAAACACTTCGTCGTTGCATGAACATATATGGAACGTCGAGGGTGCCTAAAATATGATATTTAATGTCTTCTTATATTTAGAAATATTTTTTCAAATAATATTTTTAGATAAGATGAAGGTAGGTACTTTACTCTTATGTCATTTTAATCTTTTTAGCAACACGCGGTATATGCAACGGATAAGGTGGTTATAATTACGTTATTAAAGACCTCTATTTGCAAATATTTTTTTCCAAATATTTTTGTATAGGTAGCTTAAATGTATTTTACTCTTCAGTGTTAATCATACTTTAGGTAACATGCGGTACATGCAAGCAAATACATGCATTCTAATATTTGCATTTTAGGTGAAAGACAAGCCAGACACTTTTATGAAGATTATAATTTTATGAGAAATTTATTATCAAAATGTTAATTACAAATAAAAACACCCGGTATATGCAATATGATTATAATTTCGTATTTGATGACTTCTAATATTTCTAAATACGTTATTCAAATAACATTTTTGCATAGCTTTTAACACAAAGGTAGTTTAAAGCTTTTTCACACGGGACACGGCATTCGTGCCTTTTTATCCGGGTACGGTCGTTGTGTAGCTTTTCACACAACACGGATCTAAACGACACGGCACGGGACGTATGAAAGGTTCATTTAATCGCATACACTTCGAACCGTACACGGACGAAACCGCATGGACGCCGTGTGTCATGTAAAAGGGCCGAAAAGCTTTAAAAATATTTTTTTAATGGTATATTATTAAAATAAATTCAATTAATTTCCACACGGTATACATTTACACATGAAGAAAATTAAAAAAATAGAGTTTATCATCAAATTTGTAACGTAATGATATCGTTTCAGTCGTATGCAACCCATGTGGACTGTTTAACAGCGACCAATATATCAACCACTGCTTTTTTCTTACCGACCCATCAACAAGCTTGGTCACCAGGTCAAGGCCATTAGTGACCTAACTTTGAGGATTACATGTAAAAAGTACACAGTTTGCGGTTTGTTGGAGATCTTTTTGAAGTTTCTTTAAATTGTCTTTTTATGTAAACGTCTCTCAATTTGTCACGCAGTGTTATTTTTGGTGTCCTTTTCTTTCCGTTTATTACTTTAAACGCGGCCGCAAATTTATTAAGAAAGGCAGTTCTCGTATTTTGTTTACAGTTTGGTACTAAATCTATAATATACTTATCCATCAAGTTACAAATACTTAAGTATTCAAATTTATAAATTCATGTATTTTTAAATTCAGCTCCTTCGCGCTTCATTGTATGTTATTCCGTTATGATAACATAAGATGATAGTTATAATATATTTTTGTGTTTCTGTATTTATAACTACGTTATGTATTTGTTTAAAATTTTTGTTTGTTTTTATTTCCAATTATATTTTGTACTTTTTATATATTTTTTGTTTTTACAAAATGGTTTAAGTTTTCTAATCGAATAGGTATAGCCGGTATAGGGGTCCTGAAATCAGGTTGAGGTTAGGGTAGGGTTACGAGACGTCCTCTTTTAACCGGACAAGTCCTCTTTTTTAGGGGTCATGTCCGGGTCCGGTATCTTTTTCCGATTTTCCCTGACATGTCCTCTTTTTTAACAAAATCAATTAAAATTAAATTAACTTACCTAATGACGGTCAAAAAAGAAGGTACTGTATACTTTCATTCTACAATTACATATTTTCTAGGGCGCATTTAAATTAGCGGCGTAAAACATGTGTATCTCCTACACAACCTTTCTAGGAAGTGAATATCCGCAAAAACCATATTGTAGGAGCGAAGTTCTCACGAACATTTTATGAGAATTGTCCAATTCTTATATGCGCTGTTGAGTGCTTGCAATTTCGGGACATTTGTGTTTCAGGGGAAATATATTAAATAATTATGTTACATTGGTTTAATTCGTCAGAGAGGACGTTTAGGACGTGTTGAGGACGTGTTTGTTTAGAACGGAGATCATTATTTTTCGTTGTCCTAATTTTCTCTTTGACTTTTGATTTCTGAATTTACATTGAAATTTGTAAGTGATAACTAATAACCATTTTCAAGTTATGTTTTTTTTTTCAAGGGGTACAAATATAAATATTTTTACAATTTTAGTTATTGCATTACTTTAAATGATTCTTTGATACTCATTATTCGTTAACGAATTTAGTTCAAATTTTCCATTAAGATATATCTGATAATCCTAAAATAAAGGCGTTTCTTCTTTATTAGAACTATTTGGATTGCGTATATAACCAAACAAGTAACAATGAGATATATGGACACATTAGCTTTCCTCTTTTTTTCGAATTTCAAAATTACGATAACATGTTCGATATTATTGCTTTACTTGTATTATTGACAAGTGTGATGATGTTGTGAACTGTTCAACATACATGAACGAACGAATAAAAGGTTCAGTTGATTTTTATCTGACTGTATTTCCATTCACAAACACCCGCCGCACCTGCATGGGCGACCGCAGAAATATTTCCAGGGGAGGTGCAAAACGAAAGCCGGCCATGGGTTGGGTTAAGAGTTAACAACTCCGAAAAAGTACGGTTAACAGAAACCGTTTCGCTTTTGATTTAAAAAGCCAATCGCTACAGAAAAATGTTTATACCTTCTGCAAAAATTGTTGCATAAATTTCTATCATACTCGAAATTGTAGGTATTTAAAAGAACTAGTAGCCCTTCGACGCTCGGAGTTTTGCCCCACGAACAACAACCTTGAAAATGCGATAATGTCCGTTCGAATAGCAAACGTATTTCAAACAATTGCTAAAGAAAAATGTTTATAACTTTTGCAAAAATTATTGCATATATTTCTATCATACTCCAAATTGTAGGTAATTAAAAGACGTAGAGGAGAGTTTTGCCCCATGGAAAACTAGCCCTAAATGGCGATACTGTCCGTCCGAATGGCAAACGTATTTCAAAGATTTGCTGCAGAAAAATGTTTATAACTTTTGTGATGTCTTCGATCTTATCAATTACTTACTGCTTCACTTGCTAAATACTTCACTATTAAAACACGTCAGGTTAACTTGAGTGGCTATTTATTAATGGTCTCACAGCCTTGTACATGATGATTTATATACAATGAACATGCGCACAGAAATAAGAAAAACTAGACATTATATTTTCGTTCCAAAACGACACATACACAACAACTTTAGAAAAATCATTGCAGAAGTTTCTATCATACCCAAAATTGTTTATTATTAAAAGACCTAGTAGCCCTTGGACGATCGGAGTTTTGCCCCATGGATAACTAGCTCTTAATGGCGTTAATGTCCTTTGGAATAGCAAACGTATTACAAACATTTTCTGCAGAAAAATGTTTATAATTTTTGCCACATGGACAACAACCTTTAAATTGCGATAATGTCCGTACGAGTAGCAAACGTATTTCAATCAATTGCAACAGATAATTGTTTATAACATTTGCAAAAATTGTTGCATACATTTCTAAGATACCCAAAATTGTAGGTAATTAAAAGACCTAGTACCCCTTCGACGGTCGGAGTTGTTCTAAATGGCGATAATCTCCACTAACAAACGAATTTCAATCAGTCAAGTTTTGCAAAAATTGACAACATAATCAGTTGTCATTTGTTTGTTTCTGTTTTTTTTTTTGGAATTGAACGTCCTTGAATTTTTATGTTAAATTCCAAAGTTTATTAATTAATTTATTATTAAGTTCTATTATTTTATTTTATTTTTTTAAATTAAATGTTAGAAATTTTAACACTAGTCATCAATCAGATCTTTCTCGGGGTTATATGAAAAGCCAGAGGGGTGCAAGTGCACCCCCTTGCCCCTCTCTGCGGGCGCCCATGACCCCTGCTGCCCAAACTTTCGATGTCCCCTTTTTTAGTCGATGAATATGGTAACTATAGGTTAGGGCCCCCAATTTTGTTAATCCGCCACTGCGTACAACTATTACAAATAGACATAGATATAACGTTTTAATAATGAAGTACACAAGTTAATACCAACCAAACCGTCCATCCACAATTAGTTCAATCATTTCCTTTGAATTTCGCGATAAATAAAGCATTTAAATATTCGCGGGCTCGCGCACGCGTGTGGCAACACGCTCTCGCCTTTCGCGCAATCTCGTTCACTGTTCTTTTCTCCATGAGTCGATAAAGGTGTTTAGTTTCTCTCAACAGCGAATATCGCCGCAAAGATGCGATTCTAGCACGTTCACTGCCTTGCACACGCAAGTGTGCCACACGACATTAATAAACATGCTGTAAGTACCAAATTTCACGTTATTTGTCAGCATAAAATTGCGTTATTCGATTACGAGTTGTCTAGGTCAAATTGCGGTAGCCATGATTGTACAAACCACCAGATAATTATCTACAAGCATCAAATTCCGATAATTACTGCCTTGTTTGCTGTTATAAGTATTGTTTTACATAATTTTGAACTTTTGTATATTTAAATGTGTGCACTAAAAGAGTGCTTTAAGTGTGTCTGCAAAAAAGTATGGCATATGGTTTGATGTTGTGTTTCCTGAAATTAGCAATATAGGTTTTCCATGCTTGTAAAATTGTTTACTCATTAGGATATCACCATGGCAATGCCTTGTTTGGAGGTTATGTTTTCGTACGCCAACAATTTGCAGCAATAAATGCAACCCCACATGTATAAATCACGTAAATCGTGCATAGAAAAGGATTCGCGGAAATTGAGTCACCTGTGACGCCACGGTGACGTCAAGTGGTCAACTTGTTTATCTCGGGTATTGTACATGGTTATACATGGTGTGTTGAGGTGATTATTTATCAGCGCTTAGTGTAGGTAGTTCAAGATTGTTTATTTCGTTGTGTCAAATAGTTTATCAGGTGTACTTTGGACGATATTTAAGACGCAGATTATTTGCAAACTGATAACTGTTTTAAGATTTGGCTAGAATGTTATCTCTGATTTCCTGTTCCTATTTAAAGAAATTTGATGAGCGATCAAAGCCTGATTTGTTTTATAAATTCTTTAGTAGTGCTCTGAAAGAGATAAACTATATCGTAATTCTGAAATTCTCTATATATCAGAGAGAGATATACCTAGTACCTACTACATTCTCGGCTATACTAATAGTGATTCGGCCATATCTTTGAGGCAATGCCGTTGTTATCCCCTTTAAACTTTCACTTCTTGCCTACTGACCTGGAAATGCCTTACCAAGTATGTACAGTAAGGTGGTCCTTACTTGTCCCGAGTTCAACAGAAAAATCCCGCGTTCCTCTTAAAAGTCCTTAGTTAGGATCCCGTGAAAGTGGTAGCAAAAGTTGCTAAAACATACCAATAAATTGTTATAAAACTGTTAAAAAAATGTTACGTCAATGAATTAAAGATAAAAAGAAGCTTGCGTTCAAAATTCTGGTTTTAGTATATTTGTGGATTTTACGCCGCTTAAAGCAATGCCCTAAGCTGACTTTCATTGTATCAAGTATAAGAAAAAAATTCAAGTTTACTTTGACGTCCTTTTTTCTAGAGCAATAGGTTCAAATGCCAAAAAAAAGATTTAATTTTGCTTTTTTTGGAAACGATACCTATCAAGGTATCGTATCCCGAAAGCTTTCTGTTAAGAAAGGTATCGGGATCAGATTCGTATTCAGCGCAGAGGAATCTATTGAAAACACCTATGCACTCCCTATTCACAGATTCCAATCCACAGATTTAACAAACAATACATATTTGATAAATTTTCAATTGTCTTTCTTAATTTATTTGCATTCAGAAAAACATCATCCAGTAAATTGTTAAACTTTTGATTAAACGTTTAATTAATTCTCAATTTTTTAAAAACAAAACTTTACTTACGCCTGCAAAAAAATATGGTGGTGATTCTACTTGGATGTTTTTATGGAAAAACAGCAGTCAAAACAGCAAAATTGTAAATCTCAATATCTGTTTTTTATTAGCGTGATTACCTACTATGTATATCCAAGCTGTGTACAGGGCGGTTATAATCTGCAACAAAATATAGCAACAGGTTTTCCTATGAAAGTTAAATTTATTTAAACGGAACACTCTATATCTAATTAATTTTTTGTTTTCTACGCATAGTTCTGCACAAAAATGTACTAGTACACACTAGTGCTAAAATAAATAAATAAAATAAGTAATAAAAAAACGATTTTTCTATCAATAAGTGCTTCTACACCTACATTAACTATTAAACCACCTAAGTATTTACCTAAAGTACTGTTTTATCGACTGACTTCATCTTTTTTTTTTTTAAATAAAACATTTTTGTCCATCCGCAATTTAACATTATAATTTGAAATAATATTTTACTTATACCCTGTAGGCTATGAAAAACTGTGTTAAACAAGTTATTAAGGTATCTGTCAGTGGTGGTGATATTGTTAGGATTGTTAAGTTAGGTTTGCATAATTTTGGCAAATATGGCGAACGTTTCCCAAGAGGAATTCAGAAATTTCAGTAATAGACATGTTGTGGGTTTTTGGCGAATGCAATAAAAATGCTTAATTAAGTTGACAGATACCACAGCCTACAAGGTATAAGCAAAGATAAAAGAATTATAAGATACGTCACTAGACAAGAAAACGCGGTTCGAGAGTGAGATAGATTTGGTCAACGAAAAGATGGCTACCAACAGCTGATTGTGTTTGTATACTAGCGGGTGACATCTGACATCGGGTGACATAACCTTACTTTGGTGTTTAAGTTAATTGGATTGTGCAAGATTGTGTATGCAGTATTTTAATAAGCATTTTAATGAGTGGCCAGTTTGTTAATATATCATTTATGCGACTATCGGAGACGTTTTATTTTATTTATATATGTGAATATTGATTTGTTTTCATTTGCATTACATAACCTCTAATGTCGGTACTGGTCGGTAACGTTGCCGCCCATCGTGCATTGTATTCGTTAGTTTAAAAGTCCCGCCAATTCCCGCATTGTTTGGTCAACGATTTAAAGCCCACATGCGTTCAAGGTCAACGAATGTGGGCCCCACTAAATCAACGGAGCCGACCCGAAGCGTCGTATCTTTCTATTCTCTTATCTTTGGTATAAGTAAAATTTTATTTCAAATTATAATATTATATTGCAGATGTGATCAAATGTATTATTTTATCAAAAGAAGTTGAAATTTTGCGAGAAAACAGTACTTTAGGTAAATACTTAACTGGTTTAATTGTTAATGTAGGTGTGGAAATACTAATTGATAGAAAAATCATTTTTTTATTAAGAAAGATTACTTATCTCAGCAATGGTTTATTTTAGCACTAGTACTAGTACTTTTTTATGCAGAACGATGCGTAGAATTCAAAAAAAGACTTAGTCACAGGGTGTTCCATTTAAAAAATTAATTTTCTTAGGAAAAACTGTTTGCTTTATTTTGTTGCAGATTATGACCACCCTGTACACAATTTGGATATGGTTAGTAATCATGATAATAGAACGCTTCTTACTTAATCACAATCTAAGCGTGCGAAATAAAATTAAGAACAGTTATTGAGATGTACAGTTTTTCTTAGACTACTGTTTCTCCATAAAAATGCCCCGATAAATCAAAATGTAAAAGTTGTTCTATTTAAAAAGAAAACATAAGTTTGGGTTGGTATTACCTTATGGAACCACCTGTATAAACGCTAATAATTTTAAAATGTGCGCCTCGGCGTTCTGTGTATATGAGTGAAATCAGTTTTAAAATATCTTCATTAACAGAGGTACAATCTTCCGACATCGCACTGTTGAGACACCCTGTATATAAACTAAAGTTGCTACAATACCTGTAGGTACTCACCACAACAAATAAACAAAAAAACTCTTTATTTGCTCCATATTCTTTGGTTTAATTATTTATATGAAAAATAATGAAACTTTTCAGTGCAGATGGGATGTACTCGATGTACTGAAAAAAGTGAGGGTCAAATACAAATAAAATATTAAACTGACCAACAACAAAAAATACAAAACAAATTAGAGCAGATTCTGGTATGATTTTTTTCCGTAGAGTCGAAATCTGAAAGCAGACAATACAAATTGTATAGTTTTAGAGAAGATCTGTGCTCAAAAACTCAATTCACAATATTTTATTCTACAGATATTTAGTACCCAGACTACCCAGTGTTGCCAACTTTAGGGAAATTTCCCTATTTTAGGGAATTATCACTTATTATAGGGAAATATCTTATACATATAAGGAAAAACGCGATTTTAATTCATATTTACCTTATCTTTATTTGATCTCAAGAATATTTAATTACGGTTCAATGATTAATACACCAATAGTAATATTTTGTTTTGTTGTTGTTGTGCCTTAAATAAGTAGGGGCTTTACCGGTGAGTGCTCTAAACTTCAAAATTGTCAAGCTTTATTAATACGGATTTGGATACTCGATATTGTACGTAGTGGTTGTTGCGTTTGTTTTAAGTTGATTGATATTAAATAAAACAATAAATGTAGACATTATACAGTAAATTTCAATCTATGATGACTATTAAACATAACCTAGCTAAAGCCATTAAAATGCAGTATACTATGATTGTTATGCTTTGTAATATTAGCTATTGATTTTTTAGTTACAATAATGTACAACCACAAACACAGATTGTTCAAGAAGCCGGCCCTGCGAACGTTGATAAAACAATAGAATATAGTTTATAACATTCGTGAAGCAAAATCGTCCTTGGTTAAAAACATTATTATATTTCTGCGTTTTTAATAAAACCTTTTTACTTTATCTTATGGAGTATCACTAATTCTTGTAATCGTGTCGAAAAAAAGTTTTGAGATTTTAGCGGAAATATGTCCTTCTGGGTCCCCTGAATTTTTACTTTATCATACGCAGTATGCTAAAGTATCGTAATCATGCCGAAAAAAAAAATTGAGATTTTAGCGGAAATAGTTCTTTTTGGGTCCCCTGGACATTTTTGACCAAGGTACAAAAAAATGTCTGTGTGTGTGTGTGTGTGTGTATGTGTGTGTGTACGTATGTGTGTACTCGATTTTTGTGGCGACGATTCCGGAGAAACTACTAAAGGTATCGGGACGAAAGTTCATATTTAGAAGTTTTATGACCAAACTTAGAGCTGAAAAGCTTTTGGTTCAAAAGGGTCCAAAGGAACTGGTAGTTTATTCTAAGCCTTTTTCAAGGATTTTGCAGATGAGCCGCCATTTCTGTAATTTCGTCAAAATAGTTAAATAATAAATTAACGCAGAGGAAATTTTGAATAATTTATGCCTATGACATTTTTTGGTAAAATTAATAGTTTAGCTACAAGAGCAAATTCTATTTGATCGAGATCGGTCGCATCTGCATTGATATGAAACTACATAGTAGCCAGGATTTTGACAAATAGTTTATTGTGCTGTCACCACAGAAATGTCTATGGCTGTCACCACGCTGTCACACTCGGAGAACCGCTATGGAACGTCATCTACAGTGTCATGAACGAATATAAATCTGTCAGAATTTGAATTAGCTTTTTAAACTTGACATTTCGTAGAAGTGGTATCAACCTAACATTTTCTATACCGAAATATAACCATTTTTGAATTTTTTTTTAAAATACGTATTTCTCAAAAAGCAACACAAAAAACGTTGATGTCACTCCTGCCGAAAACTACATAGCGCGAATCGCTCACATGCGACGACGACGCTCCGTCATCGGTGACGCGCCGCATCACCGCTCGTTGTGCTATTCCGTACTTTCGGCACTTGTGAGATAAACAACTATTATTCTGATGACAGTAGGTAGTGTCAAATGCTGATGCTTTGACAATACCTTCGATTGATACTATTGACTATCAAAATATCTGTCAAATCCTGGCTAACTGGTTTAATTTAAATGCAGACACGATTTATCTCAGTCAAATAGATCCTCATGCAGCTAAACTATTAATTTTATATATTGTATGATAAAGTCATGTGCCTGGCCACATCAGATTTTTTACTTTATCATACGCAGTATGTAAAGTATTGTAATCGTGCCGAAAAAAAAATTTGAGATTTTAGCGGAAATAGGTCTTTATGGGTCCCCTGAACATTTTTGACCAAGGTACAAAAAAATGTCTGTGTGTGTGTGTGTGTGTATGTGTGTGTGTGTGTGTCTGTGTGTGTGTGTGTGTGTGTGTGTGTACCCAATTTTTGTTAATTCATTTCCAGAGAAACTACTAAAGGTATCGGCACGGAACTTCATATTTAGAAGTTTCATGACCAAACTTAGAGTTGAAAAGCTTTTGGTTCAAAGGGGTCCAAAGGAACTGGGTGTTTACTCCAAGCGTTTTTCAAGGATTTTAGAAATCAGCCGCCATTTCTGTAATTTCGTCAAAATAGTTAAATAATAAATTAAAGCAGAGGAAATTTTGAATAATTTATGCCTATGACATTTTTTGGCAAAATTAATAGTTTAGCTTTTTAGTTTATTCTAAGCCTTTTTCAAGGATTTTGGATATGAGCCGCCATTTCTGTAATTTCGACAAAATAGTTAATTAATAAATTAAAGTAGAGGAAATTTTAAATAATTTATGCCTATAACATTTTTTGGTAAAATTAATAGTTTACCTTCAAGAGCAAATTCTATTTGATCGAGATCGGTCGCATCTGCATTGATATGAAATTACATAGTAGCCAGGATTTTGACAAATATTTTTTTGTGTTGTCACATTCGAAAACAGCTGATCTCATCAGAGGCATATCAGAGGTTGGAGAACCACTATGGAACGTGCCGCTGTAGTGCGCAAAATTATAAATAACAAATTTCAAATAAAATAATATCACCAATTTGATTGTTTGTTGATAAGAAATACCAACCAGTCTTTATATCTAATTCTAAAAATGATACATTGAGAAAATTATAAATAAAGTATAGCGATGAGTGTAGTTTTATTTTAGTATGTTGGTAGGGATGTGTCATGAACAAATATAAATCTGTCAGAATTTGAATTACCTTTTTAAGGTGCGTTTTCATTAGTGATAATGGCAGTGGTAGCAGACGCCGTTATAGTATTTCCAATAGAAAATTGCTAGTGACTCATGTTTATGTACATGCAAACTAATATGTGTCATTATCACGATATGTAAGAAATACTATAATTTCGTATTCTACCACCGCCATTAGCTACCATTACCTACCAAAAACTCCTGCCAAAAACTAGATAGCGCGACTCGCTCATATGCGACGGCGACACTCCGCCTTCGGTGACGCGCCGTATCACCGCTCGTCGCGCTATTCCGTACTTTCGGCATTTGTGACATAAATAACTATTATTCTAATGACGTAGTGTAGGTGGTGTCAAATGCTGATGCTTTGACAATACCTACGATTTATCTCTATAGAATAGATTCTCATGCAGCTAAACTATTAATTTTATATATTTATGATAAAGTCATGTGCCTGGCCACAGATTTTTTGACTAAGGTAAGAAAATGTGTGGGTGTACCCATTTTTTGTAGCGACGATTCCGGAGAAACTACTAATGGTATCGGGACGAACGTTATATTTAGAAGTTTCATTACCTAACTTAGAGCTGATAAACTATTTGTTCAAAAAGGTCCAAAGGAACTGGATGTGTGTCTTCAACAATTTTGCAAATGAGCCGATATTTCTGCAATTTTGTCAAAATAGTTAAATAATAAGTTAAAGTAGACGGAATTTTGAATAATTCGTCATTTTTGGTATAATAGTAATTCGTTATTTTTGGTATAATAGTTTCGCTGCATAAGCAAATTCTATTTCATCGAGATCGCATGTACATGAATGAATGTACCACGAGCAGTGACCACGAGCACGTACTGCATTTGACACTTTTTATTATTTTTTGATTATTATTTTGATTCTATTGACAGTATGAATATTGTCAGCCAGTCAGCACATCAGCGTTTGACACTGGCTGTATAGTATAATAAAGTCATGTATGTGCCTGGCCACATCGCTTTTGTTCTATTTTGGTTAGTTTGTTGTTTGAGGTGGTTAAAATTGAATTTAGGGAATTATTTCTGAATCTAGGGAAATATTGAATATAATTTGGGGAATTCGGAAGGAAAAAGGTTGGCAACACTGTTAGTACCTATTGTGTTAATTTATGATGCCTGTCCCGATCTACGACTTTAGAAATCTGCCAACCCTGACCAAGGGGTGCAAAATCGAGTTTAAGTTCAACTGTTCAAAGTTTGTCTATGTCACTTATGTTTATCTGTAGGTACTTTTGCTCCAAAAAAAGAAAGAAATTAGAGTCACTTTCGCCAACACCTTTGTGTTTTCCTATAGCAACGCATTTTCGTTCTTCGTGGGATTTTAGGAACTTTCCGATTCTTTGCTATACCCCACTTACGGTAACCACCTACTACGGAACAAGAAAGTAAACAAGCAAACTCTTATAACTATTGCAATTCTGCTTGTACTGGCTACTTTCTAAAAGCTGTTTTACACTATCGAAGATATTATACCAGAAGTTGTACAATATGTGATCTAGTGTAAATTGTATGTTATAAAACAGGAAATCGGTTACCATATAAAATAGCTTGGCAAATTGGTCAGAAGTTGCAACGTGTTTAAATCCAAATCGCGGCCAATATCGCTCCAATAGGGTATTACGGTCATGTGGAAATTTAAGCAAAAGCGTGTATTAAGAGATTTTACAGTATACAGGGTGTCTCACGGAACTGGTACATTAGAAGTTTCTCATGCTCTACTATTGCTGGAAACTTGAAATTTTGGAATTACAATTTACTCAATCTGAACTCTTCAGCTAAAATGTTCTCAAGTTAACTGTCACGTCCGGTCACCGGAAGTCGGTATCAACTTCGTTATTTTAAATGGAATGATATAATTTTTATTGTATTTGTGGTTTCTACGTATCAAAATACATCATTTTTGATAAGGTTTCCCTATACCTAAATATCACCATTTTTTAGTTTTTTTGATTTTACTAACTTTTTGGTGATTTTCGCGGTTACGTTTAAAATTGAATATCTCGGTTATTATTGAAACTAGAATTTTCATGATTGGTGGTCCGAAACTAGAAACATAACCAAATAAGTCGATGTTTAGTTCATCATGGTACCTTATACAGGGTGTTCAAAATTTACAACACAACAATTGAATTTTCAAACGTAAAAAACTTGTTTTTTTCAAATGGAACACCCTGTATACCGATACGCCATTCGATAGGAAGTCTTATTCCCTATCAATCAATATAAGGGTTCCCTATAACTAACTTTAATAGTTTTTGATATATTGACACTTTTTCTTTAACTCCGTTTTGTATACTCTTGGGTTGTATAAGGAGGCCCTCATATTTTGGCAGATAAACTATTTCATTATCAATAACATTTCACAACATCATTTTTATAAATTGGCATTTAATAAATTGCAGTATTTAAATAATAAATTGTATTTGAATACAGATATATTCATACTTTTCATGTCTTATTTTGGCACATTTGCAGTGCTCGGGATTTATCGTGTACGCACGATGGTGGTCGCCGCTAATACACTGCTACCTTAATTTTGATAGGTCTTTACATTTGACAGATGTTTGTTTGTAAACGCAGACGGTTATTCAAATAGTGACATTTTGAATTTATTCTTCATTCACGGAGAATGTAACAAAATATTGGAAAGGACATGTCAAATTTTCAATCACAGATACCCAGACCTACCGCCAATGACAAGACGTAAATTCAGGAAAATTGAGTCAAACTTTTTGCGCTTTAGAAAAGTAGGAAAACAGAAAAATTTTGCAAGTCTTGTTACGGGTAATGAAGAAAATGAATTAAATGTTTTCGCGTATTTTATTGCTTTCCGGAATAGCTCCACGCGAGCTGCTTTTATGGATTTAGGTATAGCTTATAATTAAAAGCCTTGCAGTACAACTTTCTACAGAAATTGTTTACATGATTTTTAGGTCTATCACGTGCATCCATCCATAGAATTCTTTTAAAACACAAAATGCATCCTTATGCCTACAATATTTTACAATCACTCTTTCCTAATGATTATGCACGGAGAGTTGAATTTTGTGAATTTATGCTGGTAAAAATTCAGGAGGACCCGTTCTTTTTATCAAAGATAATTTGGACTGACGAATCAAAAGTTTCGAGGGAGGGTATAATCAACAGACACAATTTACACTATTGGGCAACCGAAAATCCCCATGCCATAAGACAGGAAAATGTTCAACACAATTTTAGTTTTAATGTTTTTGCTTTAATAATGGGGGACGAAATTAGATACGAAATTTACAATGAAAATTTAAATAGTGATAGATATTTAGAAATTGTGCGTGGATGTGTGAACAAATTTTGCGAAAATCCTCCCCTGAATGTTTTACGCGACTGCTTTTATCAAATGGATGGTGCACCGGCACATTCTTCGCATGCGGTATGGATTCAACTTAATCAGATGTTTGAAGATAGATGGTTCGGAAGTAGGGGACCCTGGCGATGGCTACCAAGGTCACCAGATTTAACACCATTAGACTTTTATTTCTGGGGCCATGTGAAAAGTCAGGTCAATTCCACACCAGTAAATACTCTAGAAGAATTGAGAAACAGAGTAGTAGCCGCCATTAATGGAATTCCGCGACAACAAATCCGAAGAGCGACGATGACAGAAGTACAGCGAAGAGTCTTAAAATGTTTGGAGCAGAACGGGCAGCATTTCGAACAGAATAATTAAGTTTTACTTGAAGTTAGATATCCCAAATATAGTGTTTTAGTTTTAAAAAACCTTTCAATATTTTTCTGTTCCAAAGTTCCTATACATTCCTATAAATGAAGAATAAATCGTTTTGTATTTAGTTTGGATTCTTTTATTTTGACAATATCTCAAAAACTATTAAAGTTAGATATAGGGAACCCTTATATTGATTGATAGGGAATAGGAGTTCCTATCGAATGGTGTATCGGTATACAGGGTGTTCCATTTGAAAAACAAAAGTTTTTTACGTTTGAAAATTCAATTGTTGTGTTGTAAATTTTGAACAGCCTGTATAAGGTACCATGATGAACTAAACATCGTCTTATTTGGTTATGTTTCTAGTTTCGGACCACCAATCATGAAAATTCTAGTTTCAATAATAACCGAGATATTTAATTTTAAACGTAACCGCGAAAATCACCAAAAAGTTAGTAAAATCAAAAAACTCAAAAATGGTGATATTTAGGTATAGGGAAACCTTATCAAAAATGATTTATTTTGATACGTAGAAACCACAAATACAATAAAAATTATATCATTCCATTTAAAATAACGAAGTTGATACCGACTTCCGGTGACCGGACGTGACAGTTAACTTGAGAATATTTTAGGTGAAGAGTTCAGATTGAGTAAATTGTAATTCCAAAATTTCAAGTTTCCAGCAATAGTAGAACATGAGAAACTTCTAATGTACCAGTTCCGTGAGACACCCTGTATAACCCGAAATTCTGTTAAGTTAAAATTAAATTACATTCAGAATTTGTTGAGAAAATGGCAATTAAAATTTGAATTTTCCGATCACTGTCGTGATTGGCCTAGTGTAGAATTGGCAACGTAGCCAAGAAATTGATCAAAACCTAGGGAATTTTCTTGCAACTGTGTTTGCACCGCTGTTTGTTTGTATGTGTGCTGACAAACTTTGACGGCAGTATTTACAGCATTTACAGCGTAGATTATGGATGGTGTTGATATATTAAAAAGTCACTGATCACCTAACCTCAATGCACTAACGGTAAACAGAGTGACCTACGCAAGACCTACGCGACTGTTGACAGTTTGGCACTACAGCAACATAAAATAACTATGCGCGACGTTGTCAAGTTTCGCATTATAATCCCTCCTTGTGACGTCACAAGTAGGATTTTTATTTGAATTTCAAAACGCGTTTTCTCCTATATTAAAGCGTTGCTTGTCATTTTACGTGTGAAAGGGTGGTGCTAACCTTACCTACTTTGTAATACAACAGAATTTGAAAAGTGCCGTAATACCCTATTTGCCCACAAGCACAACCGGTTGGTCCAACCATAACCTACCAATTAAAGTTTTAAAACAAGCAGAGCATGAGCACATAGTAAAATTCACAAAATAATACCAAATAAAAAGAAAACTGCAAATTTAATTAATTACAGGGAATGTAAGTAATAATTGGAATTATACAATGTTTAACAATAAGCACTAAGCAACTGATCGGCTAGGCAAGGTTCAACAATTCGCGATATTGGCTGCCAAACAGCGACACAAATGCTAGGCTGAATTGGTTTTTGAGCAAACATTTTTAAAACATTTCAAAATTTCAGTGTTTGTAGATACATATTTTCGAAACTAGAAAAGTTATATCTTTCGGATTGTATTGATATGTATATATACACTGTGTGCCAAAAGAAACAGTACAAATTTTTAATAACTTGTATTTCCAAAAATATATAGTCAATTCAAATATTTCTCTAAAAACGAACTGCATGTAGTGTGAAGATTGAAACCTAACCATATTCACAATAACAGAACGTTTTAATGCAAAATTATGTTGCTATATGTTTCGCTATGCAACATTTTTGATAATATCGGGTTAATTTAATGACAAATGAAAGGTGTTATAAAATAAATAGGTAATAACATTCGTCTTGTTTTGGTAAAAAAGGGTACTAGAGATCTTATAGCATAGATTTTTTCTTATACAGGGTGAAATATTTAAAGAATCTTTTTTTTATTGTTTTTAGTTTAAACCAGTGGAATCTGACGTTTGTAACAAAAACTTTGCAACAGAAAGAGAAATCTAACTGTGTACTTGAGTTATACATATTTAAAGATCGTGCAGAAACCATTGGTGTTGTTGGAATATGGAATATGGATATCTGGGAGGGTGGGACAATTCCCACAGCACCTAGGCCTCATTAGGCCCCTTTTGCTAACCTCCGAGGGGTTCTTATGGCCTAGGCTATGTCTGCCTCGAGCCATCCTGCGGCCTTCGTGAAGGCGAGGATGTCGCTCGGCGGAACCCCGGAATGTCGAAAGTGCTGGACACTCGCACAGAAAGTGTTCTGCCGTCTCTTCCTCGCTTTCGCATCCTCTGCACATTTCGTCCTCTAAGATTTCAATGAGGGTTAGATGCTTTTTTAGTCTGCAGTGCCCTGTATAGATACCAGTTAGCAGTTTGAGGTTGCTTCTGGTGAGTTGAAGGTAGTACATTGTGGTCTTTGGGCAAGGGGCTCTTAGGGTTTCCCTTGCAAAAATACACTTGGTGGTTTTATCCCATCTGCTCCTGAAGAGAGTGTGGGATGTTCCTCTTAGTTCGTTGAGTTATGTTTTTAGAGTCGGTGGTATCGCTGGCTCAGGTCCCATATAGGGCGTCCTCGCAGCGTGTTTTGCCAAGCGATCCGCTTCCCTGTTCCCTTTACTTTTACTGTGGTGTTGTTATGGGCGGCTTGTTTGAATTTATCATTTTAGGTGGTCATTTCGTCAGTTTCAATTATGATATCACACTTGTTGTTTAGCTGTAAATTTTAGACGTATGTTACTTGTTCTTGTTATTGTGTTTGTTTTTGCTAAGATTGAATCGGAGCTGGAATCAACGTTTTTTGAGTATGTCACAGCACTTCAAACAAAGCCTGCTTTTTCATTTTTATGTCATGTTTAAATAAAGAGCATGAAACCTGAAACCAGCCTGAATACTTTGTGTTGTATTTTTTTTAGATGTTTTTATTTGAAATTTTTACTTGAAAAACGAACAGCAAAGAATTGACACAAGTCACAAAGCAAACTGCCAAAATTTTAGTTCGATAAAAAAACGATGTTGATTTTAGTTCCACAGAATGCAAAATAAATTTTTTTTGTTTTTGTAGCAAAAACATAAAAAATTGCAAAATTCTGCTGCCCTATAATTGTAGTACAACGTGAAAAACAGGTAAGAAAAATCCTTAAAAAAATTCAAAATCAAACATGGCGCCCGTAAGAAAACTAAACGTTGGCCATAATTTCTTCCACCATCTTTAAAAATAACTTAAGTTCGCAATTGGACTTCTCGTGCCTATGCAATGGAATCGCTTTTTATCTATGCAAACGTCCAATTCAACTGCTTTTTTGTTTATACTTAAAAAATCACACTGTTTACGGTGCTATAAAATCTCTACTGTTGCTTTTGACCAAAAGCAAACAAACGTCTTTACCTACTAATTTCATTACACCTTTCATTTCACATTAAATTTACTTGATATTATCAGAAATATTGCATAGCCATACATAAAGCAACATTACAGTGGATTAAAACATTCAATTATTGCAAACATAGTATGTTTTCAATCTTCACAATATAAGCAATTAGTTTATCAAAGAAATGCTTGACTTTACTTAATATCTTTGGAAATATGAGCAATTGAAAATTGTTACCGTTTTTTCCCCACAGTGTGTATACCTACATTGTAGATTATTGTTTCAGTAAATTACATTAAATTTAAACGGTTCTCCACCTCTTCAAATAAGCGAGATCTCCATGCATTTTTATATGTGTATAGTTTTGTAACTTAAACTGCAATGGTTGATGTTTAGAACAAGGTTTATAACAGTTATAACGTCTTTATTAATATGAACCGAACATATGTTTGTATATGTTTCTCGGAAACTCATCAGCTTTTGATCTATCAAATACTGTCAATAAGCTAATAGATTTATCAATAGTGGATGTCCTTTCACAATGCTAAAATATGTATTGAAAATGTGTATATTTGGTTGAATATATAGTGTAAAAAGTTTATTTTTAAAAAAATCTTATTTTACATTACCTCCTCTTTTCCAGTGCCACAATGGCGCCCCAATCACTTGCCGCAAGTGCTTCGGCAAAGTCACTGTCAACCGTCTTAAGGTTACTATCCTCGATCAACGAGAAGACACCAATTTTCCCCATTTCTATCAGTTACGAGAAATCCAATGGCTGCGACCACCGTACTTCTGGTAGACTGGAAGGAGGAGCCCCTGTCGCCCATCTTCGCAGATGAGCTGACGTTGGCCCCTCCAGATGATGCCCCCCTATACTGGACAAACGTAGAGCAGTGCGGCGTAGACCAACTGAAGTACAAAGATGTCATCATCGTCGATGGCGAAAGCCCTGCCGATGAAACAATCGAAGACGCAGATTTTGGCTCCGAACTGCTCGATAATTTTAAGTTTGAAGAGATCAAAGATCTTTCGGAGTGGATCAAAGAAGGTAAGGAAAGATGCTATCACCTAATTGATGTTTTACAGTAATAAATTATAAAAAAATGGTTTATAAAAAACTAAATAAAACAAAAATACACTTGCGTAGAATATAAGAACTCTCATCAGCAGTCTGCAAAAATTCTTCGATAAACTAGGGAGTTTGGGGTTTATACATTTATCTAACGCCTCACAGCAACTGGAACATAATCCGGGCCAAGTGAAGTAACACCATAAAGCCCTTATAATCTACATCTTTATTTGGGACCACCTGTCCCCTTAAGCTGCTACATTACAATTCATCTATCCTACCTTTAGCACAGCGCTTGCTGGTTTCTCCCATCCGCTCGTTTTGGCATGTATTGCATTTCTTAAAATGCATACATGCAAAACAATATGCGGATTGATTGACCAGCAAACGCTCCATTAAAGCGTGAAGGAGAACTTTTCTTGGCAGTATCTAGATATACAAAGAATGCTAAATATATTAAGCTTTCTACACAAAAAAGGTTGACATTTATGTATGTTTCCACACATTAACAAATATATATATTGCTGTATATTATTTTATATCTAATCATTTGCTAAATTCTGGATTTCTACGTATGTGATGTTTACTGGGAAAGTTTGAAATTGGGCATTAAGTGTATGCAACCGAATGTACAGATTTTAAAACATGGTTGCACTTACAACAAATATGAACACTGTGGTATCTAACAAACATACAATGCAGCAAACTAACATTTCCTAAGCTAGTGAAAGCTGATGAAACACACTACACACTATATCAAATTGTGTTAGGAGTTATGATTGTAGTATGATAGTAACACAAAGTATTGTAATCGTGCCAAAATTTTTTTTTATTTTAGCGGGCATATGTCTTTTTTGACTTTTTGAACATTTTTGACCAAGGTACAAAAAAATACCTTTGTGTGTGTGTACCTATATGTGTAACCATCTTTTGTGACGACGATTCCAGAGAAACTTCTAAAGGTATTGGGCCAAACTTTATATGTAGAAGTTTCATGACCAAACTTAGAGCTGAAAAGCTTTATGTTAAAAACGGTCTAAGCCTTTTTCAAGGATTTTGCAAATGAGCCGCCATTTCTGTAATTTCTAAATAATAAATTAAAGTAGAGGAAATTTTGCATAATTTATGTATATGACAGTCCGCATTGTTGGTTGCATACTCTGACCACTATAAACAACAGCTAAAAGTCTAACGCAACCACCACCACCACCAAAAACACACACGAGCGACAGAGAAGAAAAACAAGAGTGCTTGAGCTGCAAAATGAATACACCGCGCATGTACTTCTATATAACCTCCATTAAAACCATCCCCAGTGATGCGACATGGGAGGGATAATCCCTCTTTTGAGGGATTTTTCAAAGTATAAGGCATAAATGGACAAAATGTAGAAAACAGGGATATTTTGTTTTCTCCCGGTGTACTTTTTTTTGTTGTGTGAGCATTGCTAACATGACACATTCCGACATCTATTGACTACATACTCTATATACGGCACATATATGGTACTGCCATAGCCATGGGCATGGCCATGGCCATGTCGAGTCACTTATCAGTAGAGTGCTGAAAACAGTATATCTTTCTGAGATATCTCGAAATACATGATGTAGTCTCTCTCAGCGGTCTACTATTAGCGATTCGACCATACCATGTTAGTAGCCGGGACTACTGTAATGGCTTATTAATTAAAATGTATTTATTTCTCGCAAACACAACTGTGGTGCCAGTTACTGATTATACAAATTATTGTTTTAATGTAGTGGTACGGCAGTTCTAGTTTCTTCAATGCGTTAGTATCAGTAATCAGTTTGTTCATTTGTTATTGACGTCTGTATTGTTCAATGTTGTATTATGTCTTCATATTGAGTCCACCAACAAGAAAATCACTACAAAAAGTACTTTTAAGTGGATAAACCACGATCAGTTTAAAAATTGTTTACATCCTATTGATACAAGTAAAACAATGCCAAAAGTAGGTATTGCGTGCAATAGAATATGAATATATTATCACTTTTAATCAATTTACAAGCACCAGTTTATGATTTTTTGTGACAGTTTTTCAGAACATATTGTAATTTAGAACACACAGACAGACCACGTTAGCGCTTTGTTTAACAGTATTGATTGCGTTTCCAGATGTTAGGTGATTTCGAAAATCCGAATTTCTTACTTTTCACGTGCTGTAACTTAATTTTGTAAAATAGGAGTCAGATGGTCTGGGCCAGCATAAATACAGAGACTAGAAATATCTTTTTGAAGAAACTGTTGCAAAGTTATGAAAATTGATCATAAACTTTGCTAGGGGCGAAGAAAAACTGAGGTTTTCTGACTATAAGGTTAATTAAAAAGGATGCAATTACTGCTACTCAAAAGTGCCGGAAAAAAAAACTATTATAGCATGTTTTTCTATGTACATTTTATATAATGTAACGTATTTTAGTTATTAGATATTACCAAGCTTTTTACTGTATCATACATACTATGATAAAGTATTGTAAGTCAATATTGCTGAACGCTGATGTTTTGACAATAATACCTACTGTCAATAGAATCAAAATATCTATCAAATCCTGGCTAACTACTTTTATTTTAATGCAGACACGACCGATCTCGATCAAATAGAATCTCATGCAGCTAAACTATATTATATTATAGTATGATAAAGTCATATGCCTGGCTACATCAGGCATCAGGCTACATCGTCATGGGCATACCGCAATTATTTAACAGGTTTTTTTTTACTCTATCTGCATTAAAACATATAGTTAGCGAGGATTTCAGAATTATTTTCATTCTAGCAGTAGGTAGCGCCTACTGTCAGAATGAAAATAATTGGCTGGTTTTTTGACAATACCTACTGTCAATGTTATCCATATATTTTCAAAATGACTGTCAAATCCAGTTGTGTTATTTTAATGCATCTCATGCAGCTAAACTATTAATTTTATATATTGTATGATAAAGTCATGTGCTTGGCCACATCAGTTTTTTTAATATAATATACCTACAATGATATGACTATTTAAAAATTGCATTTTTTGTCTATTTTGACTCCCAAATTTAACTCGTTCATGTTTTACTTTCTGTATAGCTTATTGTCTTCTGGGTGTTTACAATATGTTTTGAAACATTTTGCCAAAAAAACGAACTACAGGGTGATTTATGTGATTTATATTTGAAGGGTACAGGGGAAAACCGATCTAAGTCACAATTTTATTACCATGTAAAACTCATTTGTCGTATAGATGTGATCGTTTTTCCCCTGCACCCTTCATTTGTGTTAAAAATTTAAATATAATTTTTAAATTTTGATGTATAATTTGTTGTATAAGTTCAGAAAAAAGTTTTTATCAGTACATATTTGGGCAAGTGGTAATTTCACTTCCCACTTGCCCATAAATATATCTTCCTGTGGGAAGTGGGAATTACCAAAACACACGTAGTTGCGGTTGAGATTAGAGATCAAATGAGCAAATAATATTGCAACTTGGTGCAACTGATAACATTCGGTATTTTCAGTGGCTGTGCAAGTTTTTTGGGTTTTATTTTTTTTACATCGCGGAAAGTGGGAATATGTAAAAGCTGCAATCGCGGGTTCCCCGTATAATTGGTGGATATATGTATTTCCGACACGTCCTTAATTATACGACTGTTCTAAACAGGTCAGTTAGCGATTTCACAAACGGCAGAACAACTTTGCACTACCGGGAAAGAAACTTAAACGGCAATTCTCACATACCACAACTCATTGAAAATTGTATACCGTTATTCATAGATTAAAAAATCCTGTGCCATTTATAAAATATACTGTTGATAACGTCATCTACTATATAGTACATAGGTACTACGCGCGCTTAAAAAGTCTTACACCTTGTAGCTTTGTAAAAGGTTCTTTTATAACCTATAATTATAGGTATGAAACATGCCTCAACTGTTAAGTGACAACCCAGAAGTACATGATGTCATAATTAGCTGTACGATTTTTTTGCGCGCATAGTACAAATATTAACGACATTATCAATATTATTCGTTACTTAATTTTCAGATTATGCTCTAGTACAAATATTAACGGAGCTATCGATTTTATTCATACTTACTAAACAATGACAACACGTATATTTTTCTTTAGGTGCTACAAATATAGCCGATTAATATGAATATAACAATTCGCATTCTAACAATTATGACATTTTATTAAGTCTACTAGCCGTAGTTTGCATTTGATTTGAATTTGTAATATTGTTGATGCCGTGTCGAGAACCGCCATTCATTTCGAATAAATTAGCAATAAAAAGATTGCGAAAAAAATATGTTCTGTACAGCAGTTATGCATCAATGAATATAAATAAATAGTCCATTATAGGAGTTGCCTCGCTATTAACATTTTATGTATGGGTAATATTTAGGGGTTATTTTATTATTTTGTACACAGTTTCATTTAACTTTAATTTCATTAACATTGAAAAATAGCATTTAAGCGCTGTTCCGTCTGGATTTGTGAATGGGCTTAAAATGACCTAATAACCTTAATTGTAGGTTTGGTTGCGGAAATATTGCATTGAAAAGCTACAGCCAGTATAAAAGGAAACAAACATTGCGTTTTTTTTGTCAAAAAGCGGTCTGTGATAGGTTTTTGTACTTGCCGCAACCGACGAGAACAACCGCATGATGGGAAGCGTCAAATGTCAAAGCCCTTGTTTCCGTTTTATGCCAGAGCAAGACAATGACGGCACGGCGGCGGAGCGAAAAATCCATATGTACCTGGGGTTTCAACCAGGGTTGCCACCTTTTTCTAATTGTTCACGAGGACAGTAAGTGGGTGAAAATATTATGTGATATCCAATATGCCCACATCATACTGCCACATAAAATACAATGAAATAATAAAACAAAATATTCTTGAAATATAACAAAAACAAATATGTACTACATAACTTTTTTAAATATGCAAAAATCATACTTTGCTGTGGTAATATCACATAAAAATAAAAATCTAGGTATATTCTCAAAAACTACCATGTAAACCGAAATTTCGCTACCGAAATTTCAACCTAGCGTAAAGTGCAGAAGGCTTTAAAGTCGTCGACTTTTTGGAGCCAACTTTTGGTGGTCGAGATTTGGATAGCCAGGAATTGTTGAATTTTGTATCTCGCTTAATTTTTTTAAGTGGCGCAACTCGTCATTTCTGTAATTAAGGCTAACGTAGTAGGTCGGAAAAAAGTTTAATATTAACTCTTACTGAAATATTTAAAACATTTGTAGATTAGGTTAGGTAGCACAATTTTATCCTACACAGATAGACAACTTTATTTAATTCAAATAAATATAAAATTGACTCAAAAAATCTGGTGTTTCAATAGAGCCAAAAAAATATTTATTTGCGGATAATAACGCATTTGTTTGAAATATGTCTCTGGTAGAAAGAGCGTTTATTTGTGTCAAACAACTTATGTTTTTAGTTAAAATTTACAATTTGTATATTATAACAAACGAGATTTGTTTAGTTAAAATAATAATGGTTAGGGTAGCAAAGAGTACGCTGATTTGGAATCGGAACTCGAAACTGCATGCACTGTGCTCTCTACTGATCACACGGCCTTTTTAACAATTTAGCCAGGTGCATGACATCAACTGAACGGTATACTTTCACCAGTTCACAGTTTATACTCAAGATAACGCAAAACTGCGAGGAGAGCGTTTACAGCGGCATTTATTGTCACTAAAAATATATTTATTTTAATCAAAATATGATTTCTTTGGCGGAAATAAACCTATTTTTAAGCCAAAGCAAAAATGTTTCTTTAAATGAAATAAATCTCTTCTTGTAGGTATACAAATATAATAATTTTAATCAAACTTAGATTTCTTTGGTGTAACGAAACGTCTTTAAATCAAAACAAAAATATTACTTTAAAGGAAAGTAATTTTTGTTTGAAACCAAATTTATTTACTTGACTTAAATAAATATTGCAAATAAATTAATCTCTACAAGCAAATAAACTAGAGTATTCCATGAAGTAAATATTGTTGGCATGAAAGAAATTATGTTTTGATCCAAAATAATAAATACGAAAGAATATATTTCTTAAGGGGAGGTTCTCATGTAGAGACCTAAATAGTAGCTCGACTTTGAGACGGTTTTTCAAACAAATTGTAAGACATATCAATATTTTTTCTTTTGCCATATATTTGTCATACCTTAGTGTACAAAAGGACATAGCGCCATAAAAAACTATATGCAAGACGTGGATACTGTTGTAGGAAGTATCAGCTCCCCGGAGTGCTTGTCTCAACGACATGCACGATAGCTCCCATAAAAATTTACAGAAATCGAAATTTCAAAAGCGCTGTGAAACTAGATGAAATTACTAGAGGCTACACCAACATATAGTTAAAAAGTTGAGAATTCACGAAATGGCTGCTGTTTGAATTTTAAGATCGATTTTTTACTGCTTTTTTTTCGGTTTCAAATCGTTATAAATAATATAATTATTTAAAAGTTTCACTTATGAGGTTCAGCCTCCAATAAAAAGTATTTTCTCTAAGGGAAAAAAGAAACTCGATCCGATAAACAACGGTTCAAAACTAATCGCGCAAGCCAGTTTGAAAGATCGTGTTTCTAGAAAAACGCGTCGGGTGTATCGGTGAAAATACTCTACAAGAGAAGGTAGAAAGAAACATGTTCCTTTTTAAATTCCTTTTCTATATGAACTCATTGAAATATAGTAATTCAATCAACATAAGCACCTAGATCTATTGGCACCGTGCATGCCCCGTGGAAGGGAGACGAAAATCGGTTTAGGCGCCCGTGGCGGAGAAACGGAGAAATATCGGCCTACAAATGTGCAGTAGTTTACGGCGCATTATGTTGTTACCTAGCTGTCATAACTCATAAGTATACAATTCTGTGGTTCACAGCAACAGATCGTTCATCGATAACTTCGTAATGGGGGGGACACTATAAGTTTTGTATTGACAAATGTACGAATAATAGGAGAAAGAACAAGAAATGCAAATTTTATAGATTTCCAAGATTATTACACTCATGTTGAGCTAAAACTAAAATTTATTTTCAAATTACATTCACAATTCAGCAATATAATCTTATTATTAAGTTTGAGTAAAAGGGTTTGTCTAGTTTGATTGCTTGTTTTATAAGAAAGTTACAATATAATCTAAAAGTCCCAAAACATAAAGTACACTCATTTTGTGTTGTGCACGTGTTCTACATAATTACAATACAACCTAAAAGTATCAAAACATAAACTAACCTCATTTTGTGTTGTGCACGTGTTTTGCAGGCTAATTGACTGTGCGAATATGAGCTAGATCTCGGACCCTACAGCACAGCCTTGCTAGTTTATTAATCAAAAAACAATAACTTAACCTGAACTAATTGGACATGAAACATAACCTTACCTAATAGTTGTTTATAATTATATTTTATAATATATTGTAAATTAAATTAAGCTAAATGAAATTAAGTTAATGAAGCTCACTATTAACAGTTATTTTACAAAAACAATATAATAATACAAGTTTGATTGGACCACTAAAATACTACCGATAACTGTAACATATAGTTGCGAACTGCTCCATTTACGCCTCGTGGACATAGTGGACATACTCGCCTACCACGGGAGAGGCGCTTGCATCACGCACCCTCCCAATACGTTCTGTTTACTGTATCCAAATTTCACATTCATAATTTTAAGCGTTACCGAAAATTATCAGTTGTATAGGCATATGTCTTTGCGCCGCGTTAATGCAGGAAAGTTTGACCGGTGAACACCATAGGCTATAAAACCGTAAAACGTGCGAGAATCAAAAAACTGCTTCAGGGGCTGATTTTATACACTACAAGAGAACCTCCCCTTAAAAACAAGTAATCTTTTCTATCTGTGTACACGAGGACAAATGGCATCACGCCGAGGACACGAGGACAAATGATTCGTCCGAGGACAATCCTCGTGAAACGAGGACAGGTGGCAACCCTGGTTCCAACCCAGGACCTATGAAGTGCAAGGCAGACGCCTTTGCACTCGGCCACTCCGGATACAAGATTTTCGGCCGCCCCCACTCCTGTACCATGCAACCTCCAGATTACTACATATTAGCGGTGGGCGATCTTGGAAATTTGTGATCGACCTTCGATCACAATTTGAGATCGATCTGATCGATCCGATCGATCTGATCGATCCGATCGATCTTTTAAATTTGAAGATTGAGCGATCGATCAGATCGATCAGATCGATCGATCGATTTTTTTGCCCAGCCCTACTACATATATATTAAACTCGATGCTTTTGGGTTTACTAGAATATCGCCTCATTCTATTAATTTCATCTTGATACTTTATATTAGTTTTAGACACAGACATTAAAATATTATTTAGCATTCCTAGCTTTCGCCAGAAATGCATTTCTGAATTTCTGGAGATACCTGCATCTTACAGGATTTTTAAACTATACTTTTTATTAATTTCGCCGACGTGCAAGTATCAGTTGTTATGATCTTCACGCACATTTTTGCGGTCAAAATTAAAGCGAGGTTTAACTTTAACTAGTTTTACAGTACCCGCCCAACATTTATAAAGAACTAAATATTCTCAGAAATCACTTCTGAGAAAACAAATTTTCTGAAAATCGTGTAGATATACATATATGTCCTAAAACGTAATTTTTGTCGAAAACGTTTTGATTTAACGCCACCAAAGAGAATAAAACAGAATCTGCTTTTTCTAAAACTGGTAGGTAGTTTCACAGAGCGTGTGCAATATTTTCTCGTAATGAATGTTTGTCTTTGTGCGAGGTCCATGCGCTTTACAGGTGCGCTTTGATCAGTATTAATGGTGGTCGTAACAGACGCCATTATATTATTTCTGATAAAAAAATGTTAGTGGCTCATGTTTATGTACATGACATTTAAACTAATGTGTGTCACTATTACGTCTGGTGAGCAATACTATAATTTCGTCTGGTAGCATTACCATTACCACCAATCAGAACGCACCTTAATGCTACCGCGCACAACAGCGATTTGAAGACACGTTTCCAGTGTTGACATCTGCATAATCTTAGGACAAGTGGATCTAGTACCACCTAGGCATATTAACTTATACTTTTATAATCGCACAATCTTCAATCATTTTCCGATATTTGCATTGCAAATAACGCCGCTGGCGACGAAAATTTCCACTCTTCGTGGACAGGCAGCGCACTCTTGCGGTCACGTCTTATCAAGCGCCGCTCAAGGCCACATGCCGACTTGATCGGTAAGCAGTTGGGAGTTTGAAACACGCTCACAATTAAATCAGTCCGAGACATATACTCTTGCCTTGCGTGCCAATCAATTGTTTCCGCTTATTTCTGATCGTAGTAAAGTTCTATCTCCGGTCCGTTCTTCTGTAACATTACCAAACGAAAATCATTGTTTTCTGTTTGTTTTGTGTCCGATCGTAGACGAGTTTTCGGGAAATTTTGGAAAAACCGTGACAGTGTTTTCGTTCGTAAAGTACAAAAGTTTGTGCTCACGGCTACCTCAATGGTATTCCGTGCCAATGTGCTACACGAACTGCGTGATTAGCATGAAGTGCAACTATCACTATACCTGGAACAGAGAAATCGTGTTCAACTCGCAAAAATTGGTGAAAAGACGTTGAATTTTTCCTGAAGGAGAGCTTTCAAACTTTTGTTTTTAAACTATATTCATTAGAGCCATAGTAAGACTGTTTAGGTTTAACAAGTATATATCTATAGATTAGATAGAGTATAAAAGACATTTTAGCGAGTCCTTTTTGCCGGTTGAACATTTGATTTTCGCTGTACATTTGGCGAGATATGGCAGCATGTTATGGTAGGTGGAATTACACCTATACACTTTAATGAGGAAATTATAACTTCTCATTCAAATTACACTAGATTTAGAAAGCAAAAATTTTAAAGTTTCTGTTGTGATTAAATTAACCAATTCTGATATACTGGGCATCTGGTTAGAATGCGGAAGATAGCCTTTGTATTTTGATCCCTTTTGATAAGACGACAACGTTCCAGTCAGGCAATTACTGCCGTATAGGCAACTAATGATATTGTCTAATTATATGGCAGTTGTTCAGTATGCACAGTATGCATATGGTCCCGGAAATTTGTATAATTTCACATTCTGTGAAATGCCTAGGCATACTATGTAATGCCTAACATTCATATGCATAATTATATATTTCAATTACAATTATTCCAAGAAGACAAATTTCTTAATTGATGTTTCTAAATTGAATATATCGGTATGCATATCCGAATATAGCAATCATTTCATTCAAGTCATCTTCCCTCAAGAGATCACATTTCTGTGTTTGCACGTATATATTTCAAGCCTGAATATTTCGCAGTAGAAACTGGGACTATAGAATCGAAACATCGATATCTGGAAAATTAGTAATCGCATTATATAGGTACAACAGGGCTGCAGATTCGGTAAAAAAATGGTCGACTCCGACTCCAGATATTTTTCGTGGTCCGACTACGACTCCAGAAAAATAGCATACAAAAATATTTTCAAATAATTCTGTGCAATAAAAATCTAACACGTATTTAATTTATATTCAATAATATTTGATTACGTTGTATTTTTTGACTGTTTAATAAAGAATTTAATATAAAACAAAAACACTACAAGGAAACAAAAGAAACAAATTTAATAAATTAAGTTCATATTCGAGGATTATTATTTCTGATTGTATTATCCATATGGCTTGTGCATATCAAATTACTCACAAACAAATGCTAAACCCATAGGAAGAACAGAAGTTTTATTTGTGTCCAGCGAATTCGTTGGCAAAATTTGTTAAACTGACAATCTAAATGTAAATAAAAACTGCCTATAAGATATCAAAAAGACCTATTGACCACAAATAAAAAAGTTATTTAAAAATACAAATAAATGGACCACAAAAAAAAAGTTATTTATAAAATGTAATTTCTTTGTTTATTCAAAATATCTCTAAAAAGTTTTAAACTGTTTTCTCATTAGAGAACATACAAATCGGCACGACTTTGTCCATTTTACCGAGTTTCTATCTCCAATAATAACAAAAGCGCCCATAAGACACAGTGTATAATACGAAATAAAATTCATTCTAATAAAAACAAAATTAATTGCAATATACGTTTATAAAATTGTTGTGAGGGACAGAATACGTCCAACTATTTCTCTTGCAAAGATACTCTTAACCTATTTTGAATTATCATCAAAGCAGAAAATAATCATACTTAATAGCTACAGGTATAACTACTGTATAAATGACACTACGGTCCTACTCCTCAATCTCATTTTAGCTCCTTTGGTCAACTTTCTTTTTTCAGTAATCTATCAGATTCCTTTTTGTAAATCGTCTTCACTTTCGTTTGGAAAGTGTGTTTGTAATTGGAGTATTTACATATGTATGTAGGAGGTACTTTGAAAATGACCTAATAGAATATTTGGTTTTACTGTCTGCTGCACACAGAAAAGTAATCTCTCGAAAAAAGAGAGAATTATTTGGATGAAGTGGGTGGTAGGTTCGTATATAGGCGAGAGATTATTGACTTCAACTAAGAATTTTTTACTTTATCATACGCAGTATGTAAAGTATTGTAATCGTGCCGAAAAAACAAATTGGGATTTTAGCGGAAATAGGTGTTTTTGTGTCCCCTGAACATTTTTGACCAAGGTACAAAAAAATGTCTGTGTGTGTGTGTGTGTGTGTGTATGTGTGTGTGTACCCGATTTTTGTGACGACGATTCCGGAGAAACTACTAAAGGTATCGGAACGAAAGTTCATACTTAGAAGTTTTGTTACCAAACTTAGAGCTGAAAAGCTTTTGGTTGAAAAGGGTCCAAAGGAACTGGTAGTTTATTCTAAGCCTTTTTGAAGGATTTTGCAAATGAGCCGCCATTTCTGTAATTTCGACAAAATAGTTAATTAATAAATTAAAGTAGAGGAAATTTTGAATAATTTATGCCTATGACATTTTTTGGTAAAATTAATTGTTTAGCTTCAAGAGCAAATTCTATTTGATCGAGATCGGTCGCATCTGCATTGATATGAAATTACATAGTAGCCAGGATTTTGACAAATATTTTTTTGTGTTGTCACATTCGAAAACAGCTGATCTCATCAGAGTGATCAGAGGTTGGAGGACCACTATGGAACGTTGCTGCTGTAGTGCGGCAAATTATAAAATTCAAATTTCAAATAAAATAAGATCACCAATTTGATTGTTTGTTGATAAGAAATATCAACCCGTCTTTATATCTAATTCTAAAAACGATAAATTGAGAAAATTATAAAGTATAGCGATGAGTGTAGTTTTATTTTAGTATGTTGGTAGGGATGTGTCATGAACAAATATAAATCTGTCAGAATTTGAATTACCTTTTTAAGGTGCGTTTTCATTAGTGATAATGGCAGTGGTAGCAGACGCCATTATACTATTTCCAATAGAAAATTGCTAGTGACTCATGTTTATGTACATGCAAACTAATATGTGTCATTATCACGATATGTAAGAAATACTATAATTTCGTATTCTACCACCGCCATTAGCTACCATTACCTACCAATCGGAACGCACCTTTAAACTTGACGTTTTGTCAAAGTGGTACCGACCTAGCATTTACTATAGGTACAGAAATTTTTTATTAATTTTTTTTTAAATACCTATTTCTTAAAAAGCAACACAATAAACGGTGATGTCGCTCCTGCCAAAACTATATAGCGCGACTCGCTCACATGCGACGGCGACGCTCCGCCTGCGGTGACGCGCCGCATTACCGCTCGTCGCGCTATTCCGTACTTTCGGCATTTGTGACATAAATAACTATTATTCGAATGACGTAGTGTAGGTAGTGTCAAATGCTGATGCTTTGACAATACCTACGATTTATCTCAATAGAATAGATTCTCATGCAGCTAAACTATTAATTTTATATATTGAATGATAAAGTCATGTGCCTGGCCACATCAGATTTTTTTTCTTGTATACACCAAATTTTCTACGTCCGATTGATTATGCATTTTAATCCAGTAAATAAGTTCAAGAAATTACGTTTTCTTGTTTCTAGTAATCACTTTTCTGTATGTGAGGAAACGTCTATATCGCACGTTTTTTTTTTTATATACAGAATTAAACTTGGACTCGGAGTCGGTCCTTTTTTCCGACTCCGACTCCTCTGAAATTTGTCTGAACTCCGTCTCCACAGCCCTGATATACAATATCTATAATGTATATACAATGTATTAGGACACTCCCGTCTCACCACCGTATGGCAATCTTGCACAATGGGCGAAATGTGTCCTAATAAGTTTGGGTACTCTACAAGTAAACACTTTGTAAAAACTAAAAATTATTGAAATCTTTCTTGAATTTCGCCAATGCAACAAAACATAGTTTTTAAAAAATTATTTAAAGCAAAACCTTGTCCTCGTGTTTTTTTTTGCTGGCTGATCCACACACACACACACCGGTACGTCCGGAATCTATGTTGTTTTTGTGTTGGGCAATTCCGAAGGAATATTACTTAGTAAAGTTTTTGATAAAAATGTTTAATATCAGTTATTGTTTTTTCAATTTATTTTGATATTACAAGGGCCTTTCTTTGCAGTTAAAGATGGCTATAGTTAATTATTAGGTTCTATATTTGAACAAACGAAAAATAAAATAGATAAATAAAAAAATACAGTCTTACTTTAAGTGGGACACGCTATTATGATAGTTGTCACCACTCACCATTCATTACTTGCAAAAATCTAGAGCGGGTCTGAAAATTTAAATCCTGATTCTCAACATAAAAAATGTTATAATTCAACGTCTGAATATTAATTAAATAATTGCATAATTATGATTTATGTTCATTTGGAAATGTTTTGAAAGAATTGGTCATTAAAACAAGGCAATTTGACATAAGATTACAGATTATTCAACTTACCCACGAGTAAAAACAAACCCGCGTCACTTGTTTTGTCGTATATTAAATATAATCGACATTTTAATATTAATTAGGCACACATTTAAAGCAAAGTCGAAAAATACTCTACTCGAAGTAAAAGAGGCCAGTTAGCTACATACCTACATATCTACAAAAAATCTGATGTGGCCAGGCACGTGACTTTATCATACACTACAGCAGTGTCAAACGCTGATAATCTGACAATACTGTCAATAAAATCAAAATACATATCTGTCAAATCCTGGCAAACTAGTTGCAATGCAGGTACGAGCGATCAAATGTTTTGATGTGTGTAGTTGGGTTAGCGCTGGTTCGAATAAAAACTGCTAAAGCTTCACTAAGCTATTTATTATTGTATAGTCCAGTGCTATGAATGACTCTAAGTTTAGTCATGAAACGTCAAAATATCAAGTTTCTTCCCGGTACCTTTATTAGTTTCTTCGGAATCGTCGCAACAAAAAAAAATCTGATGTGGCCAGGCACATGACTTTATCATACAATATATAAAATTAATAGTTTAGCTGCATGAGAATCTATTTTATTGAGAGAAATCGTAGGTATTGTCAAAGCATCAGCACTTGACACTACCTACACTACGTCATTAGAATAATAGTTATTTATGTCACAAGTGCCGAAAGTACGGAATAGCGCGGCGACCGGTGATGCGGCGCGTCACCGAAGGCGAAGCGTCGCCGTCGCATGTGAGCGAGTCGCGCTATGTAGTTTTCGGCAGGAGTGACATCAACGTTTTTTGTGTTGCTTTTTGAGAAATACGTACTTACAAAAAATTAAAAATGGTTATATTTCTGGATAGGAAATGTTAGGTTGATACCATTTCTACGAAACGTCAAGTTTAAAAAGCTAAATCAAATTCTGACAGATTTATATTCGTTCATGACACTGTAGATGTCACATCCGTACCAACATACTAAAACGTAACTATACTCATCGCTATACTTTATTTACAATTGTCTCAATTATCGTTTTTACAATTAGATAATAACGGGTTGATATTTCTTATCAACAAACAATCAAATTGGCGATATTATTTTATTTGAATTATGTATTTTCTACTTTGCCGCAGTAGAGCGGCAACGTTCCATAGCGGCTGATGAAATCAGCTGTTTTCGAGTGTGACAGCCATAGACATTTCTGTGGTGACAGCACAAAAAAATATTTGTCAAATCCAGGCTACTTTGAAGTTTCATATCAATGCAGATGCGACCGATCTCGATCAAATAGAATTTGCTCTTAAAGCTAAACTATTAATTTTACCAAAAAATATCATAGGCATAAATTATTCAAAATTTCCTCTACTTTAATTTATTATTTAACTATTTTGTCGAAATTACAGAAATGGCGGCTCATTTGCAAAATCTTTCAAAAAGGCTTAGAATAAACTACCAGTTCCTTTGGACCCCTTTCAACCAAAAGCTTTTCAGCTCTAAGTTTGGTAACAAAACTTCTAAATATGAACTTTCGTTCCGATACCTTTAGTAGTTTCTCCGGAATCGTCGCCACAAAAATCGTTTACACACAGACATACATACGCACAGACACACACACACACACACAGACATTTTTTTGTACCTTGGTCAAAAATGTTCAGGGGACCCAAAAAGACCTATTTCCGCTAAAATCTCAATTTTTTTTTTCGGCATGATTACAATACTTTAGCATACTGCGTATGATAAAGTAAAAACGGGTACTCACATACACACTCACACACAGACATTTTTTTACCTTGGTCAAAAATGTACAAGGGACTCAAACGGACATATTTCCGCTAAAATCTCAAAACTTACTTTTGACACGATTCCTTTATATACTTTTCCGTCGATCGTTTATTTATGAGTCAGTTTAGTGAATAGGAAATCGTTTATTAAAGAACTCAATTAATGCACGATTTCTATTAATGCATGATTTGTTGTAGCCAATCACAAGACGCAATGGCGTCGTTTGATTGGCCAATCAAACATATGTGAAATGAAACCTTCCAATCAAAACATACCGCTCTCTAGAACTGTCAATGTCAAATTAAATAAATTGTCATATAACCTAAAAAGACATCGGCAAAGAAAAATCTATGTAGACATCTAGAAGAATACGATCGACGGAAAAGTTTGTAACCAACTCGAATATTAAACAGCGATTAATGATCTCGACAATTAAGTTAAACAGTGTCGATCATGAATCGCTCTTTTTAATATATTTGTTGGTCAAATAACTATTATCATACTATGTATGATAAGAAAAAAAATTGATGTGGCCAGGCACATGACTTTTTCATACTATACAGCAGTGCCAAACGCTGATGATCTGACAATACTGTAAATAGAATCAAAATATCTGTCAAATCCTGGCGAACTATATAGTTGTAATGCAGATACGAGCAATCTCGATCAAGTAGAATGTTTTGATGTGTGTAGTCGGTTTAGCGCTGGTTCGAATGAATACTGCTAACTCTTTACTAAACTATTTATTGTATCTACATAATGCAATGCACAGAGCGCTGAACGACCAACAGAGTCAACTTGCTATGATGACTTTCAAGTAAAAGTTTGACTGAACAAAAAGATTTTCAGTTCTGAGTTTGGTCTGAAACTTCTAAATATGAAGTTTCATCCCGATACTTGTAGTAGTTTCTCCGGAATCGTCGCCACAAAAAACGGGTATACAAACACGCACGCACGCACGCGCGCGCACACACACACACACACACACACACACACACACACAGTTTTTACTTTATCATACGCAGTATGTAAAGTATTGTAATCGTGCCGAAAAAAATTTTTGAGATTTTAGTGGAAATAGGTCTTTTTGGGTCCCCTGAACATTTTTGACCAAGGTACAAAAAAATGTCTGTGTGTGTGTGTGTGTGTGTGTCTGTGTGTGTGTAAACGATTTTTGTGGCGACGATTCCGGGGAAACTACTAAAGGTATCGGAACGAAAGTTCATATTTAGAAGTTTCATGACCTAACTTAGAGCTGAAAAGTTTTTGGGTTAAAAGGGTCCAAAGGAACTGGTAGTTTACTCTAAGCCTTTTTCAAGTATTTTGCAAATGAGCCGCCATTTCTGTAATTTCGTCAAAATAGTTAAATAATAAATTAAAGTAGAGTAAATTTTGAATAATTTATCCCTATGACATTTTTTGGTAAAATTAATAGTTTAGCTGCAAGAGCAAATTCTATTTGATCCAGATCGGTCGCATCTGCATTGATATGAAACTACATAGTAGCCAGGATTTTGACATATATCTTTTTGTGCTGTCACATTCGAAAACAGCTGATTTTATCAGAGGCAAGAGGTTGGAAAACCGCTATGGAAGGTTGCCGCTCTAGTGCGGCAAATAACAAAGTACATAGTTCCAATAAAATAAGATCACCAATTTGATTGTTTGTTGATAAGAAATATCAAGCCGTCTTTATATCTAATTCTAAAAACGATAAATTGAGAAAATTCTAAATAAAGTATAGCGATGAGTGTAGTTTTATTGTACGGATGTGACATCTACAGTGAACAAATATAAATCTGTCAGAATTTAAATTAGCTTTTTAAACTTGACGTTTCGTCAAAGTGGTACCAACTTAACATTTCCTATACAGAAATATAACTATTTTTTTTTAAATACGTACTTCTCAAAAAGCAGCACAATAAACGTTGATGTCAATCCAGCCAAAGACTAGATAGCGCGACTCGCTCACGTGCGACGGCGACGCTCCGTGCTCCGTGCACTTGTGACATAAATAACTATTATTTTTAATGACGTAGTGTAGGTAGTATCAAATGCTGATGCTTTGACAATACCTACGATTTATCTCAATAGAATAGATTCTGCATTGATATGAAATTACATAGTAGCCAGGATCTTGACAAATATTTTTTGTGTTGTCACATTCGAAAACAGCTGATCTCATCAGAGGTTGGAGAACCACTATGGAACGTTGCCGCTGTAGTGCGGCAAATTATAAAATTCAAATTTCAAATAAAGTAAGATCATCAATTTGATTGTTTGTTGATAAGAAATATCAACCCGTCTTTATATCTAATTCTAAAAACGATACATTGAGAAAATTATAAATAAAGTATAGCGATGAGTGTAGTTTTATTTTAGTATGTTGGTAGGGATGTGTCATGAACAAATATAAATCTGTCAGAATTTGAATTACCTTTTTAAGGTGCGTTTTCATTAGTGATAATGGCAGTGGTAGCAGACGCCGTTATAGTATTTCCAATAGAAAATTGATAGTGACTCATGTTTATGTACATGCAAACTAATATGTGTCATTATCACGACATGTAAGAAATACTATAATTTCGTATTCTACCACCGCCATTAGCTACCATTACCTACCAATCGGAACGCACCTTTAAATTTGACGTTTCGTCAAAGTGGTACCAACCTAGCATTTACTATACAGAAATTTTTTATTTATTTTTTTTTAAATACGTATTTCTTAAAAAGCAACACAATAAACGTTGATGTCGCTCCTGCCAAAAACTAGATAGCGCTACTCGTTCACATGCGACGGCGACACTCCGCCTTCGGTGACGCGCCGCATCACCGCTCGTCGCGCTATTCCGTACTTTCGGCATTTGGGACATAAATAACTATTATTCTAATGACGTATTGTAGGTAGTGTCAAATGCTGATGCTTTGACAATACCTACGATTTATCTCAATAGAATAGATTCTCATGCAGCTAAACTCTTAATTTTATATATTGTATGATAAAGTCATGTGCCTGGCCACATCAGATTTTTTAAATAGCAGCTCCTATTTGTATTATTCATTTAAACAAATTCTTTATTTGTCTCAATAGAAGATTAAAAATTTGATGGCAGAAAATTATTGAGAAAAAGGCAATTGACAATAGGTTTATTTTGATGAACTCATGGAAAACATGGACATTGCGCACATGAGATTGCGGAAATCTATGCACAAAACACCTATTCACTTGCTTTAGTTTTGAAAATGAACGTCAGGGACAAATCGTAGGTCATGTTGTAAGTGTTGTGCGGTTGCATTGGCTTAATACAAACAACACCTGTATGGTACTAGGAATGTAACGGATTCTTACCTTCATCAGGAAAACTTAGGAGCTTTATGCAAATATGAAAAATGTAAGACGTTTTGCCAGTTCTCAAACCTACTGTATCACAATGGGGGAAGCCTATAGCAGCATGAATGCAGATGTGGTAGAATGGTGAACTGCGCAGGGATTTGTATCATTTCAAGAAGAAATGCCACACTTTGTCATGTAGTTAAATCTCCGCGACATAATATTTATTTGAAAAGATATTTTATTAATCCGGAAGCAGATGTGATAGAAATTTTTGGTTTGTGGTTATCAGAATCCAGCAAAGAGAAACAGCTTTAGAAGAAAAAGAGTAGGCATTGATTAATTCCAGGTGCACAGGCATTCGGCGTCCAAAGTTGCTCGGCACGTCAGGTTTTTGAGATATTGTTCCCTTTTTACTTTATCATACGCAGTAAGATAAAGTATTGTAATCATGCCGAAAAAAAAAATTGAGATTTTAGCGGAAATAGGTCTTTTTGGGTCCCCTGAACATTTTTGACCAAGGTACAAAAAAATGTCTGTATGTGTGTGTGTGTGTGTGTGTGTGTGTGTGTGTGTGTGCGTGTGTAAACGATTTTTGTGACGACGATTCCGGAGAAACTACTAAAGGTATCGGGACGAAAGTTCATATTTAGAAGTTTCATGACCTAACTTAGAGCTGAAAAGCTTTTGGTTGAAAAGGGTCCAAAGGAACTGGTAGTTTATTCTAAGCCTTTTTGAAGGATTTTGCAAATGAGCCGCCATTTCTGTAATTTCGACAAAATAGTTAATAAATAAATTAAAGTAGAGTAATTTTTGAATAATTTATGCCTATCACATTTTTTGGTAAAATTAATAGTTTAGCCTTTCAGTTTATTCTAAGCCTATTTGAAGGATTTTGGAAATGAGCCGCCATTTCTGTAATTTCGACAAATTAGTTAATTAATAAATTAAAGCACAGGAAATTTTGAATAATTTATGCCTATGAAATTTTTTGGTAAAATTAATAGTTTAGCTTCAAGAGCAAATTCTATTTGATCGAGATCGGTCGCATCTGCATTGATATGAAATTACATAGTAGCCAGGATTTTGACAAATATTTTTTTGTGTTGTCACATTCGAAAACAGCTGATCTCATCAGAGGTTGGAAAACCACTATGGAACGTTGCCGCTGTAGTACGGCAAATTATAAAATACAAATTTCAAATAAAGTAAGATCACCAATTTGACTGTTTGTTGATAAGAAATATCAACCCGTCTTTATATCTAATTCTAAAAACGATACATTGAGAAAATTATAAATAATGTATAGCGATGAGTGTAGTTTTATTTTAGTATGTTGGTAGGGATGTGTCATGAACAAATATAAATCTGTCACAATTTGAATTACCTTTTTAAGGTGCGTTTTCATTAGTGACGATGGCAGTGGTAGCCGACGCCATTATAGTATTTCCAATAGAAAATTGATAGTGACTCATGTTTATGTACATGCAAACTAATATGTGTCATTATCACGATATGTAAGAAATACTATAATTTCGTATTCTACCACCGCCATTAGCTACCATTACCTACCAATCGGAACGCACCTTTAAACTTGACGTTTCGTCTAAGTGGTACCAACCTAGCATTTACTATACAGACACCATTTATTTTTTTTAAATACGTATTTCTTAAAAAGCAACACAATAAACGTTGATGTCGCTCCTGCCAAAAACTAGATAGCGCGACTCACTCACATGCGACGGCGACACTCCGCCTTCGGTGACGCGCCGCATCACCGCTCGTCGCGTTATTCCGTACTTTCGGCATTAGTGACATAAATAACTATTATTCTAATGACGTAGTGTAGGTAGTGTCAAATGCTGATGCTTTGACAATACCTACGATTTATCTCAATAGGATAGATTCTCATGCAGCTAAACTATTAATTTTATATATTGTATGATAAAGTCATGTGCCTGGCCACATCAGATTTTTTTATAAAGTAAAAAATATCACAGCATATGAGTGGTAGTGATGTACAAATCGCAAATGTTCTCGAATTCGAAACATCAATACCGATATAATCCATCTATATAGATTGATATATATATATTTATTCTTTGTCCGCAATTAACAGCAGCCACTTGTTGTTTTGCCTCGATCTCAACTCAATATCAATTCATCTGGCCGCGCGCGACCCAATTTCGCAAAACTCATCAATCTCGCCTTCAAAAAAAAAAAAAAACTAAAAACTTAAAACGCGAGTGGCGACACGGGCCACTTCGATCAAGGAAACTAGATCGCGAATTGCGCAATTTGTTTATTGTGCGCAACCAGCCAATTGGTGAAGATATGAGAGATACTGAGAGTATTGCCCCTGTGCATACTCTGCGGAGAAATACCGGCGAACACTATGTGCAATTTTGTTCCGATCTGTCGGAACTCATAACAGATCGTTGGTATAAATAATCATAATGGGACACAATTTAGTGTTTTATTGTCAACTGTAATAATACAGGAAGAAATAATAACAAATGCAACATTGTAAATAATACAAATTTGATCGGACCACTTTATACACTATAGATAACTGTAACATTTAGTAGCGAACTGCACTATTTACGCTTCGTAGTACCGCCAACGCGTGTAGAGACGCTTGCATCGCGCACCCGGCCAATAGGCCGACTGTATTTTTTTGCGAGGGATTTTTCCGGACGCAGAGGTCACTAGTGTCGCGACATTATGCTACTCGAAGCAGACATTCTTGTGATACGTTGAACCGTTTTCGATATAATCATATTGGAGAAGAGCATCGGCATTAATGTGTTGTTGAGCAACTAGTATATCTGTCTCGAGTTCTTAATGATCGTTTCTTCTTCTCTTTTTTGTGTATCGCGTTGCTATTTGCATTTCGATGCGGTTTTGCCGGATAAAAATAAGCAGTTTGAGTCCAAAGTCCGCAGTTCGCCTGCTCTGACTTCGCCATGATACGGAGTTTCTTTTTTTTGTGTATCACCATTAAAGAGATAAACGCGAAGAAATGTCTTATAAATAGCATCTGATTGTAAGGTAACATGTGCATTCTATGTTACGATTTTGAAAATGAGATGGTTGATTTGCTTTAGTAGATCGGTCGCAAGGTTGCTTTCAGGGCCAGCCTACCCACAGGGCTAAATGGGCTATAGCCCTGGGGCGCCAACGTTTTGGGGACGACAATTTTTATTGATGTAAATTTTTTTGTTATTAGGTATTTTGATACCTATTAGTTATTTTAATTCAAAATCTTTGCATGACGATATTAACTAAATAACCTTGTCTAAATGAAATAGAAAATTGTATATACATACATAATGCATATCTTTGTTTTTGGAGTGTTAATAGATTATGTCTGCTCTTAGAATTTCCCAGGCCACTTAAACTAGTATAGAGTATAAATGAAATACGTTCGCGTTTGGTGCGGAGAGCCAGTTTTCTAACAAGTGCCAGCCTAGGGTTGCCATATTCTACTTACTTACATGAAACCATACAAAATACATGAGACCATGTAACCATGTATGAAATCACGAAAAAAAATCTGATGTGGCCAGGCACATGACTTTATCATACTATGTACAAAATTAATAGTTTAGCTGCTTTAGATTCCATTAACCATTAACCCTCCAACCGCGGGCAACGCGATTTCCCCGTTCACGAGTTCCCGCGATTTCCCGTGCTTTTCTGCAGAAAAACTGAAAAGTTGCCCGCGGCTGGAGGGTTAACATAAATACATTAATTAAAGAAAATACACATTATGAATTAACATAATTTCAAATGCTATACAAATGGTGCCTTTCGCCATGGGCGCTTATCCAAACGACGATAAAATGATAAAAAATGCTTTACAAAAACATTTAAAGGAACGTAAAACGTTTTGATTCTAAAAATTATTGAATAAAACACAGCACGCACACGCAGCTACCGCCACCGCCTTCGCCGTCTCCTTCGTTGATCAGGATCAACGTCATCTTCATCGCTGATGTCCCGCTCAGCATCTAGTTGCAGAGGTCCTCCATCCGCATTGTCTTCGTGCTCGTCCCCAGGCTGATCATGCGAATATTTTTTGACAGTAGGCATTGTCAAAACATCACCTTTGAAACTACCTACTGTCATTAGCATACATCCGTCATATCTGTCATAACATTTGTCAAATCCTCGCTTACTAGTTTCATATTAATGCCGACACGACCGATCTCGATCAAATAGAATTTGCTCATTCAGTAGTTTCTCCGGAACCGTCGTTACAAAAATCGGGTACACACATACATACACAGTATACACACACACACACAGACATATTTTGTACCGTGGTCAAAAATGATCAGGAGACCCAAAAAGACCTATTTCCGCTAAAATCTCAATTTGTTTTTCGGCACGATTACAATACTTGTCATAATAATAATAATAATAATAATAATAATAATAATATATTTAATCATTCTGTACAGAAAATTGTCAATAAACAGAGGTAATTACATTACATTATTGTACTTCATTTTGCACACTTCAGATATTCGACAGATTCTTCAATGCTGAAGGGGGATATTTGCGTTAACTGCGTATAATATAATATAATATAATATAATATAATATAATATAATATAATATAATATAATATAATATAATATAATATAATATAATATAATATAATATAATATAATATAATATAATATAATATAATATAATATAATATAATATAATATAATATAATATAATATAATATAATATAATATAATATAATATAATATAATATAATATAATATACTGCGTATGATAAAGTAAAAATGCTCATGTAAAGTTATAAAATGTTTCCGCACCATTAAGACAATTGGATGCTCTACCAAAATCACTAAGAAAAATATGGGGTTGCCATTTAAAGAAAATGACGAGGAAATTACAAGCCAGGAATAACTGAAGGCTTACAAATAACTAACAGTTATTTAGATTTTGGCATATTTCCGCTCACTGCAGTGTATACATACAATAAGTATAAAAATATCAACTTCCACTAAAACGTTGAACATCGTCGCCCTAATACTCAAATGGCTGAAATCCAAAATGATAACTTTTACAACAGAGAAAAGGCGATTCAGATATGTATAGAACCAGATGGAGACCTGCTGGTTTACTTATTAGGGATGTAATGACATACTATAAATTATATGATACTTATTGCATCCTTTAATCGATTGGAATTTTGCTTATTGAATAATGTAACACAAAAGCTATTTTGGCAAGAATTGGAGTTAGACTGTTTTCGTACTACCTAGGAATGGTTTAAAAACCGATTTATTCCCAATTTATTTTCTATCGAGGGAATTTTTGGAATTCCCACACTACAGGAACTGCTGATTTATGTTTTTCGAAGATTATTTTATTGCAAATCTAATCAAATGCTTAAAGTAAGTGATTTTTATAAAGGAGTTTCGTTTTTGGCAATTTTCAAGGATAAAATTGACTCAACAACTGCGTCTGCATGTCCTAACGTGGTGACAGCACTATGCATTGCGCATTTTTACTTTATCATACGTAGTTAAGACAAAGTATTGAGAATTTACCGCATATAGTCTTTTTGGGTTCCCTTGAAGCTTTGGGTTCCCTTAACTTCATGTTTAGCATTTGGATGACCTTTTTGTTCAAAAGGGTCCAAAGGAAGATGATGTTTACTCTTAACATTTTTTAACGATTTTGCAAATGAGCCGCCAGTTCTGTAATATCGTCAAAATAGTTAAATAATAAATTAAAGTAGAGAAAATTCTAAATAATTTATGTCTATCACATTTTTTGTAAAACTAATAGTTTAGCCATATGAGCAAATTCTATTTGATCGACATCCGTCGTGTCTGAAATAATATAAAACTAGTTAGCAAGGATTTGACAGATATTTTCATTTTAATGAGAGTAGGTAGTGTCAAACGCTGATGTTTTGACAATGCCTACTGTCAATAGTACCAAAATATCTGTCAAGTGCTGGCTAACTCGTTTTATTTTAATGCAGACACGATCGATCACGATCAAATAGAATCTGATGCAGCTAAATAAACTATTAATTTTATATATAGTATGATAAAGTCATGTGCCTGGCCACATCAGATTTTTTAAATCAGCACTATGCAAAAATCTACAAAATGGCAATCTATAGTTACAACTTATAAGAATACATGACGCAACAAACGCGATATTGGCGTGTTCTTTTCCTGGCTTATTTTCTTTAAAATTATTCGTTGATATACACAGGTTTAACAGTTAATTCTTGGTTGATTGAACAATTAGTGGCATTTTAGTAAATTTCTCCAAGGCTATGACGGCATCATAAAAACGGCATTTTAGGGGGAATCCCGGACTCGGGATTTGTCTGTTAGACGCGGGACACTTTCGCTCAAATATGGACGTCTGGCAACCCTGGTTGCAAGTTCATTATACCATTCGACGGTATAAATCACAGTTCATTCTTGTAGTTAAAATGTGTTGTATTTTTTGGTCTTATATTCCGTTGGCACTAATTTATCAACGTGTTGTTTATAGTATTGAAGAAATTATTATTGTTTATCGATTGAAATTTCCTAGAATGTGACCTACAAAATCACAGCACGCATTTGACTCCAAAAAGTCCAGACAGTTTATCTCGTGGTAATAAATAAATAAAGTGTTATCGCTCAAGAACGAATTCTGAGGACAAACTTATTATGCTATTTTTATCATCAGCTTCAATGCTGAACAATAATCACAACTAAACCAAGCAATTAGATTTTTTAATATTCAAAGTCAACTAACATAAGTAGTATTATTATCCGCCTATACCGACATATTATTCTTCTCGTAGAATTTTGCTAGTAGGAATTTGCAATACATAGTATCCGCAAAATAGTATTTGCTGCAATTGAAGGTATGTTTCAATTACTAGAAGATTCTTTTACGGTTTTAGTATGTTTACCAACTGGTATATAACATGAACGATACGGGACTTCAGTTATTCATTAGTAACCAGTAGTGTAGTATAATGTATTACAACTATACCCACAAGTTCGATGTCTATCTTGGACTTTGTATCTTGGCGATTTCTTCTTTTCTCTTTTGTTGCCGCTGAAGGCCGCTGTCCAGCACCAGTGTCATAGATACTGTGATACAATATTAATTTATCGTTAATATATTTTTATTATGTTATGATTTTCATATTTTGCTAGTGACATGACTAAATACATATACAAAATAGGTAGTTAAATAGGTAGTACAAAATAGGTAGTTACTGTCAGGCGGCTAACTTTTTAAAACTAAATTTGATTCTTTTGATACTAATTTGTAGGTTATATGTGATTTTTATGTAATCTGTTTGCTGCTAGTCTGAAGATGAAGGGGCGTGAACCCGAAATCGATAACTAAAGATTAATAAATAAAAAACAATAGTTGGCCAAAGACAAGTTTTTGCCTTTTTAACTACCTATACCCAAGACGTACTAATGGATACATTTATTCAAAATATACAAAATGGTCTTTGGGTGCAATAATCATTTAAAATAATTAAACACATCAAGTACTTCTATTCAATTTACATTCATGTAACCACTTACTTGATATGTTTGTCAACATTTACATTTTTGTTTCGTCTTTACACTATCAATAACCACTGCCAGACATACAAAACTAGATCTTATGATTCATGAACTGTTACATAAATTAACGATGTGTCTAATAAACGTGATAAGGTAGATTGCCAAGTACTCATACTAAATAACAGATGAACAAACAGCTCCGCATTGAATTCATTGATAACACTTCCAAGATAACGTTTAGGGTATTTTAAAGAAGTATAATTTTAAAAAGTTTGTTCATTTAAATCCTCTTCATGGCGTCAGTTGTCCTTATGCGACAATCAATTCATTTGTTGAAGATAAACAGATTAAACAAACTTGTTTGTTGATGCATGTGACGGCTTTGAAATATGTATTCAAGGTTTTTGATTACTGACCGGAATTGGATTGATCGTTAAGAAAGTGAATAATTTTTATATTGTAAAACAACATTGTATGCTGTCATATTCGAGTAAAATTAACCGGAACGAATTAATCTGAAGTACAGTAAAATTTATTGAGTCACTCAGTTCATTAAGTAAAATTTTCGTACTTGATGATTACTAAGAATCGATAAAATCGCCTGTACTTTTTTATAGACCATTTTGAATAGACAAATGTAGACAAATTAACATGTTTTCGCATCTGTAGAAAAGATTGCGATTTTTAACCGTTGCGTCAGTGTCCCACTAAATACAAATCAATTTTGTAAAAACATTGTTAATAAAATATATCGTGCTTCATTGTCGTTTTATCGAGTAAAACAAGGACAGGTAGTCTGTAGCAAGAATTATAAACTTTCACTTCATCAGAATAAATTGCAAAATGCAACGATATGAATATTAAAAAGTGTGCTAGTATTATTTATAGTTTTATACGCGGTGTTTTATACTTCAGTTATATAATTGAGAGATAAGAGGAGAAAATGTAGTTTATTGTGACTATTTTCAAATTCAAATCACTATACTCTTTGAGAAGTGAGAGACCAAAATATGATGGGTCTTCGTGTACAAATGTTTCAGTGTGATTTTTTTGTAATAAGGTTTTTAATTAAATATTTACTAGTATAAATAGGGGAGACATAGGGGCACATTGGAACGTATTTTGACATCCGCATATGGTTTCCTTATTTTTCACAATAACTGGTTGGGATACCGGGCACATTGGGACAGTGTCAATATCTTGGTTATTATTGAAGATATTTGATGTTTGGTGAGTACAAACCAACAACATGGACAAACAAAATGCCGTTAAGTTCATTATTATATCTTATACAGGGTGTTCAAAATTTGTAACACAAATATCACATTTCAGTGTTGCGAAGACTAAAACCAGATCGTATGGAAAACGCATTTATTACAAGATCATTGAATTGTAAGTTTTTGATTTTCCACTATTTCAATAGACTGGATTAATCAAAATTACCAGAACACTTAACTAAATCACCAATCGTAAAAAATTTCAAAAAATTTTTAAGTAATATTTTGTTGGTCTTTAACAAGATCTCGTTTAAAATATTTTTAATATACGGGCTTTTATTAAAATGCATCATTTTTTAGTTATAAGCAATTAATCAAAACTCATAAACTTTTCCAAAAACAAATTGATAAAAAATACAAAAAATCAAGAAAAATATATCAAAACAATTAAATGGAGTTAAATTAAATGTTCAAACTGCCAAATTAAAATAAATGTGTATGTATGTGGGAGTTCAAGAGTTTTTATTAATTGCTTATACATAATTAAAAGAAAATTACATATTTTACAATCATTTTATCACAAAAAATATTCCTACAAAAAAAAATCTTAGAATAAATCCTAGGATTACAAAAATTAAAAATATACGGGTTGTTCTATAAGAAAAAGTAAAGGTTACGAAATTTTCATAATGAAATGAACATCCTGAATATTAAAATACATTCAAACCAAAATACTTTTGCTTGAACTTTTCTTAACTGTTTACGGTTGGAGAATTATTTAGTCGTTGGAGAATTATTTAGTTGTTCCGGTAATTTTGACTACACTTGTATTTGAAATTTTAGAATATACTCACTGGACCTCGGAATACTGTCCAGGTGACTGCCCTATCGACCTAATGGGAACAATTATCAACTTTGTTATTTGCAGTAAAAAAAAATCTGATGTGGCCAGGCACATGACTTTATCATACAAAATGCAAAATTAATAGTTTAGCTGCATGAGAATCTATTTGACTGAGATAAATCGTGTATGCATTAAAATTAAACTAGTTAGCCAGGATTTGACAGATATTTTGATAGTCAGTAGTATGAATCGAAGGTATTGTCAAAGCATCAGCATTTTACACTACCTACTGTCATCAGAATAATAGTTGTTTATCTCACAAGTGCCGAAAGTACGGAATAGCACAACGATCGGTGATGCGGCGCGTCACCGATGGCGGAGCGTCGTCGTCGCATGTGAGCGAGTCGCGCTATGTAGTTTTCGGCAGGAGTGACATCAACGTTTTTTGTATTGCTTTTTGAGAAATACGTATTTAAAAAAAATCAAAAATGGTTATATTTCGGTATAGAAAATGTTAGGTTGATACCACTTCTACGAAATGTCAAGTTTAAAAAGCTAATTCAAATTCTGACAGATTTATAGTCGAGGGTTCTCCGAGTGTGACAGCGTGGTGACAGCCATAGACATTTCTGTGGTGACAGCACAAAAAAAAATATTTGTCAAAATCCTGGCTACTATGTAATTTCATATCAATGCAGATGCGACCGATCTTGATCAAATAGAATTTGCTCTTGCAGCTAAACTATTAATTTTACCAAAAAATGTCATAGGCATAAATTATTCAAAATTTCCTCTGCTTTAATTTATTATTTAACTATTTTGACGAAATTACAGAAATGGCGGCTCATTTCTAAAATCCTTGAAAATGGCTTAGAATAAACTACCAGTTCCTTTGGACCCTTTTGAACCAAAAGCTTTTCAGCTCTAAGTTTGGTCATAAAACTTCTAAATATGAACTTTCGTCCCGATACCTTTAGTAGTTTTTCCGGAATCGTCTCCACAAAAATCGAGTACACACATACGCACACACACACACACACACACACATACACACACACACACACACACACAGACATTTTTTTGTACCTTGGTCAAAAATGTTCAGAGGACCCAAAAAGACCTATTTCCGCTAAAATCTCAATTTTTTTTTTCGGCATGATTACAATACTTTACCATACTGCGTATGATAAAGTAAAAATATTTTTTTACTTTATCATACGCAGTATGTAAAGTATTGTAATCATGCCGAAAAAAAAAATTGAGATTTTAGCGGAAATAGGTCTTTATGGGTCCCCTGAACATTTTTGACCAAGGTACAGAAAAATGTCTGTGTGTGTGTGTGTGTGTGCGTGTGTAAACGATTTTTGTGACGACGATTCCGGAGAAACTACTAAAGGTATCGGGACGAAAGTGCGTATTTAGTAGTTTTATGACCAAACTTAGAGCTGAAAAGCTTTTGGTTCAAACTGGTCCAAAGGAACTGTCTAATTACTCTTAGCATTTTTCAACGATTTTCGTTATTTCTGTAATTTTGTCAAAATAGATAAATAATAAATTAAAGTAGACGAAATTTTGAATAATTTATGCCTATGACATTTTTTGGTAAAATTAATAGTTTAGCTGCAAGAGCAAATTCTATTTGATCGAGATCGGTCGCACCTGCATTGATATGAAACTACATTGTAGCCAGGATTTTGACAAATATTTTTTTGTGCTGTCACACTCGAAAACAGCTGATTTCATCAGAGGTTGTAGCACCGCTATGGAACGTTACCGCTCTAGTGCGGCAAATTACAAAATACAAATTTCAAATGAAATAAGATCACCAATTTGATTGTTTGTTGATAAGAAAAATCAACCCGTCCTTATATCTAATTCTAAAAACGATAAATTGAGTAGAAAAGTATAGCGATGACTGTAGTTTTATTTTAGTATGTTGGTACGGTTGTGACATCTAGTGTCATGAACAAATATAAATCTGTCAGAATTTGAATTAGCGTTTTAAATTTGAAGTTTCGTCAAAGTGGTACCAACCTAACATTTCCTATACAGAAATATTTTTTAATACGTATTTCTCAAAAAGCAACACAATAAACGTTGATGTCTCTCCTGCCAAAAACTATATAGCGCAACGCGCTCACGTGCTACGGCGACGCTCCGCCTTCGGTGACGCGCCGCATCAACGCTCGTCGCGCTATTCCGTACTTTCGGTACTTGTGACATAAATAACTATTATTCTAATGACATAGTGTAGGTAGTGTCAAATGCTGATGCATTGACGATACCTACGATTTATCTCAATAAAATCGATTCTCAAGCAGCTAAACTATTAATTTTATATATTGTATGATAAAGTCATGTGCCTGGCCACATCAGATTTTTTTATTCAATAAGAGCATTACAATCTAGTCATAATTGACTAATGAGTAACTTAATTCTAACTTATTTTACTAGTGTAACTTAACCTAACATGCACCTATCGATGTCTCTCAGTTAGTTCTGGTATACTGGGCACGTTTTTCTTGCGCACTACGTAGCACTGACTCTGCTTTTGGAACTAACACCTACAACCAGCACTTACTCTGCTTTTATGCAGTAAAATGATGTGTTTTTTATTCAACGTTTGGTTTCTAGGTATCAAAACACATCAGGTTTCCCTGTAGGTACCTACATATCATAACTCTGAGTTATTTCGATTTTCTTACTTTTTGATGATTGAACTAAATTTTAAACAGCCTGTATTATAATGATGAAGTGAACATCATATTCTTAGTCATGTTAACGTATTCGCCCACCAACCTGAAACTGTTAATAACAACAAAGATATAATTATTTCAAACAAAATTTAAATAAAATAACAAAGCTGATATCGACTTCCTGTAGACGGGAATGCAGTCAATTTGAAAGTACACATTTTAGTTTCAAAGTTTGACTCGAGTAGATCCTGATTCCAAACATTGAAATATATAGAAATAGTGGAACATAAAACTTCTAATGGAACATTTCCCCTTATTTCCCTGTCCCAAACTGCCCCAGTTGAAATGTCCCAATGTGCCCCAACATGAGTTTTATGAATTGAAAAGTTCTAGAAAATTGAAGGTTATGATTTGGTAGCCGCCAATAGCGGTGATGTATAAAGAATATGTGTATAATTGTATGAATATAGATAATATTATACAATATAACATATAAAATTGTGTAGAGCCTTACGAACAGACCTAGAAAACACCTACTTGGTGAACCAAAAACTGATACATTCATCAACAAACGTAGTTTCGACACTATCGCGCTGGAAACTTTTTTGGATATTATTCTGTGTGAATGCGCATTTAATCGCAAGACATTAAGGCGGTGAATTTAGTGTCCCAATGTGCCCCGTGTCCCAATCTGCCCCGGTCTCCCCTACTAATGTTGTGTTTCCTAAAGAATAACGCAGAATAACACATTTGATTGCGCTCATATCTGAGACTGCATTTTCTTTTTGTGCTCATTGCACAGGAGCCAATAGTAGACTACTGAGCTCTGCATCCGTTGGTCTATGAGTTTGATAGGATATCCACCCGTTTCCAATGATAATTTTATAGCAATTTATTCCAAATTATCCGTTGTTGCTTGCCTATGAAGATTACACTACTAACTTCTGGGACAGCCAAAGAACCCCACAACATAACACATCTGCCTTCTGAGCGGCACCCCTATTTCACCAACTTTTATCCATACTGTCGCATCCGAATATAATATACTTTAACTCATTATTAAAAAACAATCTTTTACTACATACAAACACAAGGAACACTGTACAGAATGTACAGGTATCTATCGCTTTATTTTATTTTATGGTTTTGACCAGTTATTTATTTGGTATGGTATTTTGTTCGTGTTGGAATATAGCGATAGTATAGCATTTGTTCATTTTTTCCGTTACGATATACTTCAACTATTTAACTGTGCAGACCGACCTGCGCATACTTTTCACCACTAGGCTTTTCTTTTCTCTCGCATAGTGATGTAAAATGGTAATATTACCGCGGTAATATAACCGGTAATTTAAGTAATATTACCGATATTTTAATTTATTGTCGTCAACCATACACAAATGTATTTTTAAAACTAATTTTCTTTTTCTTTCTCTCATAAAATAGTTACAAGATCATTATCTACATATTATCTATCACACGCCACGCCATTAGGTTTGTATGGATATGACCAGTGGCGCGTTATCCCATGGGCAAAAATTTGCACAGGGCCTCCAATAACAGGGGACCCCAAAGCAGTATTTTGGAAACGCATTTCTGTAATAGACTACCACAACAGTCCTCATTAACGTTGCAAGCAGATTAGGCTCCTCTTGTATATTCAAAACTCATTCAAGTTTCTAGCTTGTCATTGCCCAAACCTTTTATTTGGTTACTTTCTTCTGAACTTTGAGGGCCAGATATTGACACTTACGTTTTATGTTGTTAAAACTGATATAGCAGAAGGCATTGGGAATAATTGTATTTTTTAATGATATGGAATCGGAATCTTAGGTAATTTTAGAAAAAGAAGTAGGAAATTAGATTTTATTGAAAGCAACATCTCAAAAACTATGAAAACTGCACCACAAATTTTAATTTTTTTATGATTTTTGTAATTGTTCCGAATGTCAGTATTATTAGTATTTATTATTTTTTTATTAAAAAGTAATTCTTTTTAATTTAACATCATGGGGCCATCAAAATTGCCCAGGGTCCCTTGATGGCATAACGCGCCGCTGGGTTATGATCTGTGGGTAATATTACCGGTAACATTACCGGTAGTATTGCAAGCTATTAAATTTCGGATAATTTATCGTCACGGTAATGTTACCATATTTTAAATTACCGGTAATTTTACATCACTACTCTCGCATACATTTGTCTGTAGGCCAAATCGTTGCAGGTTATCGTTATCGATTTACCTACAGACGTTGGAAAAATCTGCGCAGTACGATCTGCACAGTTAAGTAGTTGCAGTTATAGTTACGTTTGTAGCTGTCCTAAGTTGCAGTAATCACGGATTTCTGGATTTCCTCCAATTAACGGTACTGGGTGTGCTCACTAAAACTTTGACCTGAGATACATTGAGTGTTATAATAAACTCAATAACAAATTAGATATGGTTTTATATTGATGTAGAAGTATATCTTTGTTATCGCAACAATTTATGTACATAATATTGAACATTTGCATTTATCGCCCATTTGTACGGTATTAAAAACGAGAAAATCCTGTTTTCCATTCACCGCATGCCGCATATCTTGCATATGGGTTTTGCGTCAATTTCCACTGCATAGTTTTCTTTCTAGCGTTACATACGTAAACTGGAAACTTGATCACGCACTCTTTGAGTGACTTCCTAGTGTTAGCTTTCAAAGCCGCGTAACGAAAGTGCGCTTTTTTTAGTTTTGCGTATAGTGCGACCTTGATGGCCTGTCAGAGAAACAATTGCACGCTGATCCAATTTTATTGCCGATTTTAAGCCCACTATACGATTTCATTGATAAATACTAATGGAAATGATATGCACACGTACACTTATGTCTAAAAAATATATGAAATGACCATAATACTTTGCTATTTGACGTTTACATATAAGTACTGAACAACTGAAAACTTTTAGTTCATTTGTTTGTTTACTTTTCATTCTGCCTCAGTGATCCGGTAATTGTTTAATATGCTTTTGCTGCATTATGGGAAAACCATACATGTGTTTGAATTTGAAAATATGGCATACTTAGTGTTATGTATTTTATTATTCATTAATATTTACTGTCGGGTTATGACCTCGATTTGGTTGAATACGCTCCAAATGCAAAAATTTTGAACCGCCGAGTTCGAAAAGAGTCATAGGTTTTACTGTGGACTTGTACTGTTTTTGAACTCGTCTTTTCATTTATATTCTTCCACATATCATTAACAGTATATTAACTAATTAGTCTATTAATCTTCAACTGCCACATAAACTCATAGAAAATTAAGCAGGCAGAAATAAATAATAATTAATTAATCAAGTAAATGTATACTTAAATACATAATAATGGCCATTGCAATTTTTATTTTGATATTATTTTCCAATAACTCTTACGGCTAACTATTTTGTTCACGTTTTAAATCATCTTGTATATAAATATAATATTAATAATACTTCAACAACATAAAATTCACAATTCATCATTCGCATTTTGTGATTGATGTTGCAGACGAGATTAGTACAATATACACTATACATATTGTATTTACTCTGACTCTATAGTTACAAATAGGTTTTCCAAAATCCAAAAACTATATAAATAAATTAATTGTAATGTAGGTGAGAAACATCGTTGGTAAGTTTGTGTTTTGCCACTAAAATTAATTTATATAACTAAAATTAACATGTTTGCCTGGATATGAAAAGGGACCAATTGACTGAAATTGAATTATAACTGTTTTGACTTTATCATACTATACAGCAGTGCCAAACTCTGATGTTTTGACAATTCTGTAGAATAGAATCAAAATATGTGTCAAATCCTGGCTAACTAGTTTTAATGCAGTTCGAGGAATCTATATGAAATAGAATTTGCGCATGCATCTAAACAGCTAATTTTACCGAAATATGTCATAGACATAAATTATACAAAACTTCCTCTTTCATTTATTATTTAACTATTTTGACGAAATTACAGAAACGGCGGCTCATTTGCAAAACCCTAGAAAATACGTAGAGTAAACATCCAGTTCTTTTGGACCCTTTTAAACAAAACGCTTTTCAGCTCTAAGTTTGGTCATGAAACTTCTAAATATGAAGTGTCGTCACGATACCTTTGCTAGCTTCTCCGCAATCGTCACAAACAAAAAACGGACACACACACACACACACACACACACACACACACACACACACACACACACACACACACACACACACACACACACACACACACACACACACACACACACACACACACACACACACACACCCACGCACGCACGCACGCACGCACGCACGCACGCACGCACGCACGCACACACACACACACACACACACGCACGCACGCACGCACGCACGCACGCACGCACACACACACACACACACACACACACACACACACACACACACACACACACACACACACACACACACACACACATTTTTTGTACCTAGGTAAAAAAATACTTCAGGGGACCCAAAAGGACATATTTCCGGTAAAATCCCAAAAAAAAAATCGGCACGATTTCAATACTTTATCATGATAAAGAAAAAAAATATTTTAGTTGCTGATGCAAAAAGTAAACTTTTACGCTATGACACTTCAAACATTTGCAAAGTTTAAAAGTTAATTACTTCGCGCATATTTGGATCTTACGCTGACTCCAACATTTTTGGAACAATTTCGATATGTATCCAACTTTTTAGTAGAATTTATTATTTCATTATTCCGTTTAGGTTTTATAGATTTTTTAATCTATAGCGCCAATGGGCCTGGGGCTACAAAATAGTCTAAACTAGGTAACTTCATTTCTCGAGTCTTAAGAAGACTCGTAAGGGGTTTTTGCGGTCTCTGATTCCAAATCTTATTTCAGATTTTCAGAATTCAAAATGGCGGATCTAACATGGCGACCAAACATGTAATTAACTGTCGGATTCGGAAGAAAACTGAAATATCTGATGTTAGATGTTTAAAATTCTAAATGGTATAGAGTGCAATCTGGCAACCATATTAAATTAACGTGGATTTGCAACGTTTTTCCTATTTCCTGTAACATACCCTCTGATAACACTTATCCCAGATAACAATCGTGCGAGGCATAATGATGCAATTGAATCCGCACGTGCGTTCATATGATCACGCAGATGTGTCATCAATGGAGGTTCATATCGCCCGTCTTCTCACTCGAGTAGCGATACAGCGCATATCGCTCGCAGTCGTGCGTTTTATGCGTCACGGACGACGCACCGTGCCGAATGTATGACGAAAATAAACATTGTGACACGCATATCGCTCGCACCCGTGCGTTTTATTCAATAAACGCACGCATGCGAGCGATATTGCACTCATCACACCGAAAATCGACGCGTGATGATTTCGTGCGTCGCACAATTGTTATCTGGGATGTCAGTAAACTTTTTAACAAAACTCCAGAGGAGTGGAGAACTTACCCGGCAGGAAAATTCAAAAGGAAAGTGAAACAAATGCTCCTCAAAAGTCTAATCTACTTCGTCATGGAAGAGTTTACTGGCTCCGCCTAACAGCATTAATATTTTGACCTTATCACTGCACATTACAAAACATTGTATTTTCTGATATTCTTGTACTTGTGTTTTTTAATACAATAAATTATTTGATTTGATTATCCAAATTTGCGAATTCAATCTGACGACATATAATACAAATAAATCAGATAGTATCAAATCATAATACTTTTATTGATAAGACCTAAACATAATTAGGTAAACAAAACATTGAAATACAATCATAATAAATTTATATAAAATATATTTTAAATAACTACTCTTAACAAAGCAATTTTTTTAAATTTTTTGTAAAATTTTCCAATTTTTTTATTCATTTGATTTTTTCATGCATTGTCACCGAAAATCTGTCTACATACATACATCGATAAATTTAAAAAAAATCAAATTTTGAAAATTTGATCATTTTCCAGAAAATGTTTATTGATTCATTCATTATAGTCGGAAATCAGTCCAAATGCAAAATTTCAACTGAAATGGACAAATTTTTTAAATTTTCCCAAATTTTGGAAAAGTTTCCATATCTTTATTTATTCATTGTCGCTGTATAATCTGTCCTCGTACAAAATTTCAATTCGATTGTACACTGGTAAAATATCGATTCCAAGATTTGAAGATAACTAACAAAAAGACAAACAAACGAACAAGTAAAGTTAATATAAGTGTAGTAATTGTTCGGGAATATTAAATAACTTAATAGTTATTCTTACAAACAAGTTTGTAAACTGCTATCATACGCACATTTGTTTGTGCCACTGTATGCAGCAACACCGTAATGCGCTAGCTAGAGCGTAGCGTGATATCGATAACTCGTCCCTTTTTCCATCGCAACGAAAAAGCATTTTTTCATGCATTTCCAACCGCAGACGGGTTTCAGATGAACACATCTGATAAAACCCCAAGAAGGGGCAAATTAGCAAATAAAAGAAAAATGTGTATTTTCAACCAGTTCAACTTCATTTGCGATTATCTGCGTAACTAGAGACAGACACTTGTAGTATATTATATTAAGCTTTGACAACATACATTTAATCACAAAGATCATCACTGCTATTCTGCGAGATTGTACTATGCGATGACTTTTCTCATTGTTTCAATGCGTTATTATGCGTGGTCAATTAGTCAATGATAGGTTTGTAAGTTTTAGTGTATTTCATTGCTTATGCTGGGATTTATAGGTATACTCAACTAACAATATTTTTTAAAATTTCAGAATCATCATCATTCCCCTGGTTTGAGGAGCAAAGCTTTGACTATACAGTGCAGATCAATCAACCAGGGAACACACAAACTCTTCTCCAGGAGTTCCAAACTGTTCTGGAATCGGTCAATACTTCGGGAACTTTGACCCCTCCGCAGTCCCCTCCATATGAGCAACCCCCCACACTAATCACCTTAGAACCACTGTCCTCTCATGCATATCCGAAAGAACAGCCTCAACAGTATCATGATCTCTCGTACTCGGTTCCCTCCACTCCACAAACTATAGCTCACGAGCTAGCCGTCGTCGATGAACTCATTCGTGCTAGAGCCCAGGACATCTTATGTGAACCACCATCCCCAAGCACCAGCAACAGCATAGACGATTCCTCATCGTGCTCGGAAGACCCGGAATGGATACCGGAGACCGTCGAGGAATTGACAGAGGGAAAAGCCAAACGACGATACAAGCCTTATCATCGTGGCAATCCCGAGGACAAGAAATCCCGCAAAAAGGAACAGAACAAGAACGCAGCAACGCGTTACCGTATGAAGAAGAAGGCGGAGGTTGAGGTCATTCTGACGGAAGAAAGGCAGGTCCAACTGGATAACGACAAATTGACGGAAGAGATAAGCGACCTTCAACGTGAGGTACGCTACTTGAAGGGATTGATGCGTGATTTGTTCAAGGCAAAGGGATTGATTCAATGAATTCATTAATTGTTTTTTATGGTCAGCACAAAATATATTTGGTAAATATGACAATGTTCTATTGTTGTTTGTGTTATACGAAAGGAAAAACACTGCTTTACGTTAGTTTTAGGTATAATAAGGGTAGCTCCTAGGAACGTGTTTTGTAAGACGTAGATAAGATTTTGGTCGCATTGTTAGACGATTTTCCACAAACTGTATGACGCAAACAGCTGAGGTGTTTGTGGGAAGTCTGATATTCGATTCGATTCAGTAATTTCTCTTTTTTTTCTATTGAATTTTATTGTAGTTATATATGTTTTAACGCGTTACTTTATTACTAATAAAGTTATATGGCATTATATAAGTGGACACGGTGTTTTATTTTGTCTTTTCTCGTTTTATTTGCTTGGTATCAATAAAGCTTTTATTGGAATTTGTCTTTTTCTGATTTGAAACATTTTCTCAATTTGTTGGGTAATTAACTGGTAAGTGTAATAAATAGAATATATCTTTAATTATAGTTCCTAATCTTGGTTTCTTCTATATAGTCAAAGAATAACTATGGTTTAATTTATAAGGCTACAATATAGGAATAGGAATAAAAACTAATTATTGTTAAAAAAATTGAACTATACATTAATATGTAATGATGGCGGCATTAGTAGGTCCAAAGTTTCTAGGCATTTATTTAGGTATGCATTTCCTGCTTGTTGGTGAGGACTGGGAGCAATGCTATTAGCCAAATTCTAGCTGTGAAGGGATGATTATATCTTAGTTTTGCTGTTTTGCATAGTTTATCTACACATTGCTTTATCATACTATCCAGCAGTGTCAAACTGATGTTTTGACAATACTGACAATTGAATCAAAATATCTATCAAATCCTGGTTAACTGTAAGTTTTAATGCAGTACGAGATATCTCTATAAAATAGACATTGCTCCTGCAGCTAAACTATTAATTTTACCAAAAAATTTCATACACATAAAATATTCAGAATTTCGATTACTTAATTTAATTTAATAGGTTTGTTCGAGCAACACCAAAATAAGTGCATAAAGCACTTATTCTTTCTCCTGCGCATGCCAAATGGCGGTTTTGCCCTGCAAAAGCCTGCATTGCGCATGCGTACAAGAATCCCCAATTGTTTTGACTGGTTTTGACGACTGCTCGAACGAACCTATTATCTAACTATAGCCAAAGTTGCAGAAATCGCGGCTCGTTACAAAATGCTTAGAGTACACATCCAATTCCTTTGGATGGACCATTTTGAACCAAAAGCTCTAAGTTTGGTCATGAATCTTCTAAATACGATGTGGTACACAAACGCACAGATATTTTTTTCTACTTGGTCAAATATGTTCAGGGGACCCAAAACGATATATTTCCGCTAAAATGTAAAATTTTTTTTGCATGATTTTAATACTTTGTCATACTACATATGATAAAGTAAAAACAAAAAATTGGAGGTATTGGTTTCCTACTGGTTTATTATTGAAATCTACGGCATTTTTCTAATGAAAGGTACCGTTATACCAATGTTTCGTCTGGCAGCACTGCTCATATACGGACCAATCAAAACAAATTGTATAAATAAAAATAAAAATTGCTCCACATTTCCACCTCCGTTTACCCATCCATCTCTTTATCTCAGGAAAATATCAACTATCATACACCCTGTACTGGCTTTATCTCAGGAAAATATCAACTATCATACACCCTGTACTGGTAGCAGCACCATAATTGTAGTTTATTTTTATTTGTTTTTACTACCTACCTTGTACAATGATTTTGCCTTTCCATGTTTTGGAATCAGTTGTTTATTTTTGAATAACAAATAAAAGAATTGATTTGTTCAAATTACTTTATTGTGTATTTATTATACAAAGTACGTATCCAACATATAATTTAAAAAAGAAATAACTGGAGAATAAAACAAAAATGACGTGCTCAACGTATTTATTTTGAATTTTCCTCACACAAGAAAGTACGCATGCAAGTTAAGAAAAATAAACGCTATAATAAACTGCATCTACTATTCAATATAGGCGACAGAAAAATAATAGAAATCATAATAAGACAAAGTCCGAACGATGACAACGACAGACACCATTACATGCCTCCGACTCTCGCGGAAATACACACATAATCACGGACAAACGGGCAATCATGCGGTTGCAAAACATAAATAAGCGATTGAACTCTCTACTTCTCCCAACATAAACCGAAAAATCCCGGAACGAAATCAAAACATTTTACAACAGTAAGGATCACAATTTATTATAAAACGCCCAAACACAGTTCATCTCTTGCTTACAGAACCAAACACTTTACGGCAGGTTGTACTTGACGTAGGGAACCTCAACGTCATTTCCATCTACATCGTTGCAACACAACTCAAACACAAGTGCTCTAACATGAGGTTCAATGCGCTTTTTCGACACACGCTTCACCACCTCGGACATAGGCAGTCCTAACCTTTCCTGTGCTTTATTCTTTGCCATGAAAAAGGAGTACAACATGCAGACGCCTTGCGATAACATCGTAATCTCTAATCCATGTTCATTCTTGAAATAATCCAAGAATTCTGATAGGGTCATCTCACCATCCAATTCAAAGCGATCCCATAAAGTCCAAGGCTTTTCGCAGTATTCCATCTTAGGTGCGGAAATCGGTTCCGAAAAACCAAAGAATGGCAACGCTAAATTCACAAAACCATTTTTGAAAGGTTCGATTGCTTTCATTCCGTTAACCAATTTATATAATTCAAGGCCAACCATACCACCCACTACCGAAGTTGTTGTGGCAATAGCTGGGATGATTTTTCCGGCAATCAGCTTGGATTTGTGACGATCGGCTGGCGGAATCTTGTAGTTGGCGGCACGCAGATTGGAAGCTGCGACTATAAAGTCAATATGTAAATTGTTGTCATCATCTTTCTCGAATTCTAATGGAGTGAGTTTGAGGTTGCCAAGTTCTGGTACTTTGGGTAGTTCGATTTGAAGTTGGGCTACACGGTCCAAATCAACGTTGCTGCCGTTGCTGACAGCCATCTGAGAGTCGGTGACGGCAATCTTGATGCCAGACTTTGGGATGAACTCGGGGACCTGGAGAAATATGAAGTTTTAATATTTCCTTAGCTTTAGTTTGTGACATAAGAAAAAACTTGAGAGAAAAACATTAAAATTTATGGGTAAATTTTACGTGTTTGACTGTATGATCTGATTTTACGTTTTTGATCTGTAGGTTATGAGAGGCCAAAATGGCTACTTTGTGTTTACCATGCAACTATTGTGCCTAACCACTGTCGATGTCCATAAAATCTGAATGTTGTCATAGCGGCTTTAGCGCTTTGTTTTTCCGTTACAGGAATGCAGCAACTGCATGGCTTATAGCCCGGGATCCAGCAACACATAAACTCATCTCATTTCAGTCATAGAAATTATGAATTTCTTTAAATTCTAAAACCAGTTTATGAAACTAAAACAGAGGTCTGGAAATTAAAGTACTGGCTGATTCAAAATAATTTTAATAGATATTAGCACTATAGATATTGGCGATGCATGACATGTTGAACAAGATTTTAAAACAAATAAACAATTGCAAAAGCCTATAATATGGAGCTTTTAATACTATAATAATTATATAGCTTTTTGATACTATAATAGTTGTGTTCGTTTGCTGGCCGCGATCTGTTCAGTTCAATCTGATTGGCAAGCATTTGGCTAAAATGCCGTTCCATTGCTCGTTTGACGTGTGACTTAAACTGATTTTACCAATAGGAAGCAAGCATTTCAACTTTGCAATCAAGATGATCGGAATCCGATTCAATTGAACAAATCGCGGCCAGCAATCGAACACAGCTGATACAGATGTGGGCATTTTGAACAATAAAACATCTTACTAAGGCTAATAGCAGGTCAGATGTTTACAAAATTTATATTATAATTTATTATAATTGTTGCATATTTTAAACATTAAATACTTTGTTTACTTACTAAAATAAATAAACTAAAATTAATTATTAAAATCTATCAAATGTCCAATTTTCAAATTTCTTCAGATTATTGATTAGAGTGAAATTCAAGCAACTTAGCAATCCTTTACCTCCACTGACAAGGAAGACCCCCCCCCCCCCCCCCCCTATGCAAAGCAACCTATAACCAGGTTTTAAAATACAACAAATTTCAAAATTTCTTTGATTAAATAGCCAGTATATATGAACAGATATTTTGAAATAATTTCGTCCCGCGGACCAAGTCGATAACGACAGATTGGCGTTAGGGAAGTAATGCTCCCATATTACTACACAAGCGAGAAGTTCACGTGACGTCATCATTTGACTTGGTCCATAGGACCAAATCCTTTAAAAAACTGTCTATGTATGTCTGATCAGTTACTTGTTGGCTCCTAGACTATAATACTATTTGACACAGATCAAGAACATAGAAATTATCATTGTTCACTTATTTAAACTTGTTTTAGAATGGAAGAGATTGGAAATATCCATGCTTAAGGGAATCGTTTAAAAAAAATATTTGTTTTTTAATATTTTGAAACCTTGGAGTGTATAAAATCAGCCCCTGAAACAGTTTTTTGATGAAAGGTTTTTTATAGCTTATAGTATTCTCCAGTCAAAAGTTCCTGCATTAAGGCGGCGCAGCGATGTGCCTATTCAAATGATAATTTTCGGTAACGCTTTAAATTAGGAATGTGAAATTTGGATACAGTACAGAGATCGTATAGATCTAGGTGCTTGTGTTGATTAAATTATTATATTTCAATGAAATCATATAGAAAAGGAGTTTTAAAAAGTATCATGTTTCTACCTTCTGTTGTTGAGTTTTTTACACCGATACAACCGACGCGTTTTTCTAGAAACTTGATCTTTCAAACTGGCTTGCGCGATTACATTTGAATCGTTTAACGGATCGAGTTATTCTTTTTTTCCCTTACAGAAAATACCTTTTATTGGAGGCTGAACCTCATAATAAGTGAAACTTTTAAATAAATATATTATTTATAATGATTTGAAATCGTAAAAAAGCTATAACCAGTAGCCATTTTGTCAATTTTCAACTGTTTTAACTAAATGTTGGTTTAGCCTCCAACTAATTTCATCTAGTTTCACATCGCTTTTCAAATTTCGTTTTTTTGTTTATTTTTATAAGAGCTATCGTGGGCGTCGGTCGTTGAGACAAGCACGCCGCACAGGACCTGATATTTCCTGCAACAGTATCCAGTTCTTGCATATAGTTTTTTATGGCGCTATGTCCTTTTGTACACTAAAGTATATGATAAATATAATGGAAAAGAAAAATACTGATATCTCTTACAATTTGTTTGAAAAACTGTCTCAAAGTTGAGCTACTTTTTAGGTCTCTACATGAGAACCTCCCCTTAAGGGATATGGGAAAGGCGTTATAGGCAATTAGGATATCAGAAATGACATGTTCCTGAACAACTTTAAACTCACCACAACTTTCTCTGTCATCTCAGCTATAGCTTTTCTATCCCTATTCTGCGGTAACCCGTACACCTCAGCCTTCAAATTAGCACCAGTAAACACATAATCCAGATGCAATGGGGTATTAATGTCAAACGTGAGCGGTTCTGGACACCTCTTAGGCCCAGACCAGAATAGCTGGCCGGTGCTGGTCAACTGATCGGGTGGGAAATTGAACAGCAGCTGCTTGATTTGATTTGAGTACTGCTCCTGCCAATGCAAACGGGCCCAAGTAACGCAATCCTGCATATTCATTGGCCGCTCATCCACTAACGCAGTTTTGACTGAATCCAAAACCTCAAGTGGCTGAACACCAGGTAATTTCAAAGTCCTCTCGACAAATTCCGGATCAGTTAAATATTGGGATGCATTCTCGGCATTCTGCTTGAATAACCCTTCAAAGTTATCTCTAGCCCATTGCAACGTGTGTTCAATAGCGTTCGGGAAGTTCTTCAAAGTGCAAATTGGGATGCTTTTCTCTGGGGGATCTTGGGAAGAGCTGTAAGATTCTGTGAGGAATGGAACAACAACCTGCGTATTCCCCTTTGTTCCTAACGTTCCCGATTCAAGCAGCGGCTTGCGGTAGTAGACACAACGTCTATCCATGTAGATGCGGGCATCTACGTTGTCCAAAGCATTGGCAACACCATCTAAAGCTTCAAAGAACGTGTCGTCGTAAATGCTCTCCGTCTCTGGGCCAACACGATTCTCGTGCGAAACAATGTTCACAAATGGGTTCATCTTCCTGATCACCTGTAATGGATAAAAAAATGGTAAAAAACGAGCAGGCTTGACTAATAGCAAGGGGAAAAAAATATAAGAGACCTTAATGTTTAGCAAAGCTTAAAAAAAAAAATTAATACCTTTGCTGCTGTGCCAGATTTAGCTTTCTGAACGTCGTGGGGTCTGAATAAGAATTGCCTGTTGAGGTTCGATTTTTCAATGAAATCCATGTCGGTGACTGTGATCTTTCCGCCATTTGCGGCAATACCCATCATTGCAAAATTCTTCAATAACTCACAACCAATAGCGCCAGCGCCCACTACAAAGTATTTTAAAGCACCTGGAACAGAAAAAATAGTATTTAGTAACACCATAATTGCAACAAATATCCAACTACACAAATCTTAAGGACCATTGTTTGAAATAGCCGCTAAACAATTGAAATATAGCTGTCATAAATTTGCAAAAAAAAACGTTCCTACCAGTTCCAAAGCATTTCAAAATATTTTTACATTACTCCAAGATGCTCCTTGGATATTCGATTTATCTGTTTTGATTTGATTTCTTGACTAAAATCATCTGGAGAGAAAAACTACTCCACAATATACTAAATTTGTTGTTAAAGCATTATATGGGTAAATAATGTGTTTTCACTCTGAAGATTCTATAACGTTATAGATCTACCTATAGCGTATGCGATAAGAAACCCATAATAACTGTTATAGAAAAGCAATTCTGCGTACATCTCTTAGCGAGGCGAAAATGGTGTCGCCGAAAAACGAAATGTACGAGACGTAGATAAAACGTCGTATTTAACTCGCACACAACGGATATAAATCGTTCGCATGTTTTTACGCAAGCCTACGGCTCGCGTATAAACTTCATGCTCGCGATTTATATCCTTAGTTATGTGCTCGTCATAGAATATACTATTTTAAATTAAAAGAATCATAGATTGGCAATCATGCACGCTTCATTCCAAATGAAATTTACAGTTAAATTAATTTAATGGTGGACGTCATATTTCCACATATTTCGCAGTTTCGAGGTTAGAAGAACTCTGGCAATGAGCAGAATATACACAAACACTCACTCAATCGTTAAAAATACTCATGCATAAAAGTCAAAAACGACGAATTTGTGAATGAATCTTGCTCAAACCCCTGCCCTCTGGATGTCGTGGCCCCAACAAACCCACCCCATATTCGACTATGCTTACATTTTTGTCTTATGAAAGGAGATAGCTAGAATGTTTTTGTACGCTATGCGCAGACGCGCTCCATCTGGGTTGGAGCCTTTCCGAAGTGAAATCCTAATTTGACTGGGCTAAAGTGATTAAAATACTAATGGCATTTCAGATGTTTTGATCAGTTTTTATTAAACACTCCTTTGCTCCTTTAGTAAGCAGCAAGAACAAATTTAACTGAACAAGACAAAGCCAATTATGTCATGTCAACACTGCAAATTATGTGAAGAAATCGATACCCCCTCTACGACAAATTAAATCAATAAAATCTAATATAAAGAGTAGACACATTGACCAGTGACAAGGTTGCACGATCTATAATTAGAATATATTACTATGCATTCCAGATATTTGGTCGAGTCATTGCTTTACATAGTCCTATATATTCTTTAATCATGAACCATAGAAATTCTTGAACCATTACATATTTCAATTTAATAAATCAGAAATATAATAAGATACAAAAGATTCAACACAAATATTTAGTTTGTATATTTTAAAATATAGCAAAACTGGGTTCAGTAATACTTTATTTTTTAAGATGTGGTAAATAATAATGATGCAATAATGATTATTGCAAAGTATAGGGATTTAGAGTATTGAGACCATGTTCTATATCGACCCATGCAACAAAGACTATCGTAACTCAAGTGCATTCCCTATGTAGTTACAATAGTCTTCGTTGCATGGGTCGATATGATTGTAGTAATTAAAAAAATATATTTATACTTAGATTCAGGGTTGCCAGATTAGTCTCACAAGAATGCCGTAAAGTAAAAATATTAAAATAATTGATGTAGGGTCAACTTGATTCTCTGATTAAAAAAGACAGGCCGTTTCACCTCGCATGTGCCAAACCCAAATAGGTCTAAAAACTCAACTTTGCGATTTTGGCAAAGAATAGATCATAATCGCCTATGCAGTTTCCATTTCCAAAAACCAACGTTCTACAGGATTGCAGATATTTTGCGTTTTTTAATTTTGTTTCTTCTAAATCATTTTATACGGCTAAGAAAAAACGTCTTTGAATACGTCGATTTTTTACTATAAAAATACACATTTTGATGTAATGGCAATCCCGTATTTGAAAGTTATTTTAATATAGCATTTAATTGTCTTAATGGTAGCGGAAGAATATTTAAGGCTTAAAGACCATAATTGAAATTGCAAATATTGATAACTTTGAGTAGCATGGAGGTTGTAAATGGAATATAAAATGTACTCTGGAACTTTATTTGCCCTGAATACGAATGCGAACTCAAAATTTCGTAAGACATCCGGAAAAGTGAGGTCAAATGTCTAAACTGTAATTTTAGCAACATTAGTAAATGTATGCCATTTGAATTCAATCTCCCAGAAACCTCAAAATCTGTATAAAATACACAATGTAACACTAATTTTCAACTATATTTTTCTAGAAAATTTTCCTATGTACGGCCATCATACTATTATATGCTGTTATTAAGCCAATGGTGTCATTTAAAAATATGTCGATTCCGTATTAATTCAAATTTAGTTTACGATAAATATGTGTACATATTTTGCAATTCAAACCCGATTTTTTTTTTTAATAACAGACCGATTTAGAGATTTTGTCATGTTTCAATATGTACTTTGTGTTCTTACGGTATAATAGCGGTTTTACAATATTGTTAATGGCACTATATACAATTTTTATTGCTTAAATAGTATATTATTCTATGAGCAAGTAATGTAAGCAATTTCTCACGAGAACGAAGTTTGCAGTACGAGCCGTAGGCGAGTGCTGCAAAGCGTTCGAGTGAGAAATTGCCATTACTTGCGAATGGAATACTATACTTTTTCTACGACCATGCAACGAAATTTTATAAATTAATTTTTGTGCATATAGGGACAGCTGTATGTCACTATGACGGTTTACAAGATTTTGACAGATTAAAATTGTTTAGTGCGCCTTGTCACTTAGCGACGTTGTCAATGCCTTGACAATGTCGCTAAGCAGTGTATCAACAATTTGGAAATGAAAAATCCAGAGCTGTGGTTGGTTCTAAAGCCGTGAGGAATGAAATATTTCTCACTACTGGCGGGGTATGAGGAGCCAGGAATGAAATATTTGTCATGTGTGTGGGGAATGGTTACTATTACTTATCATAAATTGCCATGATAATGAATGCATTCCTCAATAGGAGTAAAAAAAAGTTGTAGAACATTTTGCGTGATAAATTGCGTAGTGTAAAATCATTTGAATAATATTGAATACGTAAAATTCAACAAAGATATGTCTCTGTCTGCATAACGTCTGGTTAAAAGTAAAAGTTACTAACTAACATTTCAAATAATTACAAAAACCTGACTACAATAGAATACCAATAAATATAATGACATTTTCCAGAGAATTAATGGATTTTTAGAATTTATTGAATTTATTTTAATAACACATATTGATCGTATTTTTGTTTAGATACGCATTTATCAGCATTTGGTCACAATTAATTCGTGCATCAATAAAATATAACAAATTGTTAGTTAGTGACTTTTACCATTTTACCTTTAAGCCGACGATATATTATTTACGATAATGTAAAACTATTTCCTTCATGTTTGATTTTGCCGGAGATGCTTGAATGCCTGCCGGAGACCCGAGATGAGCTTCAAATGCTGCAGACTCTGGCGCAATGCCGGAGACCTGGCAACCCTGCTTAGATTCCAATTACTAATACAACTATCAAATCAGCAATATGCTTTACACTCCCTAACCAAGCAAATTATTGGATTTCAATTAATATTTCTACTTTCTTACGTATTTTTATTAGTAACAGGTTGGATTCTTATATATATATTTATATCGTTTAGGGAGGACAGTCCTCTTTTTAGATGGTTGTCCTCCTGCTTATTAGTGCCCTCCTAAGGTCCTCCGTACTTTTATAATGTCCTGTTTGTCCTCCATTTGAATGCTTTCTGTTCTGTGAGAGAGTTTAAATTGTAAATATTTCAAAACAGATCAAACCTAAATATGACCCAAACATATATAATGTGAAACTGTTGGCTTGTTATTGAAAAGCAAGATATTCAAATTATAACTCTAAAAAAAGAATTATGTACTAAGAAATGTCGTATTTTCGTTTTGCAAAACCTGATGAGAGTAGATGTGTTTTGATACGTGATTCTGAGTAAAAAGTTGGACATAGACTATTTGTCTTTCCAATTGGTTAAAATGTAAAAAAAGACAATAAAAAATTTAATGTAAAGTGAGAGTCATTTAAAGTTACAGTCGTTTCAAATACAGTTTTGTTAATATTTGACACATCTGAAACTAGGACTTGAAACGAGAAATAAGTTCAGATGAGACTTACACAAAATGAGAATAATTTCCTACTTCTTAGATACACTAAAAAAATCAGCAGAAAGTTGTGGTTCTTTATATCATTATACAATTTATTTTTATTATTTTGCATTTGGTTACTTATAAATTAATTTATTTCCTTCTTATTACTGTAACGGTATTGTTTGTGTGTTTTTTGGCTTTCGCGTATATTTCGTAGTTTATCTTTATCTGTTTTTTTATTTTTTTTTTTTTAATAAAAATAATATATCTCGTAGCTGGCAATCAATTGTTAACCTCATTAAAGAAACTAAACAAAAATCTGTTTTAAAAGTTGTTAATTGCATGTTATTAATTAAAAATAAAAGTGTCTTTACTTTCTGCGACAAAAACATATATAACTACATATAACTACTAAGCAAATTTTAATACTAATACCGTAAAATATTTTTAAAAAAAGGAGTGAACCAATTTTGGCCATTCATTAACTTATCCTTACATTTTAAGAGATAAACTTGTATACCAAAGTTGAGATCAATTACTGCAAAATTAAGGCAGTTATCGTGTACACAGACGGACAGACAGATGGATATAGCTAAATTGATTCAGTTTTCAATGGTGATCAAAAATATATAAACAAGTCTATACCTGCCACGATTCCTTAAGGGTGTTAAAAAATGTTCTGACAAAGTCTCTATACCAGGGATGGGGAAATAGATTTAGAGGAGGACCATATAAAACAATTAAAATATTCACACGGGCCAGATATGCTGAATAATGAATACCTTATTAAATTGGTTTAAGGCGCATGGAATTTAGAGTAGAATTGATAGCGTAACTTCATATAAAATATTATTTTTATTTATTTATTTATTTGTACGTAATAACTGTGAATAATTATCAATGAGAGTCGCACATGTTACTTACAATATTACAGTAGAGCGTCGATAATCCGAACTAATTCGGACCGAAGGTGATTCGGATTATCAAATTGTTCCGATTACCAAATATGACAACTAAATAGTAGAAAATACGAGTATTGGATAGAACTTCAACTTAATAAAACTAAACACTATTCGATTCCGCTCTTCATAAACTATAAGAAAGCCAAATATTTAAATTGAAGGGATTTCGAAGCGATATCGAACGGATATCGAAGGGATTTATTTATAATTAATTATGATTTATTGTGATTTATTATGATTTATTATGATTTCTTTATGATTAATTTATGATTTATTTATATTTATTTATTGAATGTTGGAGAATACGAGTACCAAAGCAACATTTGTCTCTAAATAGGCACCCACAAAAATGGGTTTTTCCTAGGTTACTCAGTGATTTATTTTATTGTTTCTTTTTTGTGCGCTCGGATTACCGAGGTTCGGGTTATTGACGCTCTACTGTAATTAAGAGACCTAATATCTCTATGAGTTTTGCCCCCCCCCCCAAAAAAATAGTGATAATGTTCGTTCCTGTAGCTAACGCATTTCAATCAGTTTCCACAGAAAAATGTTTATAACTTCTGCAAAAATGTTTGCATCAATTTCTATCATACCTCCAATTGTAGAGAATTAAGAGACCTAATATCCCTATGACGTTCCGAGTTTTGCCCCCCTAAATCGCGATAAAGTTCGTTTCTACAGCTAACGTATTTCAATCAGTTTCGACAGAAAAATATTTATAACTTCTGCAAAAATGTTTGCATACATTTCTATCATACCTCAAATTGTAGGTACAGTAAAGCGTCGATAATCCTAATACTAATACTAATTGGGAACGAAGGTGATTCGGATTATCAAATATGACAGCAAAATAGTAGAAAATACAAGTATTGGATAGAAGTTCAATCTTAATAAAACCAACACAATTCGATTCCGCTCTTCATAAACGATAAGAATGCCAAAAATTTAAAATCGAAGGGATATCGAACCGATATCGAAGCGATATCGAAGGGATTTATTTTTTATTTTTGTTTATGCAGTCTCCGATCCGCATGCTCGACTTCGGTGCAGCATCCACTACCGTCACGACATGGGAAGTACAGCGCTTTGCTGAATAATGAATGCCTACCTAATAACTACCGAATTTGTTATGTATGTATTTGAATGGACTGCTTTTCTCGATCGCGGGCCGGATAAAATTATAACGCGGGCCGGATTTGGCCCGCGGGCCGCCATTTCCCCATCCCTGCTCTATACCCTACCACAGTAAATGTGAGGGGTATAAAAAAATGAACTGCTAAAAGTTGGATGCTTGTTAATACCCCTTGTATAAAATAACAATTTGTACCGTGAATATTTGCCAAAAGCCAAAATACTTTCTCACAAATTCTCAACCAAATCATATCATACGTAACTTTTAAAAGTCGAGTACCTATACAAATATACAAAGGGTTTTTAAACACCGACAATACAACAACAAACGTAACTTTGCTACACTAGCATATGCCAAAACAAAAGAGCTAAGTCATTCCTCCTACGCACACACACACACATAAACATAACCTAAAAATGACTCACCCAACTTCTTCTGGAACTCGCTACCAAAAACGGCAATCTGTGCATCGTACCTAGAGTCAGTAGGAGCAGCCAGCGCCTCCGTCACAGCATTCTCACCACTAGGCAGACACTCGATGGCATCAAAGTACAACCATTGGAAGATCGGATGAAACTTCCCAGAACATGCCTTCATAACTTCTTGGGCAACAACGCCACCAATTGTAGCGTTCATCGGACTCACATCCCCAGCGCAAATCTTTGAGAACGTCTGTAAGAGCTCGTTATTAATTTCCGTATCATTTCCGCCATCAACTGAAACCGATTTTGCAACCGTCAAGAATTCTTCAGCATCTTTTGCAGACCATGGTTTAGGCAATTTATTATTTTTCTCAACAAATTTGTGCAAAGCACTGAAGGCCAGGTGAAGCTGTTGGGGATGATCGAATTTTGCAAAATCTGTTATAACAAATTCTGGATTTTTTAATGCCTCTGATAATGGTTTAAATGCTAATTTCTTTGGCATTTTTACTTGAGTTGCAATACCACCACGCTCATATTTTGAATATGCGGTTGTATCTCCTATACTGAAGGTGTAGGGACCCAAAACTTTGATCTTCTTCGGTTCGCAATTATTCAATTCAGTCATGCCAATGACCTCGGAAAATGTCACGTAATCGCCGTCTTCCATTCCGTGACGGGTATCGTCTATACAAGTTACGACGCTTTCTTTATCACGGGAAACATCAGCAATCATTGCGGAAACAGGTGATTCGCCATTAATATCCACAACGGTAAACGAAGGGCCAAAATCGCAGAATACTTGAGCAAATAATCCTCGAGTTGTAGCAATTATCAAGGCAATATCGTTAGCATGGGTTATCTCACTGATTTTTAACTGTTCATTTAAAGGCGAGTTGGTTAGGACAACAACTCGGTATTTTTTGATAATTTCCTCAGTTAATGGCCCTGTGCAGGTTTTGGTGGGGACATACATGTTTAATTCAGATAGGTTTTTCAAAGAAACCTCAGCTCGGTTTTTGCCAATGTCGTCTTCCGTAAAGTAGAATTGAGAGGAGAGATCCTGGCGAGTGCATTGGGTTTCATCATGTAAAGTTACTGATTTTACTCCGCCTAATATAACATTTTTAGCAATTTCTACTCCTAAGCCGCCAAGGCCGGAAATCAACACCTCGCTGGTAGCCATGCGGCGCATGGCGTCATGGCCTAAAACGTAGAGTTGTCGTGAGTAGAGTCCCTCGTCAATCTCGGCCCCCTTTGGGGAGGAAGCGCCGGGCTGACTATTCGCCATGTCTAAGGAAGTTGTGACTATGTCTAGCTTCCGTTTCTTAGCTGGTGGGTCGACGGAGCTGTCTACGGTTTGGGCACTAGACATCGGACACACAAGAACACAGTGTTAATTGTCTCTTCGATTCGGAATTTCAACGTGTTTTGGTCATTCGCTAACACTTCGCGTCTGGGAATTGCCGGCATATATCTGGTAAAAACTCGCCAAGAACAAAGAGGAGCCGCTATTGCATGAACAACGCGCGACGCACTACCAATCTAACACAACGCGCAACCGCAAACTCACAACAACCCTACTAAAAGTCTTTGATATTACCGAAAATGTTTGATACCACCCAAAATCCCATCGGAAAATTCATTTTGACAAAGTCAATTTTGATTAAAACCGTGAATAAAATAACCTAAACGTCAAAACACCCCGATGTGAAGAAGAAAAAATATGATGCAAACGCAATAGCTCCAACTTCACTCCGGATTCTACATACAAAATGACGTCGCGAAAAACAAAACAAATGGTTTAATCGGATGTCAAAATGGCCAAAATGTGTTCAGATTCCCGCTCGAAAATTATGACCAAATTGTCTTTGAGGCTTACCTATGTCTGTGCGGATAGAAGCGTTCGGAAATCGACGTCCAAATAGCAGCGACGACATTACCGATCGCGTCCAGCACGTATCGTAAAATTATGGTGATTTGCGGAATTTTCGTAATTGCTTTTCCTCACTTGCAATGCAAAACAAACGCAACTGTCATACACCGCGCTGGAGAGATTAGAGCACTATCGCGGCTCAAAATCTCTGATATGACGCTTGTTTTATCGTACAATCAATTGTATCATACAATACGATGTACAAAGCCCAAAAAAAGTTTTAATTAGATAAAACATATTTTCATATTTAAAGATTCCTGTTTAGAACAAGCTGATTTTTAGTTCTGTGCTTTTTTATGTAGATATTTGAATAGTCATAGTCTACCGTTGTCAAGTTGGTAAAAATTTTCAAAAAATTCAAAAGTTCCCTAAATTTGTATTCAGATTGTTTGGGAATCGTTACGGAGGGTTAGAGCAGGTTAGAAAGTACATTTTCTTCGTTTGGGAGTACATATGGTTTTTGAAAAAAATTAAATATGATTTTGTACCGTGAAGTTGGCCCCCCGACTTTCATATTTTGTATATTTTTTTATTGGAATGGTTTGGAAATCGTTAAGGTGATAGGGATTAGAGAGTTCACTTTAGCCGCTTTGGAGTAATTAGTTTGACTGCAAAATAATGTAAATGTTTCGTATACAATCTCGCTTTTCTGTTTTCTGGCGGAAATATACACTACCGGCTTTCTTTTGGTATATATTTTACGCATTTCTAAACAGACGGCTAGAATATGGTTAGGGAAGATTACAAATACCGCGTTTGATACAAATAATATTGGTATAATGCGACTAGACAAAGAGGTTGTTCAGCATTCAAAGCGTTAAGGTACGGACACACATGCTTATTTGTAGCACGAAAGCATGCTTATTTCAAGCACTTGCTTCTTAATAGCATATGTGTGTACACACATTGCTAGTAACAAGTATGCTTATTTCGAGCATGCTCAAAAATCACCAGTCGTTTGATTTTCGAGCAAGCTACCTGTGGTGTGGTGGAAGGGGGCGTGCTCAGAGCATGTGTGAACAGACTTGTAGCATGCTTATTTAGGGAGCATGCTGTTTTAAGCAGTTTTAAGTAGTTTTATAGCATGCTTATTGCAAGCAAATGTGAACAGCAGACAAGCGTGCTCGATTTAAGCATGTTCAATAGCATGCTTATAAGCATGCTAGTGAGCATGCTTGTTACTAGCAATGTGTGTATACACATGCTATTAAGTAGCAAGTGCTTGAAATAAGCATGCTTTCGTGCTACAAATAAGCATGCGCTCATGCTTAAATGGAGCACGCTTGTCTGCTGTTCACATTTGCTTGCAATAAGCATGCTCCCTAAATAAGCATGCTACAACTCTGTTCACACATGCTCTGAGCACGCCCCCTTCCACCGCACCACAGGTAGCTTGCTCGAAAATCAAACGACTGGTGATTTTTGAGCATTCTCGAAATAAGCATGTTTGTTACTAGCAATGTGTGTACACACATGCTGTTAAGTAGCAAGTGCTTGAAATAAGCATGCTTTCGTGCTACAAATAAGCATGTCTCCGTACCTTAAATCGAGCACGCTTGTCTGCTGTTCACATGTGCTTGCAATAAGAAATAGAAATAGAGTTTATTGATCTATAAGACAAAATACATTGCATAAGACAGGTCAAATCATATTACAGAAAAAAAAAAACATAAACAAAATTAAACATAGCAGAAACCTGAATGGGAGGCAGAAGTATAAGCAAAAGGCGACTGCTACAACCGACTCTCAAAATCGTTAACGCTATAATACGGTACACTTATCAGTATCTTGCTCAGTCGTTGCTTGAATTGATCGGTCCGTAGGCCTTTTATTGCCGTTGGTAGGTGATTATATACTATGCCCAGAAACATTGGACTTTTCGAAGTCAACGTGAGTCTATGGTTTTCTATGTGAATGCTGGGGTTCCTAATATTGTAACTGTGTTCGGCGTTATTCCTTCGTATAATTTCGTTCTTATTCTTATGGACATATGTTGATACCTCTATAATATACAGATTTACCACTGTTTGGATGCCGAGTAATATGAACAGCGGTTTGCAGGGTTCACGCTGATTCTTTCCAAGCATACAACGTATTGCACGTTTCTGTGCAAGCAATATTTTATTGGTGAAAGGTGAAACCACCACCTCCAAACAATATTATTCCGTATGCAATGCGGGATTGGATTTCTGAAAAGAAGATCATTTTGATAATCGAAATCTCAGCGATCGAGCGAATTGATCTAATTTTGAAAATTGTTGGTTTATTTTACCAACAACAGACTGACAATGAGATTCCCACTTGAGGTTATGCTGTATAAGCATACCCAAAAACTTTGTTTCCTGACTTGATTTGATCTCTCTGTTCCCTATTTTAGCATTGAACATGATTGTCTGGGTGTGAGGTGAAGATTTGAACTGTGTATAACACGTTTTATCGATGTTCACATATAACTTGTTTGCTGAAAACCAGCTGTTTGTTTTTTCAAGCATGGTGTTCAGGTTTTCTTCTACCTCTGTGACTGTGTCAGATACTAATATGGTTGTATCGTCTGCGTAACACACAACGTGGTGGTCCCGCAAGTACTGAAACAAGTCGTTCATGAATAGGGTGAACAACAGAGGAGACAAAATTGCACCCTGGGGGACCCCCATGGTAACCGGAAGAGAGTCTGAGCATGAGCGAGCCAGGCGCTGTCCATCCCGGAATTGGATCTTTACATGCTGAGTTCTGTCACTCAAAAAGGATTTCAACCAGGACAGCGCTGTCCCCCTCACGCCCAGAATCTCAAGTTTTGTAAGGGGGGCCCTGTCCATTATTATTTATGGCTCTACCTGAACCATACTGAAGGCGTTTTCCCGCCTTTTTTTAATATATACTCTATTTTACTTACTTTGCTTTAATTCTTATGGTAGCGTGAATTAAATATCTCTCTTCCGGAGGCTATACAAATTATTATAGGTTCTTTCTCTGAGACTTTGTCAGAGAAAGATGAACCACAAATTACTTAACCCTTTTTATAGAAGCCAAAAATGCTTCTCCACAAAATGGACTGATTTATATTATTCTATCTAATAAAACGCAAATCCAAAACAACACTTAATGTCTATTAACAAATAACATGAACAAATGCAGAACCGCTTACAAAGGATTTGAACGTTAACTCTAAAACAATAATAATATTCTTTTGGCAGAGATGGTCACAATATAAATACAGTAAACTCTTAATACACAACTTACGGTTATAATAACTGGGCACGGGAAACCACAAGACAGCACAACTTCTATAAAATTGCCTCACATTGGGGCCCGCAGACGCTTGGCAAATACCAACCTCGATTCCGTCTTAAAACAAAATACACCAGTGTGCATATTCAAATCTCCCACTTACTACAGTTTCTCCAACAGTCGCGGATGCTCCACGCAGTCGAAAGCACACTTAAGAGGAATCACTAGAGGTAGTAGCGAACTACAAAACAACACTACATAAAAGCAAACACACTGAGCTTAATTGTGTGTTAATATTCACGTGTAATACATTAAATTATAGATAAAGGTATAGTACAGAGGCTACTAATGCCACTTTTTTCATTTTTGATATAGTTTGTTTTTAAAACCTTGCTAAAGAAGCCGATAATTGGTAATTTTTGTTATTTTTTTATTCCAAATCAGAGCTAAATATCAAAAAAGCAATATTACAACATTTTGTATTGAACCTTCGTGAACTTATGTAAAAAAAATCGCAACAAAATATGAATGTTGTAACGCCTTAATCCTTGCTTTTTTGAACACGTGTATCAGACGAGAATAACAGATTTTACCGTCGTACGGTGCAGCCATCTGTGGGACAAATGCCACATCACTCGCTTCAACCAATCAAATTCAACTGGTACAGTCCCAAGCAAAATAAATTTTACCGTGCTGTTGGCGCCAGGCGTCTGCGAAAATTTATTGCAACGACCTGCTTAGAAATTAAGACTGCATGCTTTTCCGCAAGTGAATTTCGGCACAACAAAATAGGTCCAGAACCTGACTTTAGTTCGACTTGTTGTCTTTATAGTAACAGACGCTTGCAATATGGGCAAACTAAAAAATCGGCTGCCTTTATGTGGCCCGCGGTCTAAGAAAACTAACAACTTGCGACAGTACCTGCGGGAAGTGTATATGTAGATATTATACGTGTAGTGTAATTATATTACAAATATTTCCTTGTCTTTCTTCGCTAGTTAATTTGGGCAATACTCTGTTGCGTGTGGGATTACCATATATTTCAAAAAACTTTTATAAAGGTGTTATACTACATGACAGAAACTCTTGCGCCTAATACGTCATGTCATCTGGTAAGTATATATGTAAATGTGACAATACACAGTATTGATTGATTGCTTGCGGTACATCATTTGCGAAGTATTTTTTTGAGTTGAACCTAAGTCTGACATCCGATGGACTAGGCTTTATTTACAAGATACTTCAATATATTTCAACAGTAAAATTTAAATTGCACAACGTATGCACGCAGAGACTGTCCTACAAGGCGGTATAATACCACGCGTTGTATGAAAACGCGTTATAGGAATTTGAGGATCGCAAATGTTGACGTATCCGCATTGTACGATAATCGCGTGATATGATGTATTCGCAAGCGAGTTGGTGGAAATTCGCGTTGTAGGAACCGCGTTGCCGGAGAGTCTACTGTATGCGCGTATTTATATACATATAATCGTATTTATATAAAAATAATCCAATAAAATAAATAAATGTCAATTTGCTAGAAAAACTATACCAAAAATATATATTTTCTTGTAAACTTTTAGCATTTACTTATAAGAACTTCGGTTCTTGTGTCGTGAGTTTTTATTCAATTAAACCATCTATTTATTTCGTGTATTAATAAAAAAAAACACAAATACAAGAAATAATCAAAACAAAAGTATTGGAATGGAAATAAAAAACGTAAGAAAATATGTACTGAAATGTAATTTGTATCATTGTATTATTTTGTGGAATTGTATTTGCATTTAAAATGTACAAGAAACGCATTTCAGAACATAAGTATATTATGTGTGAATATCAAGCCAATATGCGATAGAATTAGAAATACAAAATTATTAGTAAACGGAATAACAGGGACGGTGCCGTAGACTGGCTCGGCGCCAGTCAACACCGCCGACTCCTTTGATCTTCGCCGCAGCCCTTGTTCAAAGTGAAGCCGACGTTCCCCTAATAAGTGTTTCTGCATTTTCTGCGGAGTGTACAATAGGCGCGGCTTGTTTCCTCCTCTCGCCCCTCAGTTTCGTCTAACTTTCGAGGCCGGTGACTGACATTTACTCTTAAGTCACAGAAAGTTGTCATAGGGCACTGTTGACTTTCGAGACATGATAGGATACTGTTGTATATACTATGTACTGCTGTTGTTGTTGATTTACCAGTAATAAATCCATGTTGATGTTCCGATATTATGTTATATTTACTCAAAAAACCAGTGAGTCTGTTGAGCAACGCATATTCAAAGATCTTAGAGAGCGGATGTTAGTGCTATTATTGGGCGATAATTAGAAATATTTGTACGATCACCTTTCATACAGCATGCTAGTTTAAAGGTACGGACACACATGCTTATTAATAAGCATACCAGGGGGGGTCGATGGCGTATAGGATAGAGCGGCTGCTATCTACGCTGGAGGCCCGGGATCGAATCCCGGCTCGGGCTAAAATCGACTGTCCTGGTATTTTAGGCAGGGAACAAATACCTTTGCATGCCGCCTTCCATCGGATGAGGAAGTAAAGCCGGTGGCCCCGTGTGCTGTCATTATGCGACGTGCACGTTAAAGAACTCTTACTGGAGGTTGGAATTCCTTCAGTAGGACAAAATTCCTGGGTGTGTGTAGCCTGCCCTCAGCGTCGGTGATTGGCCTAAGTTGCGGAACTAGACCGACGTAAAATTAACAAGTAAAAAAAAAAGCATACCAGTGAGCATGTTGAAAGGGTAATGCCACTCTAGCGCGTGAAAAATAGCCTCTTTTGTAGGTATATCTTTTACAATATAGCAAATGAATAACAAAATCTTTTTAAAGCCCTTTATTGTTCATATTTTGAGGAATATCCATAATTAAAAAAACAATAATAATTAAAAAATTGAAGCGTTAGAGGACAATAAACGAAACCTTTTTCGGTGGACAGGATTGCACGGCCGGAAAGATTTTGCACGCAGTTTTCACTTAGCCATAAAAACAAAAAACAAATTGATTCTATATAAGATTATCTCGGGAAGTACGTACGGAAATTAGAAAATTCCGCTTTAGAACAAAATGGCGCACGTCTGAACACAAATTATCACTTTTAGGGACAAAGTTAGGTTAAAAATTGTCTATAACAAAAAAGTTTCGAACTTATCGTAAAATCCGTACGTACTTCTCTAGATAATGTTGTTCTGTCGCTGCATATAAAATTTCAAGTGAATTGACAGAGTTCAGTTGAAGTTATCTTTCCGGCCAGTTTGAAAAATGCGGTTTTAAGAAAACACGCTTTAAAGTATTGTGTTTTACTATAGTCGGCGATGACTGGACCATATAATTATCTTTTCAAATTAATATTTTCCTCCTCTTGTTTCTTTCCGTTTGATTTTGACGACAGATGGGCCCTGTTTTGCAGTATCAGTCAGCGATGGCTCTGAAAACATGATGCGCCGTGCGTCAGCCTTCGCGCAGTAATTATTGTAGTTTAGCCCGATGCTCATACATAATACCTCCATAATCTTCATAAGGCTGGATAATGCATCATTGACAAAACATATGGTTATACTTGCTGCAATATCCACAATTACTTTGCCACTTGAAAGATAAAATTAAATAACCAGGTGGACAATTCTCGTACAGCATTTAATCGGTCAGAATGTATTGAGCAGTGTCGCACAGATCTATTTTCTTCATTTTATCAATTGAATCATGATTACGACGGATGGCTAGTTCATCAAAAATTCAAAGATCATTAAAGGCTTCTGGGTTAACTGCCCTAACTGATTTTTGTCAAATGGCGGGGACCAGTGCCATTAGTTTTTGCACGTGATCTATCCTTTTCTTATTTCCTTTACTTATTCCAAAATTTGCAAGCTTTGCCGTATTTAGATTTTATGAGAATATCAACAACATTTCTCCAGCTGATAAGCGCCACCAGCCACCACTCATACACAGAAGAAAACCTATGTTTTGTCCATGTTCCATTGTCCGAGACGGTTACGCCATTATTTTTTTAGTACCTATTTTAAATTGATTTGTAGCCCTCTCTTCTTCTGCTGCTTTCTGCATACTTTGTTGACAAACTGCTTCTGTTCCGACAAAAATGGTGCGTACGCCTTTATCGTAAAATGAGTGAAAAACTGTCGAGGAAGGCCCTGAATGCGCAAACCTTTTCAATTCCATCTACACCTATTCTTATGCGCATGGCAAGGATACTTCCGCTATTCATTTCATATCCTTTTTGAACAAATGGGCAACTCGGAATGAAAGTTTGTTCAAAATTCTCAGAAGAAACCACGATTTGAAAAATAGGTCACGGTTGCCACTTTCGGCCATTTTTTTGGCGGCCGTTTGATTTGCACGTTTGACACACTACAACTTGTGAAATAGCAGAAAACACAGCAACAAAGTTCAAAAGATGATAATTAAACGTCATCCGCTTCAACGTTCTAATAAACTTCAACCGACATTACTTTTTTGCAGGTGTGGACTGTGGATACGTTATCAGGCAAAGGCGACTCTAGTTCCAACTGATTCAATGCTTGTCATATTAGTTCTATTTGAAAATCTGCTGCTTCCTTTCGACTCCTTTCGATCACGATATACTCGGGAATGTCACTAATTATTTCTGCTATTTTTTACCAGCTAATCAAGCACAACACGCGTTACATCAGACAGCTATAACATTGTGCGGTTAGCGTCAGTTCAACGAACGAACCGAGGATATTTCCACAATATCTTTGTGTTTTATATTATTTTATGTTATATTTCACACCATGGATGTAATTCCTCCAAATAAGATAAGAACGTATAGGTCTCTAGGCTGTAAACTCTCACGTTAAACTTTTTGCATGTACGCTCGGTTACACACTTGACCGTATGTTCATCAAGTAAGCATTTAAACATTTTTTTTTCAAATATGATACGTCTTGTACATTATTTCTAAGATATCAAGACATCATTCGAGCAAATAAAAAAAATTCGATTTTTCAAAAAATGGGCTGCATTACCCCTTAAATCGAGCACGCTTGTCTGCTGTTCACATTTGCATGCAATAAGCATGCTAGTTCGAAGCATGCTCCCTAAATAAGCATGCTACAACTCTGTTCACACATGCTCTGAGCACGCCCCCTTCCACCGCACCACAGATAGCTTGCTCGAAAATCAAACGACTGGTGATTTTTTAGCATGCTCGAAAGAAGCATGCTTGTTACTAGCAATGTGTGTACACACATGCTATTAAGTAGCAAGAGCTTGAAATAAGCATGCTTTCGTGCTACAAATAAGCATGTGTGTCCGTACCTTTAAGCATGCTCCCTAAATAAGCATGCTACAACTCTGTTCACACATGCTCTGAGCACGCCCCCTTCCACCGCACCACAGTTAGCTTGCTCGATAATCAAACGACTGGTGATTGTTGAGCATGCTCGAAGTAAGCATGCTTGATACTAGCAAATGTGTGTACACACATGCTATTTAGTAGCAAGTGCTTGAAATAAGCATGCTTTCCTGCTACAAATAAAGGTCTGGACACACGTGCTTATTTGTAGCACGAAAGCATGCTTATTTCAAGCACTTGCTACTTAATAGTATGTGTGTAAACACATTGCTAGTAACAAGCATGCTTATTTCGAGCATGTTCAAAAATCACCAGTCGTTTGATTTTCGAGCAAGCTACCTGTGGTGCGGTGGAAGGGGGCGTGCTCAGACCATGTGTGAAAAGAGTTGTAGCATGCTTATTTAGGGAGCATGCTTAAAACTAGCATGCTTATTGCAAGCAAATGTGAACAGCAGATAAGCGTGCTCGATTTAAGCATGCTCACTAGCATGCTTATAAATAAGCATGTGTGTCCGTACCTTAAGCATGTGTGTCCTGACCCTATAAATGGAAGATACTCTATTCTAGTTCTTTCTACAAGCACAACTTGCTCTACGCGCATGAGCAAATTAGGTCGCAACGGTGTTTAAAATTCTCAGTCATATTCAGTCAGCGCCTCTGCGCATAGCGAACAAAAAGATTTTCGCCATCTCCTTTCATAAGCGGAAAAATGTATCATTGGTCGGATAGGGTAAGGCGCAGGGACTGGTTTGATATGAGAGAGTTCAGTATTTGACAGAAAATCAATAAGTTAGTTTGAGTATAGAACTAGCGCCGGATTTAAGGGAGGGCTTACTGGGCTGCAGCCAAGGGCTCCCCACCAAAATGAAACAAAACAAACAAAGTTAAAAAATTATATTTAAAATAATACTGTACAGATGACCAAAAATAAAACCAGCACCGCAGTTTAACACTTTTATTGAAATCATGTGTATAAAGTATAAAGTAGGGTGACCAATTGTCCCTATTTGAACGGGCAGTCGCACATTTTGACCACTTGTCCCGGCCGATAAAGCGTCCCAAATTTTGTCGCGACTTTTAAAACTGATATTAATGTCCAGAATTTGAGATACCAGCCATAAACATAATATTTGTTATCGGAGAAAAGTGTACCATACTTTACCCTCTTACGAAAATCAGCTAGGCTAGCCGCGTCGCGCGCGCGCGCGCATCCAGCCACACACGCACAGGCACACGCACACGCACACGCACACGCACACACGCACGCACACGCAGGTCCGGACTTAGAGACCCAAGGCAAAGTCGAGGCGCCCCTAGGCACTATATGCCTGAGCGCCCCTCCCCAGACCTTACATAATGCAAATAGAAAAGTCTCAAAAAAGAGCTGTGAAGTTTACCGAATTGTTTCAAAAATCTATTATCGCTCTGGTTTTCCTTTCGAATTTTTGAAATTCATCACCACTTTTTTCTTCTCACTTATGTATGCTTTTATTTGCATACGGGTATTTTCAGCGCCGGCCGGGTGGCATGTTCAAAGTGTGTGAGGCATACAGCCCATACAGGCACCGTAATAAAGAGGCGCTCAAGGCTGGATTTTTCAGTTATAGTTTAAACCGTGGAGTGGGCCCCCTGGCCCACGGCCCAGGGGGAAAATTTTGTTTTATAAGCGTCTAACTCAGTAAAGCCTACGGACGACTAAACTTTCATACGATGGCTATTACACTTCAGTACATCAGTAGTCGTTCAGTACGGACGCATTTTAATTTACTGCCGATGCAATGACCGATATTACAAATTGTGGTTTTTGCAACACGAAATTCAAACGCCAAGAATCATCAATAATAAAGTGCTCGTTATGTAATGTTTGTGTGCATTTAGCATGTTCAAAATTGGACGACAAGGAGTTTGATCTTATTTCCGGTCGAGAGGATGTAGGCTGGTTCTGCAATTGCTGTAAGGAAAACGTGGAGTTGAGTCCCAAATTCATGCTGGCCCAGCTCTTGGACCAGATTTGGGAGCTTAAAAAAGCTGTCGAGAAGAACGGCAGCAGAGTTGAGGAACATGACAAGTCATTAGAGGGCCTTCGTGCGACAATGGATGACATGAGTTCTGCAGTTGCAAAGGGCAATAATGATGTGATTCAAGAGGTACATAAAGTATTGCAGTGCGGTGTAACATACGCTGACAAACTGAAAACAACAACAGGGGCCAAGATGTCCTGTACATCAAGCCCAAGAATGACCAAATGAGCAGTGAGGAAACATCGAGGGTGCTGAAGGAGAAAATAAATCCCGTAACAACCGCAATAGCTGGCTTCAGAAAACATCCAAGGGAGGCGTAGTTCTAAGTTGTAAAAACAAGAGTGAAACCTCAAATTTAAAGATCAAAATGCAGGAGAAGCTAGGATCTGACTTTGAAGTAAGCATCCCGAAAAGGAACTTACCAAAAGTGTAGATTATTGGATTATCCGAAATGTTGAATAAAGAAGAAATAGTCACGTATCTAAAAACGCAGAATAGCTTTAGTGATGCGAATGCTGGGATCAACGTGCTAAGCGTTGCTAAGACTTCAAAGAGATACACCACTATTGCTGAGGTTGACGGTACGACATTTAGAGAAATTATCACACATGGCTCTGTTACAATTTATTGGGATGTTGTAGAGTGTTTGAGATAGGGGATGTTCTGCGATGGTTCAAATGTTGTGGATTTAATCACATTGCCGAAAATTGTAAGAAAGATCCTGTTTTGCCACGGTGTTCTGGCAGTCATACAGTCAGCGACTGTAAATCTAGGACTCTATGTTGTGTCAACTGTAAATATGCCAAAGAAACGCTAAATCACGACATATGTGATATTGCTCATGCGGCGTGGTCAACGGCCTGTCCCATATACGAAAAAAAAAACGCGAAACTAGGGCGACAAAGAATCAATTACGATGGACATTTTTTATAAGTAAGAAGTACGAAAAGAGTGCATTGGACGGACGGCAACAAGCGACAGTGAATAACCTTGCTGATACTGCAAATCGCACAGTGACCAACACATTGTTTATGCACTTAAATGTTAGATCTATTGTCAGCAAATTCGTTCGGGTCAAGGAATTCATTGCTCTACATAACTGCGGAATTTTTGCTGTTACCGAGACATGGCTGAGTGACACGATTTTGAGCGAAGATATTGCTATTCCAGGGTACAGACTTATACGGAAAGATCGAGCTGGCAGAGGTGGAGGAGTGGCGTTATACATATATCAAAGACACGATGCGCTACTCGCGTATCAACTTACCCGATTATCATGAGCACCAAATAGAACAATTGTGGATACAGATACAAATTAAAAAAATCTCAGTAGCGGTAGGTGTCATTTACCGTCCGCCGTCGGCAGGTTTACTTTCACTACAACAGCTGGAGCAAGCTGGAGGCGTACCTTCAATGATGTTTACATGGAAACTCAGAATATACTAGTCATGGGTGACTATGTCGACATGCTGTCTCCCTCGACTTCGAGACAAGCATTAAAAGCAATTCTGAATGATTACTCGCTGAGCCAGGTGACATCAGACCCGACCCGGATTACTGCTAACACTGAATCTTTAATTGATCTAATTCTTATCAGCAATAATTTGATGGGAATGTGGATGGGGACGTGATCGAATGTGATTTTTCCGATCATCATGCAGTCGCTTGCAACGTGCCTCTGAGTACTTGCTCTGTCGATCGGATATCTGTGGAACTTCGCAATTTCAGAGACTTCGATTTGTATGCTTTCCTCCACGATGCGTCATTGATCCCATGGGACGTCATGTACCGCCTCTCAGATCTAGATGACAAGTTGCAGTTCTTCAATGGGGTATTACTCGAACTGTTCGACATACATTCTCCAAAACAAGTGATTCAACTGCATCGAAGGCGCAGCCAAACATGGTTTACTGACACACTCAGGCAAATGAGGAACCTCAAAAACGACGCTTGGCGGAGATACAAGCGCAGTAAATCTCCAAATCACCGAAAATATTTCTGCAATCTGACAAGTTACTTCAACAATGCTGTAATTCAAGAAAAGAGAGCATATTTCACGTCGCGTACACGTGGTCTCAAAGACCAGAAATTACTGTGGCAACATCTTAGATCGTGGGGTGTGGGTGGTGATAACCAAAATAATCGCGTGCCGATAGACTTGTGTGATGCTGACGCTTTCAGTGACTATTTTATTACCAGTATACCGAAACTACCTTGTGACTCGGACTATGTGGACACTTTTCGCGGCGCTGCACACCCGCGAGGGGGGTTGTTTTCATAGGTTGTATGAGGTGTCATACAACCTTGTACTTCATACAACAGAAGTGGAGCGCGTTAAAGAACTTATTTTTAAACAAAAATCGGCGTCTTGTGGTGCGGATGGTATTTCATCAAAAATGCCTCAGTTCTCCGCTTCTTTTTGTTCAGAACCGCTGACCCACATCATCAATTACTCCTTCGAGCAAGGATACTTTCCAATATCCTGGCGAGAAGCAGTGGTAAGACGGAAGACCGATCCCTAAGACCACCAATCCTGTGACCTATGCTGACTATCGACCCATAAGTCTTTTGTGTACTGCATCAAAGATTGCTGAATCCATTTTACATGGCCAAATGATGGCATATCGAGGACCAGTACTGCTTTACTACAAGTGTTGGATGACATTGTGACTTCGCATCGCAGTCACTCCACTACCGCACTCGTCCTCTTGGATATGTAAAGGCTTTTGATAGCGTAAACTTTGAGTGCATCCTGGCTAAGCTGGAGTATTATGGAATTCGAGATGAGATGCTGAACTGGTTTAGACACTACCTCCCCGGTCGAACCTTTAGAACAAAGGTCGACGGTGTCGGTTGCTCGAGATTGGTCAATGTGACTTCTGGTGTTCCACAGGGGTCAGTGCTCGGTCCCCTTCTGTTCAATGTCGTCACGTTTGATCTTCCGGAGAAACTATCAAATTGCACCTGCCATATGTACGCGGATGATTTGCAGATCTACACACCAATTTGCGATGAAGATATCGAAGAAGGCAGGCCAGATGGTTTGTTTTAAGGAATGAGTACAAACACAGGTTTAATACTGATTTTATTAAGAAATTATTTGGGTTTATATACAAAAAGTGTCCTAAAAACTATTACAGCGGTGCTAAACATTAATGAATTTTATTGATGTAAGACTGAAATAAAAACAATGAATTATGTTGGGCGGCACTGGTCTCAAATTGCACATTGAACGCTGGTTCTGCAGAGTTCCAATTCTTCAATCGATACTAGGTGCTACCTGGATTATTGGCAATGCAATTAGGAATTTTGCTACGTTTTGTTTTGATGAATTGGAATTGGCGAAATATTACATACATAAGCGACTTCACAATTTTAATGGAAAGTTACCAACATTTGTATTTTAGTTAGGAATTTGGGAATATTTTATTTGTTAGCGCCAGATAAATAATATAAAAAGAAAAAAAATGTTTAATGTAATTAAACAAATTGCCCCGCCGGAATAACTATCTCTAAGGTCAAGTAACCACTTAAAACCGATTAAGATGGTAATATTAAGCAACACAGTTGGGTCTCTTGTATCGTCACTCTCAGTTCAGCACTGCACAGTTTGGACTTCTGTATACAATGGTTGGAGTGACCTGACATCTTCTTCACTGTTATGGTGTTGACGCTGTGGTTGTACCAGATGGTGTACTGTAGATGGCTCTACGTCGGTGAGTAAGGATCGTCTTTGGCGCGGTACTGGTTTCATTAGGATGGCCTGGTCCTGGGTGGCCAATGGATTTGGTTTATTAAATCTTCTTTTTAATGAACGCATTACAACCCACAGGGTGAAACATAGGGCTAGTATTGTAGTGGTGGTGACAGTACTGGCCATCACGCCATGATGACGCACATTATGCCACAATACGTTCGAGATTTCTTGATGGATGGTGTAATGTATTTATTGAACGTAATGATACATATACAACTAAAGAAAAGTAAACTAACATAGCATGATAAAAAATGTAGAGTCGCGTGTATGTCGAACGCTCGCGCACGAAGAACTAAACTACCCCGCACAGCAAACCCTCTACCGGCACGCACTAGAAACCCGCGCACGCGCGATACACCACACTCCTCCCTCCTAGTTGGGCACATAATCTTCCAATCTTCTGGGTGGTTTCCGCTGGCGTATGGGTCTGGGAGTACCCAACGATGGTGCTGATGCTTCGACAGGAACTGGGACTGCTTCAACTTCCTCAACTTCGCTGTCTTCCTGTGGCTGCGGTCCCTCCATGACCTCTCGCGTTCTTATCTGGTCCGCATGCCGTTTCATGTTTTTTCCCTGAGGTGTCATAAGCCTATAGCTTAAAGGGCCCGTTACCGCAGTTACTGTTGCGGGTTCCCATTTTTCACCAGTGGTATATGATCGGGCATAAACCATATCCTTGATTTCAAAAGAACGTGGTGCTTTGGTTTCGCACTGATCCTCTTGTTTCGTCTTCATCTTTTTTGTAATGTCTGGTCGTAATCTATCTAACAAACACGTCAATCTTCGGTTCGTTAAAAGTTCAGGTGGTGATTTTCCAGTTGTCGAGTGAGGTGTGATATGTTGTGTTAGCAGATATCGGGATAACTCTGCTGTTATATTATTCGGGTCCATCTTCTTCAAAGCATTTTTAAAATCTTGCACCATTCTCTCGGTCTGACCATTGCTGCTGGGATGGTATGGTGCGGTTAATGCTTGTCTTATCATGTTGTTTTTTAGGAATTGTTGGAACTCACTAGATGTGAAAGCTGTTCCGTTATCGGATACACACACGTCTGGAATGCCGTGTGTCGAAAACAACTCTCTAAGTGCTGCAATTGTCTCGCTGGTGGATGGTCCTGTGACTCTGCGAACATCAAGCCATTTGGTGTATGAGTCCACTATAATTAAATAGTAGATTCCTTTTACGGGACCGGCAAAGTCCAAGTGCAGTCGAGTCCAAGGTGCCCTTGACCACTCCCACGGATGTATAGGTGCCCTGGATGGCGAGTTTCGAGAGAGTTGGCATGTCCCACAACTCCGAACCATTTCCTCGATTTCCTGGTCCATTTTCGGCCACCATACATAAGATCTTGCTAACGCCTTCATTCTAACCATTCCAGGGTGAGCGGTATGTAGCACCTCTAGTACACTTTTCCTCCCTCCTGGTGGGATTATAACTCTTGTTCCCCAGAGCAGGCAGTCTTGGTAAGAGGTAATCTCATCTTTTCTGATAAGGAATGGCTTAAACTCGTTTTCCACTTCTCTGGAATCTTTCGGCCATCCATGTCGTGTCCACATTAGCACCCTTGCTAATATTTTGTCTCTTACCGTAGCTTTGGAAATCTTGTCCGGTGACAGCAACTTCTCAGGTGCACTTTCCAATGCCAGTACTTCTGCTGCTAGTGGAGTTTCGGGTGCTTTACTCTGTCTCGGCAAACGACTTAGAGCATCGGCGTTCCCAATCTTCTTGCCCTGAATGTAGTGTATATCGTAGCTATACGCTCCCATGATTATGCTCCAACGAATCATTCGAGGTGAGAGTACTTCTGGAGATGTTTTTTTCCGTGTAATAGTCCCAATAAAGGTTTATGGTCTGTTCTTATCTCAAAATGCCTACCGTACAGGTAGTTATGAAATTTTCTAATACCCACTATGATGGCGAGGGCCTCCTTGTCAATCTGTGCGAAGTTCCTTTCAGCAGCTGATAGTGTTCGGCTGTGGTAGGCAACTGGTGCTTCATCTCCCGATGCTAAAGTTTGGCTTAGCACACAACCAACTCCATAGGCACTCGCGTCACACGTAAGTATTAAATGTCTCTTTTCGTCATGAGTTAGAACTGGTTCTCGTGCGAGAATGTCTTTAATCGTTGTAAACGCACGTTGTTGTTCCGCGCCCCACACGAACTCAACGTCTTTATGTAAAAGTTTGTGAAGCGGTTCGGCAATTGTCGCTTTGTCTTTCAGAAAATTATGATAAAATGTCACTAACCCCAAAAATGCTTGTAATTCGGTTTTGTTGGTGGGTGCCGGTGCGTTCACGATCGCGTCAACCTTATCTTTAGTCGGTCTAACACCTTCCGCACTTATGTTAAACCCCAAAAATGTTAGGCTGTTTGTCCGGAAAATACACTTTTCGCGTTTTAATCTTAACCCGTCTTCCTTGAAACGTACTAATACCGCACGCACTTTATTGTCCAGGTCTTCCTCAGACTTACCCACGATAAGTATGTCGTCATAGTACGGTATTACGCCCGGGATCCCGCACAAACGCGTGTCAATAAACCTTTGGAAGATCTGAGGCGCCACTGACACCCCAAACTGCAGTTTCCTACATCGAAAGGCTCCACAGTGGGTTATGATGGTCTGGATATCGGACGCTTCATCGTCCACAGCCAACTGTAGATACGCTTGAGCCATGTCTAATTTTGCGAACACTGTTCCCCCGGCGAGTGTCGCTAGAATGTCTTGCACCGATGGCACCGGATCTGTCCGTACGCAACGGTTGATTGACCGTACTACGATAATCGCCACAAATCCGCACTTCACCGTCCGATTTCGCGACCACGACGATAGGTGTTGCCCATTTAGGGTGAGCGACGGGCTCCAAAACCCCTTGGCTAAGTAATCTGTCCAACTCAATATCGACCCTGTCTCTCAGCGCAAACGGAACTTTACGCGATCTTAAAATCACCGGTTTGAATTTCGGATCCAGATCAAAAGATACTGGTGGTCCGCGGTACGTACCAATACTCTTCTGGAATACATCCGGGTATTCTTTCGCATAATCCGGCACTCGCGCGTTTGAAATAGTCACTTTGTTCACGCCCGTTATTGAAATTCCAAGTGCTTGGAACCAATTTCTTCCTAATAAGCTGGAACGCTGGCTGGCTACCACTAGGAGAGGTAACTTGGCGCACTTGTTACCCAGGCTTACCGTCACGTCGCACGTACCTAGTGTGTTCACGATTTTGTTCTGGTAATCCCTCAATATTACGCTTGTCGGTTTTAGTTCTGGTCGATGTTTCCCAAAAGTATCGATCCATGTTTGTTGTCCGACAACGGTGTTACCAGCGCCACTGTCGACCTCCATTGGAATGACCTTGTCGTTAATTTTTGCCCGGACCATGTACTTGTCCTGCGTATCTCCGCATACGTTATTTATTGTCAGTAGGAAATTTTCATTTTCCTCTGTTGGTGAAACGTCGTCAAGAAATTCTTCCGTGTTTTGTTGATGTAGTTTTCGGCCATTCTTAGCTTTCTTTTTTGCATAACAAGCTCGTTCGATATGTCCCTCTTTCTTACAATACCGACAGTTTGCATTTTTAAATTTGCACGTGTCCGGGGAATGGTCCCCTTCGCATCGGAAACATTGTTTATGTTTTCGCCCGGCGGCATCTCTTTGATCACTCGGCGGCGGCTTCGTTTGTCGGCTGAGCTTGTGTACGTCGGCCGGCGCGCCTGTTGATTGCTTTAAAACGGCAAGCCCAAAAGTCGCCGCTTCATGTGCGGAACACATATCTTGTGCTTTCTTGAACGTCAAGTTTGTTTCCGCTAATAAACGTCTCTGTAAAGCGTCATCCCTAATGCCACAAACAAGTCGGTCCCGTAGCATTATTTCCAAATTGTCAAAATCGCAAGTTTCGGCCAAACGTTGTAATTCTTTGATGTAAACCGCAATTGTTTCGCCCGTACCCTGATCACGGCGATAAAATTTAAAACGACTTACGATTTCGGAACTTCTTGGTGCAAAATGCTCCGTCAGTACTTCAATCAGCTGGTCGAACGTTTTTTCGGACACTTTACTCGGCGCTACTAACGAACGTAAAATCTCGTATGTACTTGGTCCACAGACGCTTAAGAAAACGGCGCGTTTCCTGTTGTCATCTTTAATGTTGTTTGCATCGAAGAAAAAACTAACCCGTTCCTTGTACGAATCCCACGAGTGTAGATCGTTCACATTGAAGGGTTCGATGTTCCCGTATGTTGCCATTGTTGTCACTGTAACTACGAATGTTGTTGCCACTAACTTTACCACGCTAATTTATGCCCGTCGATCACTGGGATGCACGGTCCCTTCGAATCACTGGGATCCCATCCTCGTCGCCAAAATTGTAATGTATTTATTGAACGTAATGATACATATACAACTAAAGAAAAGTAAACTAACATAGCATGATAAAAAAATGTAGAGTCGCGTGTATGTCGAACGCTCGCGCACGAAGAACTAAACTACCCCGCACAGCAAACCCTCTACCGGCACGCACTAGAAACCCGCGCACGCGCGATACACCACAGATGGCGTCTTCATCCATCTTTAGTTCTTTTAAGTCATCGGAGACGGATAATACTGGTTCCTCTTGAATTGGTGGTGATCGATGCTTCTGGGCTGCTAGCAGAGTAAAATTTCCTGGTAATACCACTGCTTTGTTGTAGCTGCCAAGTATCGTAAGACTGTCGTCCTTCTTTGGGGTGAGAATGTTCTGTTTTGTTTTGATGATGCAGTCTTGCGACAGTTGAATGATTCCGGTCTTTCTCAGTTCGACATCCTCTCTCGCGCCATTGCAGGTAACTGCAATCCGTTGTGGAGTTACGGAGATAAAAAGCCATGTATTGATCATGTACAGTTAATGTTTCCAAACCACGGAGTGAAGTTTCACTTCCACAACATCGCAGCTTTGTTTCTCATGCCGATTGAATAATTCATCTATGATACAGTTGTTGTTAGTTTCAATATTCTTTGCTGTTGTAGGAGAACAGAGATAATTCGTGTCATCCAATGCGATTGATTTTCGATACTCTTCATCTGTCATTTGAAAGTATAGTTGGTTATTGTAGTCGATTGAAATGATATCGTTTGGAATATCAAATACCCAGTAAGAGCCGTCTTCTATCTGTAGTGGTATGGCGTTGACCTTGATCACGTCAAATTGTTTTATCTCTGCCATTGGGAAGAAGGCCTGGACTCTTATAACATCATCCTCATGTACCACTTTTGTTTTGATGATGGATGATATGATATAAATATTTGAGGGCAGCTTCTTATTTGCGTCGTTGATCATGTGGTGAATGTGAGATGGTGAGATCAGATGGTAGGTACACGTTGTCATTGCCCAAATTTACATTCAATAAATGAGTGTAGTAGTCACAGATTTCTGTTAACACGTTAGTGGCCAGTTGATACGCATTAAGGACATTGATGTTGAGCTTGTTGATGTCGATCGCTTGGAACCATCCTTGACTATTGTTTATTGCTAACAATAAAAAAATACCGAAAATATGACATATTACGAAATTTCTAGATCTTTTAATTATTTACATAAAAACTTTGTTTAAGTACGACTTGGCGTTTTCAAGTTATGCGTCTGAAAATACCTCAATAGCACGTAAGAATAAGGAATGATCCATTCCGCGTCCAAAGTATTTGAACACATGATTGAGCATCATATTTTATAATAAGAAAACAATGCAGTAAAAACTTGACCATTTCCGAAATATGTCCATCAGAAGGTTAAGAAGTTTCCACCTCTCTTTTTTGCGGCAGTGCAACAAAACTTCTTATGTGTGCATTCAAATTTACGCTGGTAGATAAATGATGGTATATTATTTTGACAAAAATCATTATATAAAATAATTTGTCTAAAGAACACATCGAAAACCGCCAACGAAAACCGCCAAAAACGGTTACTCGACTAAAGAAGATGAATAAATCTTTTATGTATTGTATTGATTTAGAACATCTATCACTTGCAATCTAACCTTTATTGTCGTCAGACCAATAGCAACCAAGATAATGTCACATATCGCTTTACCCATTTTTCAAAATCGCTTCTTGACAAAGTCTTCCTTGCCATGGTTTCGCGCGAGTGAAAGTTGCGATAATATTGCTAGATCTTCTAATCACCTACAATAAATGTCATATAAATATATTCCGCATCTTGAAAATTTCCAATGGTATTTAATAGAGCATCATACATATGCTGATCTAGTGCTGATCTATGATATTTTATGCTGATATACTGTTGATCGGACTATCAATGGTAAGCTATCGTTATGTCGATAAACGTTGTTTTTCAATTGAAACTAATTTAAAACTGTATTGAAGAAATCAACGATATGTTTAATGTTGCTATTATCAAAATGATGAGATTGTATAAATTTGGGTTGTGACGAAGAGTCTTGTAAAACCATTCTGCTTTTTTCGTGGGGAGGTATGTGTGCAGATTGACTACATATATCAAAATTTGATACCATAAAGGAGTATTGGTTATTTTTATACTTTTAATGTTATTTAAAAAATTCGACGGAGTTTTTTATTTCATTTTGTGGTTTCAACTATACAGCACAGCGTCAGCGCCCGGGCCGACGCTGTTTTCTTGCAGGTGCAATCGGCCAGTCGGTATAGTCGATGCCAACTTTGCGCTTTTACGCTTTTACAGTGGCCGCCGCAATTATTTTTTTAAGTTAAAGGATTTAAGATACACCGCGGCGCGCTGCTTAATACATAGTTGGATTTTTTTATGCTCGGGAATACTTGCCATTGCGCCCTTTTCCCTTGCGCGCCCCTAGGCACGTGCCTAACGTTCCTTATGGGAAATCCACCACTGCTAAAATGACCATGTTTGGGCATTCATTTAATTATACTTATTAGGCTCCATTACTTCGCAGTCTTTTGCACTGCTGAGCTGTTAATCTCAACTAAACTGGGTGTCAAAAATAAGTGTAAATTATAGCGAAAGTATAGTGAATAGTCAACTTTCGATACCAAACTCATGCCCAGATATACACCTGACACCATATACATACTGCATTAGGAAACTAGGCAGTGTAAGTGTGTATTTATAATAGCTACATATTTCAAAACCAAATAATTTGTGTGTGAATCATTATTTGTTGAACGTCTCTAAAAAGAATTAAAGATAACCCAAATTGGCAAAATTTTTTACCAAAATTACGAAACGGTTGTCATTAACTCCTTTAAAGACGTTAAATAATAAAACAAGTCAGACAAATGTTATTTGGTTTTAAAAGTGCCATCCTATGACATATGACACTATGTTCCCGATGCTGTTTGTAAAATTGGTTCAATCTTCAGACTCTCTCCTGCGTTCAAACAATACATTTCCGCACATGAATACATTAAAAAATGTGTCAACTGTGGTCTGTATCATGGTCTGTCTACTGATTTCCTATACAGCTTATACCAGTGGCGTACCTAGAGTAAATGGCGCCTATGGCAAACACCGGTTTGCGTCCCTCTCCAACGATAGATTGTTTCGTTTTATTTCTAAAAAAAGTACTTTAAAATTGTTTAATTGTGCATATTATTAAAGTCTATTTCTTCGGTCATTTTTCATTCTATGCATGATCACATAATTGACTTTGGAGTAAGTATAATAATAATAGCCTTTATCGAGAAATAGAATTGGATAGAAAAGTGCTGATCAGGGAGAAGTTCAAACAATCGACAATTTTATTTGCTCTCAATTTTCATTTTCTAAATGATCTTTCGCAACTGGCAATAGAAACCGCGATCATTAGAAATATGACGGCTTGCACGGCTTGTTAACAGCGTTTTAAAATCCAAAATTTCTTCATATAATTCTTGCCATCCACAACACAGCTGTAGGTTTTTCCACTGGTACGCAAAGTTTTTATAGTAGCTTATAGTCCATATTAAAAACAAATCCATATTTTTCATCGCTGTTTCTTGTAAACGAACACTTCTACTTTTTAATTCATTGCATAGACGGTCGACAGTCCCTTTCATATCTTCTTTAGCTGATAAACCAGCATCTTTCGATGTTTTGCCATCCATTATTTTTATTTTGCTTTGAAGTCTTTCAAATTGAATGTCAATCAGCTTCATTGCATATTTGAATTCCTACTTTCAGTGAGTCACCGCTGGCTGGTAACAAAATTTTGATACTCAGACATGATAAGTAGAAATAATTCAGGAGTATACCTGTATTTATTTTTTTTTGTTCAGGCGTTACAGAGTTACGAGCCTCCAAACACAGGGCTCAATACTTTTTCACCCGATAGTAGTGAAGTTATAATATAACTATAAGCGTAGTAAAATGTATTTCCGCCAGCAATATGGCGACCGATAGAACTCAGTCACACTCAGTGCTGGCCTAAGCAATCGTGTTCACGTTACCGCTTAGCCCGACTCTGTCAGCGCGCGATGTACACCTCCAATATCTCAAAAACAGGGTGTTAAAAAAATAGTCAAGCATGGTAACACAAGCGCTAACGTGGTCGTCTATTCAGGCCGAAGAGGGTTGACCGCAGTCCCCGGACTTCTATACCGTATGACGTAGGTTGAAGGGGGGGAGTGATGAGAGATTGCGAGACAGGGAGTCGAGAGGGGGAGGAATAGGTTGCGGCAAGGGGGGCGCGATCGAGGGGGTTAGCTTCCGCACACGATGGGGAGTCATATGGAATAGGGGGTGTGGCGCTGAGCGCTGGGTCCGTTACGGCATGTGGTACCATATTCCAGCAGTTCCTAAACAGTGTTTTCTGGACACGAGTTCGTATATTTGTAAATTTAGGTACCTTAAATTTGACACAATATATCTTGTGACTCGTTCACGACCCTTACCAGAGGACAATATGGGACAATATCCTAGACTGTACGAAATGTAATTTTTGAGTCTCTATGGGATCACGAAAGATGCTGATTACCCGCTAGGTGTATGTACGTATGGTAGGGTGCGGTTTTTTCTGCATAGCTCGTAGGCCACAGTTGGCCCTTTGAGCTTTCCGCTCACTACTGTACTGTAATATCGACAACCAGAGATGTTCAACTGGTTGCCACGGTTTTTCGTCTCTTCCGAAACACGGCAGACGAATTTTCGGCTAATCCTGGGTGTGAACCCCGGACCTCCTAGTCAGTAGGCCAACGCTCTACCACTACTAGAGCCATAGAGCCATTCGCCCGGTTACCCGCTAGGCGTGTAATGAATAACTTTCAAGCCTAGCCGCAAAAATACTTTACACAATAGTAACTGCCAATCGGCAGTAAAAATACAGCCTTTGATTCGGTTTGGCGTCTGCGAGTTGACCAAAAAGATCGATGATCATAAGCTCGATCTGATTTGATCTATAATGACCAACTTATCGATCTTCTAATTGTATTCGAAGATCGGTGACAAATTTGTCATCCGCTCAATGATTCGTCTTTAGAAATGGGTGAATTTATTACAGTGATGATATCTAGGATAAAAATGTTCTGTACACTACTAAAAAAAAAATATATTTCCGGGCCTCAAGAAAGGATAACTTTCTTGGCTTGGTAGGTATACCAGATACTATTAGGGGGCAAGCGCCAGCACATCGCCGAATGGTTTGTCGTTTTCTCACATAGCGGTAGTTGGGTTTGAAATCCAGGGGGCCCTCCCATATACAGGATGTCCCATAAAGATTGCGAGAGACTGATAGAGGTTGTAGAGGACACCTAAACAAGCATCTTCTGGCAATAATGTTGTGTCCAGATAAGAGCCATTTACTAGGTTTAATCAAGTTTAATAAAGGAAATAGAGTGGAATCATTTTCTTTTGCAGCCCTTTTCCAGACATGACTTTATTGGCAAAAAATTATTGTTTAGGTGTCCCCTACAACTCCTGTCAATTCGTCTCGATATGGTTAGTTTAAAAATCCTGCCATGCTTGGTCAATGACTTAAAACACTGAAGCGTTGAAGGTCATCATATATGGACCCCACTACATTAAAGGAGTCAACCCGAAGTATTGCATCGTTATATTTTTTATACTTGGTTAAAGGATTAAATGTATCAGAAAAGTATCAGGACATTTATTTTCAATAAAAAAAAAAAACTATACATAAATTAAACTAATAAAAGTCTTCTTCTCGAATTTTTGAGTTTCCCTGTTGATTTTTGATTTGATCTTGACTGGAATACATATCGGCGATTTGCTGAGCAGAAGTGGCATCCTCTACTTGTTTATCATCTCTGACTCTTATAAATCGGGGGAATCTTAAAGATATACCCTTTTCTGGATCAATCTGAAGAAACAAAACAAAACAAAATTTTTTCGTATATATAATTTTTTTTTTTAAACTTACAATTCCCAGTGCAGCTTTATGTACAGGAGATAGAGATAGATCCGCGCACTTAATTTCCCATACTTGCACAGCATCAAACCAATGGTCAGGTGCATGAGACTGGTCGTAGCGATAGTACGATTTCGGTTGGTCAAGCTTGTGATTTTTCAAGAGTTCCGTGTGTTTTTGGAGGTCTTCGTCGCTAAAACCAGTACCGATCTAAAAAAAACCAATACATACAGAAAAAAAGCACAAGGTTCCAGCAGTGGAAGATAACATTATTTTTAGTGTTGCAAGTGAGAATTTGCAAATGTAGCTTATTAACTAACAAACTAGATAGAATCAACGTCTAAGTCATCGATAAATTAAGTGAGTGGAACATTTTAGAATCTAAAATTTAGATACACTTGTAGAAAAGAGGAAAAATCTTACCTTGCAGATGCTTTGATATTCTTCATTATCCTGATCATAGCAAGCTAGCAAGAATCCGCCATACGTTCCCGTCCTTTTCCCTTTACCCAAATAACCTCCGATAACGACAACATCCAAGGTATCGCCAACACCCTCCAAATAATCTTTTTTTAGCTTTAACCAATTCCGAGACCTTTTTGCTATCTCGTAAGTTGCGTCTGCTTCTAAAGTCTTTACCATCAAGCCTTCACAGTTACCTATAAACAATATACAAACATAACATAGTTCCTATTTGTTTAAGGGGTAGTTTTTGGCATGCATAGTATATCACGCTATACTGAAAATATATTTGCTTTTGTAATCTACATACTCGAGAGATATCAGTTATTTTAACTGTATTCTCTTTACAATTAACTAAGAAATTATTTTTAAAAAAATTCCACATTTTTAGACATCTTTAAACATCAAATTATATCAGAATCTTACCAGTAATGTTAACAAAAGTATACCAATACCAGATCTTCACAACGATTTAAATGCACTTACTTCGTGACAAACAAAGCTTTAGTTTTCGATCTAGTCAGTTTGCAAAGTGTAAATTTAAACGGAACACAATGACATTATATTATAGGAGACCGTTTGTGCAGTCGCACTTTTATCCTTCAAAAATCATTGTGTCTAGTTTGACTACTGTGTACCAGATAGCACAGTTGTCAAAAAAGCCATGACTGCAGAGAGATATTTTAATATTAATAGAATAACCCTATTTTCAAATGTTTTCAGCAGTATGACGTCGCACTTGTTCATAAACAAATTATCACAACAATCACTAGTTATCACTAGGCAGTTTTCTCGTGTCAGCAGGGTCAGATCTGTTTGAACTTGCACACATGACTAGTGTGCTGTAATTCAAGTAATTCTACAAAATCAAATTACTTGTTTTGCGAGCCGATGATCTGATTGTCTACAGATCTGATTGGTCACGAGCCAAATTGTTACGGGTGTGTAAATTCTGGTAGCAAGATGAACAAAAAAATGAGGGATTAAAGTACCTACATATTTTTTCAATAACTGCGTCACAAACTTAGCAATTGAAAAGAAAACCACTGCTTTTGTGAGGTCGAGTTCAACATTTCAAGCAGACACAATAGCAATATGAATTCTCCTTGTGATCGGTCGATATGGAAAACACCACGTTGTCACTTCTCAATTGTGACAGTCCAAACTAATCTGGCTATACAAACACCATCCATAAATAGTTTGCATTAGATCATTTTTCAATCAGTTTTTTCAATCATTTATAATGGGAGGTTTGTCGCCATCAAGTCACCATGTATATGTAATTCATCGAAACCAATACTGATGGCGCCACTAGTTCCATTTTAGCACATTTTAGTCATTTTTAGCAATTTCTTTTATTTGATATCAGTTCAATCGGTAACTGACCAATGACGCGGTAGCCGAACATTAATTCGAAATCGAAATTTGAATTTTATCTATTTACAGTACATAAGCTCTCTAAGAATTCCTATTAGCTTATTTGCTCGAAAATGTCGCTGAGAGTGCAAAAATGCTCTGTGCGTTCTGGTAGAAAGCCTCATGAGTCATGAGTCAATTCGGAATTGCTTTTCGGATCCAAAGAAGAAAATGTCACTATTTAATGTATGGATTGCAGCAGTGGAAAATCAAGAACTTTTTGGTCTGAAACCTGCCTTTCTTTCAAAATCAAGGTTTGTCAGCAGAGGCCACTTTGCCCCACACTATGACAATTAAGTCGGACGAACTTCTGGGTATGAGACTACAGCTGCAGTTTCTAGCTGGGAGACACCGTTGATCATCCTACTTCCAAGTATAGACGACTGAGAACGGTAGCAAGCTTCCCTGCTTCAGGCCAATTCGTCCTGGTTCACCGATGGCTCTTCTACCAACCTTGGCACTGGTCTGGGTGTCTAGGAACGCAAACTAAGAACAGGGATATGATGCAACCTTGACAAATTTGCTACTATACAAACAGAGTCACCCTCATATTATTACTAATAAACCTATTTCTATTTCTATGGATACCTAGCCACGCTGGCATAAAGGAAAAGAGATGGCGATTCCCTGGCCAGAGTAGGGGACAATAATAATAATAATAATATAGTTTATTCCTCTAACGCAATTACATGTCAAGAAACGTCAAAAAGCAATGCACAAAAAATCAACAATTAAGAGAAATTTATCTAAATGAGATTTCAGTGTGGTCTTCCTCCATGAATTCCAGGTGGTTGTAATAAGCCTTACTGGTTAGGTATTTTTTATAATAATATAATAATATTTAATAATGAATTTTTTATCATTTAAAGTATAGTAATAATATCTTAGTGGAGGTAATGTAATATCAATGCTATAAATCTGGTCACTGTCTTTATAGAATGAATACTTTAGAATTAGATCGCATTCACTAAATCAGGTAATTCTTTTGGTTTTTGTTGATGAGCAGTTTGTGTTGACCCAGTTAAGCGTTGGGAAACTATCGTTTGTTCTACTCTAAGATCTGTTAAATATTTACAACATTGTAAATTTGTTATTTTTAATTATGGATTATGGAATATGTGGGGTATAGCTATTATAGTAGCAGTGCACCTAGGCCACAGTTGGCCCCTTTTGCTTCCCCAAGATGGAGGTCACAAACGCGCAGCGCTCCTCTAACCAGAGCAGTCTGGCTAAACACGGCTGGCTAGTATAGCCAATGCCCCTTGAACAGAGAGGGTGGCTTCAGCACATCCCTCCCAAGCCGAGGCTTGCCTCTGTGAGGCACGCTATCACGTTACACCATCCAATACAAAGTTATCGAAACCAGAGGTCGAGACTGGTTACGGGACCACCGGCTTAACGTGCCTTCCGAAGCACGGCGGCGGAGTGAAAAATCCGTATGTCTACCCTGGGATTCGAACCCAGGACCTGTGGAGTGCAAGGCAAACGCCTTACCTATCGGCCACTCCGCCCACTATTTTTAATTATTTAAACATATTGTTAATAATAAACGTTTTTGATTAAATTAATATTTTTATTGTGTTTGGTGCATATTATTCATAGTCACTAGTCACTAGTCACTATTCATTAGGGTGGTCCATTTTTTTCAAGTTTAAAATTTTGGCTCTCCACGAACTTGTTTTCATTCCATATGTGCTAACTAACATCTGTGTAAAATTTGAGCCCAATTAGGTAATATTTAGAGGTCGCTAGGATTAATGGCTTTTGAGGGAAAGGTTAAATTTAGAAACAATCCCGTTTTTACACTTTAAAATGTATTAGAAATACTAATATATACTAAAAACTAAAATATTCATTCTAATAAATGTTTCACGGTTAATAGATTGCAGATTTTATTGGTTCATAGTCGTCTTCATAATATTGGTCTTAGAATATGTGTTATGCAGATCGACTACGCGAAGCAAATATTGTTTCTGTTCAACGTTATCCCTCGCTGTGCACAGTCGTTTGTGACTTTTAATTGGAGAACTTTTGCTTCTATTTCAATGTAAACTTGATCCTCCTTCCACTCTGTAGGATCTTTTCTAAGAAATGATATGGCCTTTTCTCTTCCCTCATGTATTAGCAAATCAAAGAGACTTGTTGTATGTTTGGTTACAAAGGATTCAAGAGGATTCTGATGATTAAATCTTTTTCCGTCTTAACGCCTTTGCTTTTGGTCTTAACAAAAGGTTTGTAACCACTGGATGACACGGACAATAAATTACCCGTATCATCCAACGAGCTTCATGTAAAGCACCAGGCGCACGAAACTTAGCCTCAGTTTTATTTGGACAGGCAAGAAAGTTTTGACACAAGGTTAAGAGTTCGATGTAATAGTCTCTAGGCTGTTAACTTTTTATAGCATCAGCATAGTAACCATGCATTTCTTGGCGAAGTTCAAGCAAATTCTATGTTTAAATAATGAATCGTCTCCAACCACAAAAGTTTTTAAGTCTATTTTCGGCCAATGTTTCTGAAAGCGTCTAAATAGTTGAATATCTGGGCCACCACTTGATCCAAAAGCTTCCTTAAAAAAATTAGACGGCATGACCTCAAAAATATGATGGCGGGAAGCAATCTATATGAGCTCTTTGTCAAGGGCTTGTTTAATTAAAATGCATGCACCCAAGTTTAAGCCTGTGTTAGAAGCCGTAGTGTAAAAGCATTGACCGCGGATATGCTTTTTAAAGACCAATCATCAAGAACTTGCAAGCATGCACTGTATTGTTCTTCGCCCGTACCTTTATCGATTTTTGGAACTGCTAATAGTTTTTCTAGTCCACCTCCACTGACTAGAACCACAATCCTATCTACTTTGTGTACTCCACTAATAATATCGGGTAATAAGAAGTTGAATATCATAGCAACCTCTAAATGTGGTTCATACAAGCCAGATTTTGAAATAGACACTTCTTTTGATGTCAGGAATACAAACAAGCTTGTGGAGAACAGAAAAGAACACGAAAAAAAATTCTCATTACGTCGTGGACCACCCTACTATTCATATTCATAGTCACTGTTAGTACACCTCTGAGAATATAGTACTTATATCTCTCTGAGAGCTCTACTAATAGTTATTCTACTTATAGTTTTATTTTTAGTAATACATGGCGGACAATATCAAATATTCAATTCAAATTTCCCGCTGACTTAATTTTAGTTCGCGGAAAGACCAATGTTGTACGTAAAAATTTAACATGGAGCATAGAGTTATACTTTAGGTATTCTATGCATTCGATCAGACAATTTCACAATTAACGCTTGTGACATCATACCGCTGCTGACATTAGAAAAATGGGGATATTATAGATATCATGGAAGACAGTGTCAAAATATAATTGTTTGATCATAAAATCGTACATCAGATAATAAATTTTTTTTTTCCGATACTTCTCTGTACATTAAGCTCACCTTTTACGCTCTCATCCAAGAATTCCTGCACCTCTTCAATGACACTAGTGTCTAAGGAAGTAGCAAAATGCCACTGCCCCTCAAATTCCTTAAAATGCTCCCTCAACAGCAATCGACGATTGTGGAAAGGTTTTCGCACCAATGATTCGCCATTTAGGTACAACAAATCAAACATGAACACACAGACTTGTACCTTAATATCTGCCGTGTTTGCATCCTAAAATTTTATATGTTAATCAAAATAGGTTAAACATGGTCAACAGCGACTACCTTTCGTTTTCGTGTACTTAATATTTGGAATGGCAGAATCTGTTTTTTCTCAATATCATAAGCAACCGCCTCACAATCCAGAATGCAGGAACGAATCTGTTCTGTTCGGCAATTATCTAGTCGGGAGATTATGTCGGGATATTTTGATGTGTTGTCCTCTTGGTTACGACTGTAGATTCTAACGTCTCCTGTTTCCATGATGTGAATCTAAAATTATTACATTTTTACTACCTTTGGTAACCTCGGTAAGAATTGCATTTCAACAATATTATTATTTATTAATTAAATCCCAGTTCACGCTCCAAGTGATAATCAGAAAAACTTTTTTAACGGTTTTGGGAGCTAGGTAGCAATAAAATTTTTGTTTACTTTGTTGCTGATGCTTCGGCTTTATTTTTAGCTTCAATCACAGCTAATATATATATATATATAGATTATTACAAGACAGCCAAAATAAATTTTAAAAAATGCGAAAAGGATATTTAAATTACACAAGTTTAAATTCACACGTGACAGCAGCTGGACGTTAACAATGAACAATTTCAGAACATCACACATTGAACGAATGTAAAATATTCTTTTTTTGAAAAACGGTAGAATGCTTGCATAACAAGTAGGGGTCATATAGGTAAGACAGAAATCACATTTGAATAAATACTTCTTAAATCGTCTGCGTCTGACCGTAGATTTACAGTATTCTTTGTCGTTGTTATGTATATCATTTCCATAATAACACGTTTTATAGTGTATAGTCCTTTTTTATTAACATTTTTATTTTTTGTTTTATAAACAAAAGAAGAGTACAGCAATGGGAAATCCGGCTTCACCAGTTTATGTCAATCTTGTTATGAACAAAATTTTGTATAGAGCTGGTGAGGGTTTGGGGTTTGAGCTCCCTTTTTTATACATATACGTTGATGACATAGTCACAGCCCTACCCAAGGATGGAGTAGATAAAATCGTTGGCATTTTCAATTCTATTCGCCATTTAATTAAGTTTACTGCAGAAATTGAAACAAATGGTGTCTTACCTTTCCTTGACATATCAATCATAAGAAGTAGTAATAATAACTTAAAAGCCAACTGGTATCAAAAAGAAATCAATTCCAACAGATTTATTAATTTCAGTTCAGATCACACAATGACAAATAATTGCGATAATACAAAATTTAAAAACAATGAGCTGTGAGACTGTCAGAGAGTGAGTTCGACCAGACTAACTTCCAACTCATTACGTCTATGTTGATGAAATGTAATTACCCAAAAACCCTGATTCATAGAGTACCTTTTAGTGAGGTGATCATCATCATCAATAAAAATGCTGCGAGTCATGATGAAATTGTGGAATTAAAATACTATAGACTTCCAAGGGTGCCAGGGTTGACTGCCAAGCCGATCTCAACCTTAAAAACTAACAACATAAGGACTGTTTGGCAATCTACATTCTAAGATAAAGGACAAGGTTGAGATCAAGGATATGAATGGGTGTTGATTGTGGCGGTTGTGAGAACACATACGTGGGACAAACAAACCAATATATTAAAAACCGATTAAAACAACATAAATATGTTTGCGAAAATAACGAAATAAGACTGCCCTTGCTTTATACGCTTTCTCGTGTGGACTATCTTGTAATAACCTATTATATATTTTAGCTGTGATTAAGGCTAAAAATAAAGCCGAAACGTCAGCAACAAAGTATTATTGCTACCTAGCTCCCAAAACCGTTAAAGTTCCTCTTTTAGCAAGGTATGTGTACGAGTAACACATCACATTTTTGCATATTTCTGGTTGACTTAATTGTTACCAATAGATTATACAATTAAGAAAAGCAGCTACATTACTTCTGTAAATAATTTACCAATAATATGTATCTTACCTGAGCTCTCTCGCCATCATATTTCCACTCGCAGGTAAATTTGAGCCCCTCAAATCTCTGCAGAACCTCCTGAACCCCTTTTGTAGGGTGCGCCAACATTGGCTTCAGTGGAATACCAGGCGTCAACTTAAGGCGTTCCGGTAACTTCTCAATGCCCTCAGTTAGCAGTATGGGAATAATTTTATCGTAATTTGGACATTCGCTATTAAAAATAATATAAGGATAGTCATGGTAACATGAACTAATTAATGTTAAAGGTATGTCTGTCGTATATCCGTTGAATTATTTGTAGTTATAATTAATGTATAATTAATTTCTTGTCAGATACGTATTACAGATAAATAGTGTTCACTTTTGGGGATGTTCACAAAATAGGTTGTTCATACTATAGAGATGTAAAGCATTGTAGATAAGTAAAGCATAGATAGGTAGGTAGTAATAATTGATATGGTTATAAACACAGGGAAAAGTATTAAAATGCTTTAAAATAACTTGTGACTGGGAATAAAGAAGCCGACCTAACTACAGCAGGCAAGGCAACTAGGTGTTCGGACTTCTTAGAGAGGTACGGAAACCGCAAATATTTATATAAAAAAATAAACTTTCATACATTTTACGAACGCTCCTATTAGTAATTAAATGGGGAAAATAGCATAAGAATGTATACCAGTACGTTGTCTTCAATATCAATGCCAAATCATCATATTTCTGCTTGAATTTCTCAGCTGAAGTTCCCTTAGAAGCGTTCAAAACCTCTGGAGGGTAGTCCTGACCAGGTGGGGTCATAGCGCAGGCCAATGCCAGAGCTTGGAGCACAGACTGTTCTGCCAACCCAATTCTCAACTTCCCTGCCAGTGAACGAATCAAAAATCTCGCTTCCGAGTTTCTACAAGCTACAAACATTGACTGGATCTTCTCAATTTTCTTTGCTTGCGACTGAAATAATTTAAAAAAACGAAAATAAATATATGACCACAGATATTTTCGATTGGGTATGTTCTCGTACCGCATTCCCCATCATGTTTGCTATGTCCTTTAATTTTACAAAGACACCGCGGACCATTAAAGGAGCCGGTTTGAAGATCATCCGTTGGTTGTTCTTTGATTGCTCAGCTACAATGCCAAGGTCTCCGGCATTTTGCGCATCGGTTTTAATTTGAGCAACTGTGCGGCCTGTAGATTGAGCAATGGCTTTCATTAGACTGGTTTCCGCAACCCCCAATTCAAGACCTTCAAGATAAAAAAATTATGGAAAAACTCACGTCCATACTGCAAAGGGTTATAGGCTAACTCACGAGCCAACTCATTTTTTTTACCGTTTTAAATAAAATAAATTCAACTTACTATTACGACAGAAGATAGACTGTACAGAAGGAATACTCCCCTCCACTTCCTTTCTCTTTAATTTCAAATCAAAAGCCCTTCCGCCATATTGTCAGTAGGGCTGGGCAAAAATATCGATCGATCGATCTCATCAATCTGATCGATCAGATCGATCGTTCGATCATCTTATTTGAAAGATCTGTACGATCATCAATCATATCGATCAGATCGATCTGATTGATCTTTTCGATCTCATCGATCATGATTGATCGATCGATCAGAGCGATCACAAATTGTGATCGAAGATCGATCACAAATTTCCAAGATCGCCCACCCCTACTTGTCAGCATATAATCATGGATGTACAGTATAGAGCCGGAGAGTTCAAAGGGCCGGCTAGGGCAGCGATATAGGTATTATACAATCAAGTTACCGATTTACATACAAACTTTGTAATCCTTTGTATTATCCTTTGTATTCTGCAGTCCGTTCTTTCCCTGCGTCAGCGGGACCAGATCCGATGGTGTGACACACACGATTACGATACCCGAGCGAAAGATCTGATTGTCACTCCTTTCACTCGCCTGAGATCATCCCAGACTGCTTCAGTAGCAGTTAGGCTGCACAATAAACTGCCCAATGAAATCAGGAACTTGCCAACCCCAAAGTTGAAACAAGCTCTAAAAAAATACCTCCAAGAAGAAGCCTACTACAGTTTGGACGAGCTTCTTAATAAATGATTTTGAATTTTTGTTTGACGTAAACTGTAAATTTTGAGTTTTGAAATAAATTGATTATGATTATTATTATTAACCATTATTAGCTTTGTACCAATTTAAAATCACTAAAACAAAAGTATTCCTTGGAGGCACCATCTTACGGTATCCAGTAGTATTAGTACCGTGGGGATGACTAGACCCCTAGAAGAAAACTAGAATTGGGAGTATGCTGCAAACATGGTGGATGTTTGATGCACAAAAACAATGTGCAGAGAGGAGTAATCCATCTGTACAGTCTAACTTCTGTGCTATTACTACCGTATAGGCAATCAACGATATAAATACATCAAAAATGTTTAGATTTTGTATCATCAGCACAGTAGTCTATCATGCACCATGTGAGGCATGCGTATGTACGTATACTGTGTATTTCTTTATGATTCCTTTACCTTCATAGGCCGGTCCTAATCGGTTCAAGCATAAATAGACACTCGGAAGTAGGTCTTCCGGAGTAAGAACAATAACTGATCGAAAATAATTGCTGAGAATTTCGACCATCTTCAATCTAGCTGAGATACTTTCAATTTCTTCAAATGTTCTGGATAATGCCATGTAAGGCACCCTAAAATAAAGAATGGGTAAAATTTATTACATATTATACCACTGTGTTGTTTCTAAAAAGCATGTCTGCAACAAAGTAAAAACCGAAAAGAACAAGTTTATAAATTTGAATGTTTTCAGGTCCATTCAATATCACAGCAGATGTAGAGACGTAGTCTGATGATATACCCTTTAGTGGTATATCTTCATATGACATTTACAACATATAGGTTACAAAAAAATTAGCTATCAGAATTTTTCTAACAATCAATTTATAATATACTTACTGCATGCATCTAATGTGTGATAATGGTTTCTAATGTGTAAAATTACCATTAAAATTTGTTATTCTTTAAAATCCGCAGACATGGAATATGGAATATGTGGGGTATAGCCATTATAGTAGCAGTTCGCCTAGGCCACAGTTAGCCCCTTTTGCTTCACCGAGATGGATGTCACAAACGCGCAGTACGCCTCTAACCAGAGCAGTCTGGCTGAACACGGCTGGCTAGTATAGCCAATGCCCATTGAACAGAGAGGGTGGTTCCAGCACATCCCTTCCAAGCCGAGGCCTATCTCTATGAGGCACGCTATCACGTGACACCATCCAATACAATGTTATCATCACCAGAGGTCGAGACTGGTTACGGGACCAACGGCTTAACGTGCCTTCCGAAGCACGGCGGCGGAGTAAAAAATCCATATGTCTACCCTGGGATTCGAACCCAGGACCTGTGGAGTGCAAGGCAAACGCCTTACCACTCGGCCACTCCGCCTACAATCCGCAGACATAATTTTAGATCAAAATCAATTTTGTCCATCAACCGGTTTTTATTTATAATGTCATCTACCAGCATAATTAAAGGAATGCTTAAACCAAGTTAGCAGAACTTTAATAGTTTTTTTTTTTAACTATTTTTTGTCCGCTCTATTTATGCAACTTAGGCCAATCACTGACGCTGAGTGCAGGCTACACACCCAGGAATTTTGTCGAACTGAAGGAATTCCAACCTCCAGTATGAGTTTTTTAATGTACACGTCGCATCATGACAGCACACGGGACCACCGGCTTTACTTCCTCATTCGATGGCGGCACCAAACAATTTTATCTGAAATATTTTTTTTTAGGCGGACAGGCTAAATTCACTTATGCTGAGGAACACAAACTGTCCCGTTGCATCGTTGTTTCTGCAATACATATGACGTTTATTACTTCTAGTGCACATGGTTGATAGTAAGTATGTTAAAAAATATTGCAAATGCATGTGACAAAACTACAAGTAATGAAAATTAAACATTTCAAATATAGCATGGAATTTTGAATTAGTTTGTAATACCGGAAGTTTTGCTATAATCAGGTTTGTTATAAAGGTGTTTGTTATAAAGGTGACAATATAACTGTATCTAATTCCTCTCCAAGTTAAAAATGAACATACTATAAACATCTCAATTATGAATAAATGGGTAAATTTTTTGGTTGAAACTTATAACGTCGTGAATGTATTCAATATTTTTTTGTGTCTTAACAAAAATTATGATGAACTGCCATTACAGATTTTTTGATAACCGAAGCCCTCCGCTTATCACCGAGTACATTGTAAGTAGGTACATCACAACCTTCATATTTTGAACAATGTCCTGTATATACAAAAACATCCAAACTACTTTTCCAATTTCAAAAATTTATAGCAATACTAACTTTTCATTCCTTTTCCATATGGCGTGCTCGATTGGGTTGTATTTTTTTAAGGTTGGGTTGTAAACTGTAGATGTCTCTTCCTCTTCTTTTTTTAAAAAAATTCTGTCTTTCTTAACAAGCTGTACTTTTTCTTCTTTAATGGGCCCAGTGTCTTCTGTTTTCATGGATTGCGCTTCTTCATTTTGAACAGACCGCACATCATCTGGGTTTTGAACATTTGCCTCTTGTTTTATTGGTGATGGATTTTCTTTCTTAATAACATCCTTTTTCTTCGGATCTGAGAGTAAACAAAAACGGAATTGTAAATATGAAAACTTTGAAATTTTATTTTATTTAAATTCCGGGTAGTATATACTACACAGTAGTGATGTGCAGAAAAAGTATCTATCGGGTACAAAAGATCGGATACTTCAGCAAATTGAAAATATCGGATCTTTCTATAAATGTATCGATTACAAAAGATACTTTTTATTACTACTAGAAATTTGAGTAATCAGTAATGGTCTGGTAATCAGTCAATCATGCCATCTAGCGATTACATACTACAAATGTTATATTTGTAGGTATTATAGGTATCTTTGACGATTTATGTTGATACGACATGCGTATAGATATAGGGGAATTTTTCGTCAACCTCGTTATTTTGTTGTCATTGCAAATGATTATCATTGCGTCTCTTATTGGTGTGTTGTGTATTTGTGCGCTAATAATGTGTGTTCAAAGCAGAAACAGCGTGGTGTGGCAGCATTTCAATTTAAATGAAGCCACAAATAAAGCCAAATGTAAAATCTGTGGGAATATGTTTTCATACAAAGGACGTGCATTATCCAATTTAGGGAAACACTTAAAAGTTATGACCGAACCCGACGATTCTTGGTCTTTATCTGTATATTATACAGGGTTACCCAAAATTACCGGAACACCTAAATTATTCACCAACCGTAGAAAATATCAAAAAGTTTTTCAACACTAAAGTTGTTTGCCTTTAAATATCGTCTAAATATATTTATATATGCAGAACAACCAGTATATTTTTACATTTTTTACTTCTAAGATTAATTCTAAGACATTTTTGTAGGAACCATTTTTTATAAAATGCGTTATTTTTTATATTTTGTATATTAAAATTATATTTAAGCACGAGCTTGTTTAAACCCAAAAACTTTTATTTGAAACATTTTTTGAAATTTTTTACGATTGGAGATGTATTTGGTGTTTCGGTAATTATGGCTAATTTTGATTAAGACCTTTTAACTCAAAAATGATGCATTTTATAAAAGAATTATTTTTACAAACAATTCTTAGAATTTACCTTACAACTAAAAAATGTAAAAATATACAAATATATCAAATTTCCATACTAAAATTTACACCCTGTATATTCAAATCAGGGGATTATAATCATCTATTCTCATTGATTTAAAAAATGCTTTGTTGGATGGTATCAAGACTAGATTTCCTAGTTATGAATATAACCCCATTTTAGCCCTTTCAACATACCTAGATCCCAGGTTTAAAAAGGAAGCATTTTCTGACTCATCAGCCTTAGATAAAATAGAAAAAAATATTTCAAGTGAAATTGCTGGATTAGTCCATTTGGCAAGATTTTGATAAAAGAATTTTAAATATCACGAAACCGCCACTTTCTAATAATGGAATAGAGTTGCGGCAGTTGTTGGAAGACATGACAATGTGATGCCCAGTGAAAGAGTGTTCTCTAAGGCAGGTTTAAATGATCAGATAGACGAAAATTGTGGTTTTGAACGGATATACTGTAAACTTAATATTTATCATTGTTTTATTTTATATTATTGATTTGGATTAGAACACAGAATGTAAGTTTTATTTTTTATTATGAAATGTTAGTTTTTCGTTAATCAATTCTTTTAAGGATTTCACATCTTTTATATTTAAAATAGCAAACACATTTTCTTTAAATATAAATTATTGCGTTGGTTTCTATTTTTCATATTTAGCTATAAAAGCAACAAAGCAAGTATCAGATACAAAGTATCCGATACATGTGACTTGAGTATGCGGTAGTATCCGATACTGAAAAGTATCCATTTATTGTTACACAGTGTACATATCAAATTGCAATCAGACAACAATGCGCTCCCGTTTCCGACCTTGAAAATGCAAAAATAACCCACGTCATAATTATTGTCCAAATCGCGAAATACTCGCTACCATTCGATTCTGAAGGTCCTTATGCAAGTGCCATCGGAGAGGAATTTCAATATTTATGAAAATTATTTATGCAAATTTTGGTGTGGACTGCAAATATAGAAATGCTTTCCGATGGTAGCTGCATGTGATTATTGTCTGCAGTAATACATTATAAAATATAACTAAATGTTAACTATAAGAGCACAAGTTATTTTCTTCTGAACTTCTCTAGACTTGCACTCTGGAGTATTGTAGTGCGTGTTTGTAAGAAGTTGGCCATGTTTACAATAGCGACAATTGTGAAAGTATCATCGACTGGAAAACTCATACACAGTCCAGTTTGAAAACAACTCGTGCGTCATTTTTGTCTTATAAAATTTGTATTATAATATACTATTTCGTATACAACAAAAAAAAGAACCGAACTGTCCGGTTACTGTGACATCTCCAATTTTCTATCATTTGCCCAAACACATTTGTCATTACCATGTATAATATTAAACGGCAAGCGAGACAAATTGTTAGGTAACTGAAGATTATGACATTTCTCAGGTATATTTTGTACACATTTTTATACTACAGTATCTGTAAGAATTTATTGTACTTTAAGAAAAATCACTATTTTGCTGATTAAGGTTAATTGAGAAGGGCTTGTATCTATCCGTGGACTTGGATTTTGCCTGTGTTATGTAATAATGGTTGTTTGATTCGTATTATTTTTATACAATTTCCAAAATATTATTCTATGTGAAATTCAATAGAGATATTGATCATATCTTCAATTCGATAACTGTTTAGATATGCATCAGAAAGTAATTCAAAATAAATATAATTGGTTATTTACAAAAAACTGTAATGAATTCTATCTTACCTTCCATGTCCTCATCACTACTGTCAGACATGATCATGGCCTTGTTTTTCTTTTTTCCATTGTCACGTAAGTTATTTTCTTTTGTTGAATCTTTATTTGGAGTTGGAGCGGCGGATTTATTGGTAGATGCTTTACTTTTCTGTCGCTTTGCTAAAATAAATTTTAAATTGTGTAAATATAAATTTAAAAGATTATTAAATACGAAGGCAATTCAATGAAAGAAAACCAATTTCTCAAACCTATCACCGATAAGTTATCATTTTCTACAGGTTCATTATAAATGATTGTAGTCAAACTAGGCCATGCCCAATGCCCATGTTAGAATATTTTTGACGCTAATCACAAAACTTTGACAATTAAAAAAATTATTATCGATGTTTGGTGAAATGTCCTGTTTTGTTCTCCTTAATTTGAAAATTCACGACTCATGTATTTTGAATCTGCCGCACCAAATATCATCAGAAACACTGCCGCCACACATGCAACCCCTGTGACCCGTTTTAATATCGCAATAGCCCTGATGAAGCTGAGGAACATTCAGCGAAACGTAGGCTAATGTAAGATACTTAAAATATTACAATCCCAAGACTGAAAAAGCATTTTAATTCTCCTCCTCTTCAACTATCACCGCAGTCGTCAACCCCCAATGAAAAAACAATAATCATTTTTATTGAATATATTGTATCATGCTGTTGGTCAACAATAATAAATTAAGGGGACAGGGTAAATTAAAATGACAAACTGTAATTATTCTTATGTAGTTGGATTAGCGTTTGCGTACAGAACCTGTATTACAAAATGTTTATATTATTGGTGGCTCAAATCAAACAATATTGATTTTTTTATATTTCTATGTGCTCCTCTTCATCGGTTTTGTAATAGATCACACGAGAAGCGAGAAAACCTCGTGCTCTGCAAACCGAAAGTTTGCTGCTACGATATGCTGGCCTATATCTGGCTTTGGCCTCAGGTACATTAGCAAACAGACACACGAAGGACCAAAAAGTCTCAGTGGCATAGCAAGGGGGTGCGGTCTGCACCGGGTCCACGGAAATGGGGGCTCCAAATTCACAGGAAAAAAAAGACCGAACAATTTTGAAGTCCAGACGGTACAAAGCTAAATTTGGATTATGGTTGCTCGAGCTGCTGTTGCTGGGGCCCCTACTACATAGGAAAACCAGCAACTTAACTCTAATCTAAAATAAAAATATTTTAATCCATCTACGTAAAGAAAACAAGAAATATCTAACGCATTATTCATCATACCAAAGAAATTAAATGTCTAAAGGCAATGTTTCTGCCGTTCTGTAAGTTTTTAATAATTAAACAAAGCAAACGCACTTCCACATCTCTTTTTAACTATTACGCAATGCCGTAATCGTTTCAGTACCGAATCTAGGCTCTACGAATTTTCTTAACGATCGGTGTTAGTGTTGCTACTTGCGAGAGGAGCTTTTTTAAGCTGAAACTAATTAAAAATTACCTGAGATCGACAATGAGTAACCCAAGATTGACGAACCTTGCCATTTTAACGCGAACTGACTGATGTCATCGATTTTGAATCAGTAATTGCTAATTTTTATAATACGAAACGGCAATACAGACAAATTGTTAGGTAACTGAAGATTCTGACATTTCTCAGGTATTTTGTACACATTTTTATACTACAGTTACAGTTACAAAATCACTATTTTGCTGATTAAGGTTAATTGAGAAGGGCTTGTATCTATCCGTGGACTTGGATTTTGCCTGTGGGGGTCCATGGAGACAACTTTTTATCAACTTGAAATTTTTAAATTTGAAAAAAAAGCTCTTCTTCAGTACACCCTAATGTACATACGCTCTGAAATCTGACCCACATGGCTACGTGATAAGTACCGGCCGAAAATGAAATCTTTGTACACATGGGCAGTGGGCATATATTGCTACTGCTGCGTACGCATTTAGATGCATTTCGGATGAGTATATGGGGCGTATATTGGGGAGAAAAGATGGGTTTGATGGAAAGGAAGAAGGTCCTGAAGGGAACAAGCATTATAATTGAAAACGACCTTACTTGGAGAGAGAAAAAAGGTCAGCAGAAAATTAGAGAAACAGCAGATAAGGAGAGAATTGCAGGGAAGAAAGTGAAGGTGAGCTACAAGGCACTGTCTGTGGACGAGGATAAATATGTGTGGAGTAAGGAACAAGAGAGACTGCTTTTGCAGGATCCAAAAAACTAAAACTGAGAGAAAAAAGTGATAGTCATATCGTAACGAAAAAGGCATCAAACAAGGTATGGAGAATGAAAGACAAACTGGCGGAGGGAAGAATGAAATATTGTGTAGGAACTTGGAATGTTCAGGGTTTGAACAAAGACGGAAAATTGATGTCACTAGTGAGAGAGGTAAAAGGATAGAATATCGACATAATGGCAATGCGAGAAATATGAGAGGGATATGTGAAACGGAGGTAGATAACTACATATCTGAATGGAGGTGGAGTGGAGAACAGACTGGGTACTGGATGTATTATTAATAAGGAAACTGGAGAGAACATTATAGAGTACAAAGTGGTAAACGAGAGAATGAGCTACATAAGATTTACAGCAGGGCATAGAAAGATAACAATGTACAACATATACGCACCGACAGAGTCAAGTGAAGCAGTAATAAAGGACAAATTTTATGAAATTATGGATGCAATGGTGGGTACAGACACCAAACTACGACGTAAAGATTGTGTTTTCAACACCCAGATGGGTAGAGAAAGACACAATCAAGAGTACGCTGGATCGGAGAGCCTCCATCAGAGCACGAACAACAATGGACAAAGAACAATTGACTTTGCAGCTGCAAAAAAGATGATTATCAAGAGTACAATACTAAGGCGAAAGGATATACATAAAATAACCTGGATCGGACCCGACAGAGTTCTTAAAAACCAAATCGACCACGTACTGGCACAGAAAATATAATGCAAACTTATTGAAAGCGTAAAATCCTGTAGAGGAGCAGATGTGTCGTCGGACCGCATTATGGTTAGAGTGAAGCTGAATATAGAAATGACAAACGACGAGATACACTGCCAGAAGATAAAGAAAACAAAAAACTCAAGGTTGAAGAACTACAGACGGAACCACAAAAGGAAAAATATACCAAAAATACACAAACCTGGACCATGACTATGACCATGACCAAACGGGGCTACAGTGGAGGAAGAGTGGAACAACATTCGAGCAATCTTTCGAAAAAGCACCAAGCACTTAGAAGCAAAGGGACCGACAAAGAAAAAAGAGTGGTATGACGCGAAATTTGAAGAGGCAAACGAAGAAAAGAGGAGAAGGCTAGATATACTGAAAAGTCCAACAGTAGAAGCTATGGGAAGATACAGACAAGCCAGAAACACGTTTAACAGCGTCTGCAGAACCAATAAAAGAGAGTTTTACCAAAGAAAGATAGATCGGATGGAGCAATCCTTTAGAGCCAAGGTCATAAGAAACTTCAATCAACGAATACGTATAGAAAAGAAAACCCCCAACAATGCAATAAAGGGTCTGAGAATAGACAATGGCGAGCTATGCAGAGAAGAACAGGAGATGACCGAGATCTGGGCAAGATACTACAGATCAATCATGACGAACAAAGAAGACCTGGTAGATCAAAATGCAAGGAACCAAAGAAGTGACATAAGCGTCCTGCAGCACCCAACTTTTGATGACTTTAGGGAGGTTATACAAAAGATGAAAAACCACAAAAGCCTAGGCGAAGATGGAATACCTGGATAATTATTTAAATTTATGGACCAGGCCGTAGCCACAAAGATCTACGATCTAACAATGAAGGTGTGGGAAGACAAAGTGATGCCAAATATCTGGATGGACGTTCACGATTACCATTAAGAAAAAAAGGACACCCTCCCGAAAAGAAAAATGTGGTCCGCAAATCTGGTTCCGCTCCGGGCCCGGAAAACCCTAACTACGCCACTGAACTGGATGCTCCAAAATTTCCTGTACACATATTTTCACTTCCATAAATTTGCCCACACATTTTTGATCCTACTGCAAAATTTGCCCTGTTCTGGACATAGCTTTATTGCACCTGCGGACCTAGGCCATTGTTGGCTTCATACGAGAGGGCTGGCTTCACATCAGAGTGCCAATGCACTCCTAGGTTAAGACCTGTCTATTTCTGAGGATTGTTGTCCCCAGACACCATCCAATACAATATCGTCGAAACAAAAAATTTAAGCTAGTTATTGGACCACCAGATTAACTTGCTTTACAAAGCATGGTGCTGGAAGAGCAGAAAAATCTGTATACCCAGATTGGTACCAGATTGCACCTTTGAAGTGGAATGGAAATAGCTTATCACGTGGTCACTTCCCCACCGATTAAGTTCATACGGTAGAAATGATTGACAAATAAGAAGATCGAACGATTGATTTTTTTTGCCCAGCCCTATAGCGTAATTTTGCAAAATGTATGCGGAAACAGGGGTTTATGTGCGAAAACACATTTTCGAGAAAACGTGATCATTGTTTTTAACAATTTATGTAAATAACTCAGCTGCTAAGATAACTACCAAGCTAGTTTTGGGTTTATTTGAAAGAGTGTACTTTCCTCAGGTGCCCTTTCCTCTATTAGAATCTCCAAAAACTCAAATTTGACATCCTAACACATTAAACTCATTTCCGTAGGCCAGGTCACAAGATTAATATACATTAATTGTATCGCCGAGTTCAAAAACAGTACATGTGCATAGGATTTACTGTGGACTTGTACTGTTTTCGAACTCGGCGATTCAACTACTTTTGTTGTTGTCAGGCGGTCCTAACATTAACCTCTAACTTACCAGTACTGTCCTCCTTCTTCGGCTTTTTCTTCCTAAAAACGCAATACTTAAAACAATTTCAATATAATTTCAAAAAAACTTACTTTCCTCCGCTGCTATCATCACTACTGAGCACAGCCTGCTTTCTTTTCGGTGGCGGTGTCACATCCGTAGCAGTAGTTAGTCTATTGTTTCGTAAACAATATGATATTAAACTTACACCTCTATCGCACTGGGCGAAATAATTAACAGTTACAGTTCTACTAAACCTGAACAAGCCCCTTAAAAACATCTCACAACAATACAATTACATACCCTTTATTTTCACTATCATCTTCTTTGGGCAACTTCGAGAAAAACGACCTAAAACGTAGAAAATACGAATATGTCGAATAAATTTTCTTTTCTATACATACGTTATACTCCTCTGCATTTTATTACTTTATGCTTAGCGAAATACAGAAGCTATTTAGTTAGTTATCGACGGTCGGATTCCCGCCAAAGATGCGCAATTTCGGATTCACCAAGGGGGTTTATCTCTTATGGGACAAAAATAGCAACTTTTGATTGGTTGTTGAGGTCATATGGGAGATCATAAGGAAAATAGTTCAGGCTTCGTGACCAACGAGGGCGCCACTGAAATGACAAATTTGTAATGCATCAACATATCGGTAAACTAGAAATTCGAAATCATTGGTTGAGAAGTGAAATGTTTCTGCGCATTTCGGTATTTCCCCCTTGTTTACCGTATTTTAATGAGAGCAAAAGCGAAATTCAAGCGAATATTCAAGTATTCAGTGATTTTTACTGCAAATTTAGGAGAGTGAGTTTGAGATTGAAGAGTGTGATATTGAGTAGTAAGTATATAATGATTTTGGGCCATGATTTTAATTACATTTATGTAATAGGCCCAAAAACAATAGCACTAATTACATTTTACGTTGCAGTTATGGGGAAACGTGTAAGACGTTGTTGTGTGCCCATGCACTAGCACCAGTGCGGAGAAGTCTCACTACAAGTTCCCAAATCCCTAAAACTCAATATTATATAGGGTTTGGTTGATGTCAGTTGGCAATCGGGACTTGTTGCGGAAAGACCCGGCTTTTGTACATACAGCGTACTTTGTATGTATGTCACATTTTAAGCCGTGTGATATTTGGACATCGCGGCTGGCCACTGGGGCTATACCATCAATTTTATTACCAAGTACGTACTATATTTATCATTCATTGCATGCATAAAATCTACATTACATCCGAAATGTAACTATCATTTCTTTGATTAAGTTAGACTTGTTTGTTTCTATCAGGACTGCGGGCAGGGCTGTTTGTATGTATTCGTAATACTTTTGACCCCGACTTCTGCTAACGGTGGCGAATTGATTCGCTTCCCCGATGACAAGTGGGCCCCCCTAATTGTACATCAACTGAGCCCCCTAGGTCTTAATTGGGCCTGATAATACACGTAGTGGGTCATCATGGGTATTATCACGGTCGACCTAACTGTGAAACAGCATACTACGTAGTCGAATTTTGATACGTAATGTTAAATTATTAGTTGTGGTTAACAAGCAGTATTTTTGGACCCATTCCGTTACATCTTGTAAATATAAACACCAACTCTGACATTATGAAATAATATGTGTAAAATTAATAGAAATTACTGGTCAGTTGTGTTGGAGTCTGCTAACCAGAAATTTTTTTCCAACTCGCAGCCTGATTTTTATTTAATTATTACATTAGTATTATAAGTATGTATTATAATAGTATTATTCTAGTATTACATTAATATTTCAATCGCTTCTGTACTAATATTCGGATTTGTAAAACTTACTTGGGTATATTATGCATTTCAGACCCGTTTGATGTGCCATTTCCAGCTAGCATCGACTATGCAAAGGAAAATATTACAATAAATGAGGCGGAGCCTATGGATGCATTGATGCTTCCGACCACAGCCATCTCTATGCAAAAGAAAAGTCTCTCCCTTTATTGTCAGCTGTGATAATCAATGAAATCATGTTCTCGAAGGTAAAAATAACTCATTATCCATCGGAACTAAGTTATTAATATGTATTCGATATTCTTGTAGGTTGGTTCAAAAGTTTTCCAGTCCAGAGTGTTTATGCTGTCCAGTATAAGGAAATGATGTTTCTATTTGGTGCTATATCCTGACAGGCATCACTACGCAAAAGAAAAGTCTCTCCCGTTATTGTGAGCTATGATAATCAATCCAATCATGTTCTCGAAGGTAAAAATGACTATAATAAAAATGTTCCAACTGGTTGCCGGTCGTCTCTTCCGAAAGACGACAGACGAATTCCTGAACATCATGATAGCCGTGACTCTTAACAATAACTCCGAGTTTATCTAAACAACAAAAGTACATGATTACCAAGATTTATTACTTTACTTATATAAAATTTAATAAAATCAATCTTTATACCATGACGTTATATGAATAGAAAAGAAAGTATTATGATAATTCTTTATTAAACAATTTAATTCAATTATGTAAATAATTATGTATAATTGTCATTTTTAATGTGTTAATGTCGACCATTTTCTAAGTTATTAAGTTTGCTGTACTACTCAGCTAACTTTTTCTGTTTTAATAAAACTATACACATTATTGTATGTTCTGTTATTTAAAATCATTTATGACTAGGTAGTGTGTAGCGGTTTAATGCCATAGGATTTGTGATGTAATTTTAAAGAAATAATTACTATCTAACAAATTATATGGTATCTAATCATAGTATCAATAATTGTGATCATGTTAAATAAAAGGACCAAGTGGGTATAAAAAGTGTAGATTTTTCTATGGATTTATATTTTCAATGTAAATTCATGAAAAACTACAATTATTATTCACCTATCTGGTCCTTTGAATATGGTCACAAAAGTGAGAAAACAATTTACTTAATATTTACAAGCGCCCAGCACAAAAAATTCCCGCCGTGTTTCGTGCTTCATGTCGCTAGATGGCGCTCGCCACTTCACCACAGATTTAACCAAGAGATAGCGTTCTATTACTGGTATTCTATGGGATTCACGATTCACTAGTCTATCTCAAATTTTATCGATTGCTGAAATGTCAGTCAGAAATTGATGGATGAAAAAATGCAAAATTTAAAATAACAATTGTCCAATATTCCTTACTTCTATTATAGATTAGCTAAAAGTGAGCGATTTGTTTACTTTTACACTTGATTTATTGCGTTTTAGGAGAAAACATATAATTCTGTAGTAGTGGTGGGGGAACACTCGAACACTAAGCGAACTCCCATGTCCCATGTTAGCTTTGTAGTTAGCAGAATGATGAGATTAGAATTGTTTCCCAAGGAGTTATAAATAAGTAAACGAGTAAAATTGATTGATTGTTTAGATAAGTGAATGCGCTTCTAATTATAGATTGATAAATTATGCGAAGAGTTTTTGACATTCGCTGACGATCTTGAAGTATACACACAGTATCATATCAAATTACAAAAATGAGTAAAAAAGCGAGAATGCGGTTAGCGCATGGCGTATCTATTTTTAACATTAAACTCTATAATCATTTATTAGGGTAGACGGAAAATCTGGTGAAAAAAAACCTTTTCGAAAATTGTTTTGGAAAAAAGCGGCATGGGTCCGCGTTCTTCCCTAGTGGGTGAGTTATCTAAAGGTTGGCAGCAACTGATGCGAAGATAAGGCGATTTTACACTGTTGTGTTTTGCTAGTTTTCTAGACATTTCCAAGATTTATTAATTAACTTTCGCTTAATGAATTTTTAGTGTTGGTGTAATTATAGCTTAGCGTATTCATGTTACAATTTCGGACAGCGTTCGCGTACGGTAGATGAAGGAATATTATGAAGGCAGATTGACAAAAAATCTTTCACAGACATGGCTGCAAGTAGAAAATTACAAGGTGAGGATGTACGAGTCGCGGTTTCCCTAGCATAAACCACCGATTTCTAAAATAAAACCGCAACGTTATGAATCCCGACGAGCGGTAAACCTAAACAAATATCGGTATTTAGTGAAAACATTGATGCCAATTGGTTACTTTTACACTTTGTAGATCAAATGCATTGTCCAAGCAAATATAACATAACAGTACACGTTTTCCTGAATGATCCCCGTGCCCAAAGTTCCACAAACCATCCACACAATTAACCCCAATAATGTCAATAAGTCATAACATTCGACAAATCTGATCTCAAAGACTCGCTGCGCATGATTCTGTCAGAGCAATTCTTATTTCTGTTTCGTATTTAATGGTTTTGTAGGGGAGATTGATCGATGTTTGAAAAAAGTCACAGAAGGAGTAGAAACGTTCCATGACATCTGGCAGAAAGTACAAAATGCGACGAACGCAAACCAGAAGGAAAAGTACGAGGCTGACCTCAAAAAGGAGATTAAGAAGCTGCAGAGGCTTCGTGATCAGATCAAGAGTTGGATTGCATCCGGTGAAATCAAGGACAAGAGCGTCCTAATGGAAAATCGGAAACTCATTGAGCAGGTATTTAAAAAAAAATAAATCAAATAAGTAGCTCGTTTGCTACAAAAGATAATTTTTTAATGTTGAAACGAATAATCCATGCCTTGCTATAGAAGAGAAGGTTTATCGGTTGAGTTATCTGTAAGACTAAGAAGTATCAGGTTACGTTTTGCAAAATTTTAAGGTTAGTTTTGTTGGAAGGCGTAAAGCAATTTTTAGCACGTTTGTTATGTTAATGAAATTAAAACTCTTTTTAGCAAATAATTTACAATAAGACATAGCATAAGTGAGACCATACATAACCACAAATTAAATATATGTTACCGGGAATAGAAAACCCGACCTGCCAAGCGCAGTTAAGTCCGTTTTGCTTTGACCTGGAGTGGGGAAACTGACAGTAATGATTAAACACAGTTAGGTCAGTTTTTTTTTATTCCCAGTCACATGTAATTAAATTTTTACGGATTGTATAAATAAATAAAAATGGATCAAGCCATATTATTGGTCTTAATCATCCGATTGCTGTGAACCAAAAAGTAAAGGAAATACCTTATTTCATAGTAGAAACGAGTGGGAGTATAATCCCCCTTCTTCCCATATATTTTTACAGGAGTATGTTCACTTATTTATTTTTTGAAATAGAATAATATTTTTACTTGCGTATGATAAGGTAACGTAATTGCCCCGTAAAAAAAAATTGAGATTTTAGCGGAAATAGGTCTTTTTGGGTTCCCTGATCATTTTTTCTCCTAAATTTAGTAAAGTACTGACTTCTGAATTCAATGATTTTATTAAATTTGATGAATTTATTGGTGAATGGTAGAATAAAAAACCGTCATTGATTTTTGATTGTACTTTATTTTATTAAAATAAACTTTAAGCAAAGAGTTTTTTTATTCCACCATTGACTAAACTTACAACCTTTGAAGATTATGGACTCTAATAAATTATGAATTTATTATTATTAAATTTTCTTAAGGCTTAAAGTTCATCAGTCAATTCAGAAAAATATTGTCTATATTGTGGCAAAAATATTCCTTTAAACAAATATGGTGGCTAAGGAGATTCTCCTTTCACTAATTACTACTATGAAATAAATCGCTACACTTACTTTTTGATTCATGTCAATTAGATAATTAATGACAACGATATGGAATGAGCAGTTTTTTTTTTAGAATACAGGATCTTGATTTGCGTCAACTCGATTTGCGTTGTTTCGATTTGCCTCAATAAAAGATATAGGACTGTAAATCTGGTTTGCGTTGTTATGAGTCTATATGTGTCCGTATAGTTGAAATAAATTGGGGATTCCGCACATATAGTGGTAGTTGATGGTGGTAGTCTTTCTATAAGGTGTATTCTCATTAGTGGTTTTGCTAGTGGTAACAGATGCCATTATACTATGTATTTCTGATAAACAAAGTGCTAGTCACTCATGTTTATGTACATGCGAACTAATATGTGTCACTATCACGTCTGGTGAGAAAAATACTATAATGACTACCAATACCACTAATGAGAATGCCGCTTAATGGTGCAATTGTTGAGACGTATTGATCAAGAGATCATACATCTAAGAAAAGGGTAAATATGTTGTTGAAGATTCCAAAGTTGGAATTACATTAAACATTATACAATCGTGCATACATGATGCGACAAATCTCAAAGAAAGTATACAATAATTTTTTATTGACGATGATAACGATGAAAGTTGAATTAGAAATGTTGTCGCAAAAGATGTTTAATGCTGTAAAGATTTTTATACGATACATAAAATAAATGCCAAAAAAAGACAGCAATGTTTACAATTTTTTTTAATTGTATTGCTTTATTGATGTGATCAAAAGTATCTTTGTTGTTGAATAGTTTCTTAAAGTACTTCCCAATACAGATCCCAGGAATTATTTTGTATAAGACATTATTTCATATCAAAAAATAAACACAATGTCAGCGGAACGCATCTTGAATATTTGTATGGAGCTTATGGCAAAATGTGATTCAATTTGCATTGTTTCGGTCAGGGCTGCGGAATCGGTACTAAAATTCTCGACTCCAGAAAAATAGCATACAAAAGTATTTTTAAATAATTCAAAATCTTACATGTAAGTAATCACAAATATAACACAGAATAATACAACCGAGCAATAGTAAATTTGCTATGAAAAAACAAATTTAATAAATTAAATTTCTATTCTTGTATTCGGATTATATAAAACATATGGCTTGCGCATATCAAATTACTCACAAACAAATGCGGAACCCATAAGAAAAAAAAGTTTTATTTGTGTCCAGTAAATCTGTTGGCAAAAATATTTAATGTCAGCGTAGAAATAAAAGGAACGTTCTTCCTTGTAAAATATGTATAACTTTTTACTACCGGTTTTGGCTAGCCCTAGCTATGGCTGACAAAAATGCAGTCACTTACCTGAAGATGGCTATTAGCCGAAACCGGTAGTAAGAAATTATACATATTTTACAAGGAAGAACGTTTCTTTTATTTCTACGTTGACTTTCACTTCGCACCTTGTAACTTTTCATGGAGGCCCTCTACATAAAAATATTTAAGCTGACAATCTAAATGTAAATAAAAAAATGGCCTATAAGATATCAAACAGACCTATTGATCGGACTACAAATAAAAAGTTGATTACATATTTATAAAATGTAATTTCTTTGTTTATTCAAAATATCTCTGAATGTGTTAATCATTTAACTGTTTTCTCTTTAGAGAACATAAAAATTTTTTGGCTCTGACTCCTCTGAAATTTGTCTGAACTCCGACTCCACAGCCCTGGCTTCGATGTGCGTCGCACTTTCCCAAAACGCAACCCCGACGCAAATCGAAACACTATTGTAAACTCTGTAGATATCAAACTATAAATATGAGCATGGCAATGCTCAATAATTCATATTATATAACATATATATCACAACTAACAGGACAAGTAGGTACTCTTCCACACTATAAAAGTAAGGACTAACAGCCGGTGTTATCAACATTTTCATGGAGCTTTAAGGTTACCTTAAAGCATAACCAAAAATCTGTGTATCTATCATTTATAGCTTACATTGCAGGCGAAATTGTTGTTGGATAAATTATATTTAATATATCAATATATCATAATAGCGGAGTTTAAGTAAAATAAGTTAAACTCTGCTAAACCGCAATTGAAAAACCTACCCTTAGTATGCTATGGGCGGGTTTTTCAATTGCAGTTTAGCGGAGTTTAAGCAAAGTATCGTTAGGCTCCACATAGCGCGCATATGGTGCCTAACGATAGGTTAAGTTAAACTCTGTTAAACCGCAAATGAAAAACCCACCCTATGTGTATTATTCCAAATAACTGAAATTATATTATTGATTCTAATTATGAATATGTCCTAAATGTAGTGTCAAACTCACTAAAAACTTGCGTTTAGTAAGATGACTTAACTAATAGATTGTTTAAATACTATTGGTAATAGCGGTCATTAGTGTGTTAGTCAACCGTTTGGTGTTAAAGTCTTAAACTTTAACAAATCTTGTGAATTTGGATAAACATATTATCATAGATTTTATAACGGCACAACTAAAAAAATCAAAAAAAAAAATCTGATGTTAGTTTAGCTAGGTGATACAATATTAAACACCATTGACTCAACATCGGTGGTAATAAAGTCATGGTGTCGAAAAAATCTGATGTGGCCAGACACATGACTTTATCATACAATATATAAAATTAATAGTTTAGCTGTAATATTAAACACGATTGAACCAACATCGGTGGTAATAAAGTCATGGTAATATATAAAATTAATAGTTTAGCTGCAATATTAAACACCATTGAACCAACATCGGTGGTAATAAAGTCATGGTAATATATAAAATTAATAGTTTAGCTGCAATATTAAACACCATTGAACCAACATCGGTGGTAATAAAGTCATGGTGTCGAAAAAATCTGATGTGGCCAGTCACATGTCTTTATCATACAATATATAAAATTAATAGTTTAGCTGCATGAGAATCCATTTGATTGAGATCAGTCGTGTCAGCATTAAAATAAAACTAGTTAGTCAGGATTTAACAGATAAATAAACAATTAAATAAATAAATAATTCCTTTATTAAAATAAGACAATATTAAATGCAACAAAATATTATTTATATTTAGGGCGTAGTTCAGCACACTTGTTTCCAAATTGCCTTACTCTTCAACTCAACCCCTTACGCAAACTAGAACTAAGACACAATTCTAGCAATAATACAAAAATAATTCCGAGAACTTATCAAAACAAAAACAAACAAAAAAATACTCTAGAGTCTAATTACACGCACTTGCAGCAAATCCAAATCAACAAAACATCGCACCTGCCCATAAAAAATAAAAATTAAAACAGCTTCCAATGTGCGCTCGATGCCTAAAGTCCCCCCTGTTGAGCATACAGACAACGCTTCCCCTTTCCCCCAAAACTGTTTAATGATAAATTTTTCATATCTTCCCTGAGACCATTGTATATGTGACTGACCTGGTAAGAGAATGACCGTTTATACAGCTCAGTGTGATGGGCAGGTGGAGCAAACAAACCCCCGAATCTTAAATTAAGGTTATGGACATCCGATCTACAGCATATCTTCTGCATGAGGTATTGTGGGATCCTAGTGGATAGAAACTTATGATACAATATTGCTGCATGCAACACCCTAGTGTTATCCATGTTCAACCACCCCAAGTCGCCCAGCCCATTCGATACATGATCATACTTCGTCAAACCAAAAACAAACAGAACACGCTGCCTATCCGATGCCATCAGGCAAGGACGGTACACGGTATCACAATTTGAGATCTTTTGATACTATTAACTACTGTCAATATTAATTGTGAGATGTCAAAACATCAGCATTTGACACTACCGGTACTGCCATTAGACTGAAAAATTTGCAAATCCTGGGTCACTATATAGTATTAAATCAATGTAGATGCGACCGATCTCGATCAAATAGAATTTGCTCTTGCTGCTAAACTATTAATTTTACCAAAAAATGTCATAGGCATAAATTATTCAAAATTTTCTCTGCTTTAATTTATTATTTAACTATTTTGACGAAATTACAGAAATGGTGGCTCATTTCTAAAATCCTTGAAAAAGGCTTAGAGTAAACACCCAGTTCCTTTGGACCCTTTTGAACCAAAAGCTTTTCAACTCTAAGTTTGGTCATGAAACTTCTAAATATGAAGTTCCGCACCGATACCTTTAGTAGTTTCTCAGGAATCGGATTCACAAAAATTAGGTACACACACACACACACACACAGAAATTTTTTTGTACCTTGGTCAAATATGTTCAGGGGACCCAAAAGGACATATTTCCGCTAAAATCTCAATTTTTTTTTTCGGCATGATTACAGTACTTTACATACTGCGTATGATAAAGTAAAAAATAAACTGTATGTATTAAAATGAAAATGGATTTTTTTAATTGGGTCAGGGGAATATAAATGTTGAGTATACAGAAAAACTGCTGATGTTATTTTGTATACTGAATAATGTTGATTTAATTACATCAAAGTTGTTAGAAACTGAGGAGTGATACAAAAACAAAATAAACCGATCTTAGGAGCCTAGTATTTAGCAATAATGTTTTTCATAAAAAGTTAGTAAGATTGTTAGGAACACAGTCAACTAGGTTCTTCCTCCTCAATGCAGTATCCAGTGAAACACCAACTATTTGTCCAAATGGTCAGTTAGGTAGACTTGAAGCAACTTTATACTCCGACCATTTGGGCTGAAGATGGCAATGTGAAGAAACTAGTACTCATTAAAATTAACGTACACCAAAGGAGAAGACGGGTTTAATTCTTTCTGTTCCCCTATACATTCACCTTTGTACCACCATGGACAGCTTCAAGACTAAATAGACTCTTGGTTTTGTAAAGTTTGAGTATTATTGCAGTTAAACATATAGGCCTATAATGAACATTATCAACTTTTAGCATCTGTTAATTACTTATTCTTGGTTTCGGTTCAATTCTTATATTTCCGTGTGTTGAATTTTTTGCGAAACTCCGTTTTTCCGAAACAATGTTTTGATTACAATCTATCGTTGATGCAAACGCTTTTTCTTGGTCTTCTCTCTATTTAAAGAATAATGTAATTGAGGAGTACATATTTTTGTATTTATTTTAGCAAATGGAAAAGTTCAAGGTGGTGGAACGTGAGACGAAAACCAAGGCATACTCGAAGGAAGGCCTTGGGGCCGCCCAGAAGCTCGACCCTGTCCAGAAGGAACGGGATGAGATCCAGAAGTGGCTTAATGACTCGATAAATACTTTAAGTATTCAAGTATGTCCATATTCGTCGATAATTGGTGCGCATCGCTGTTGCTGACAGTCGTCGTGTTTAATTTTTCAGTGTGATGCAATAGAGTGTGAAATAGAATCGTTATTAGCAAATAAGAAAAAGAAACTAGATAAGGACAAACAGGAACGAGTTGATGGACACAAGAACAGACTGGAGAGGCACCGTTTTCACATAGAAAAGCTTGAGAAACTGCTGAGGATGTTAGATAATATGTCTGTGGAAGTGATGCAGGTATTTTAGCAAATGTAGATGATATTAGATTTGGGAAATTACTTTATCAGGCCGGATATGGCAACAAGGTGGTAGGACAATGAAATTCTGAAGGGACAAAAGTGGTAGGGGGTTCAAAGGGAAGAAATTAGATATTTGCAACTCTGGAATCAGAATCTCGGAAAAATTGATGTATTATTAGTAGTGTTCGATTGCAGGTCGCAATCAGATAGATCCAGATCTGTTTCAACACGGTTTGGATACAATTGATCTTGAGCAATCGAATGCGCTTTTATGGTAGCATAGCAGCGCGCATGACGAATTGCGTGTTTATGTTTATAACGAAAAACCTAACCTTATATGCATTACCTAGCAATACACTTCCCAAAGAAACAAAACGCAATGTGCTATACGGACAACACAACAAAAGCTTGGTTAGGTTAAATTGAGGTTAAACGGGTTAACCGTTAAATATACACGTGTTCTATCCACCTCCAAAATTTGAAATGCTGACCGCTCGCTTCCTATTGGTAGGATCAGATAGGTCCCGCAAATGGCGACAACTGATCCGTTATAACAGGTGGTGCTCGAGGGGCAAGGGGAAACTAATTGCGATCACTTCGGATCTTTTAGAGCAGACGTCAAACGAGCAATCGAACGGCATTTTTGGCAACTGATCACGATTTAGATTGAACTGAACAGATCTTGGCCTGCAATCGAACACTACTATTGTTACTTGTGGTCGATTGCTAGCTGCGATCAGTTCAGTTCAATCTGATTTGCGATCATTTGGCTAAGTTCCATTTGATTGCTTGCAATTTTGCGACTTTGCAACTTTGGGGACAGGAATCAAACAGCTTGTCGAATTTCATAAAAACAACAGCTTTCCAGCAATATAGTAAACTAAACATATACAACATCTCCCATAGTCCGGGTAATCGGTTCCACCGATTTGCCTGACTGTTTGAAGCTGGACTAATTAATTTGTAAATGTGTTCAAAAAAGCATATTTATTCTCAACAAATTGTAATATTGATGTCTCAGCACACTTCTTCTTTGAGTTTCTCTTATAGAAAAAATGTCTTCTTAGCACCGAACTGCATTGTATATCGTACGGCTCATATCGAGAGACCTTAATATATAATAACATAATAATAACCTTAACATACACAGTGGGCAAAAAAAAACGGTACAAATTATTTATCACTCGTATTTCCAATAATATTTAGTCAATTCAAATATTTCTTTTAAAAACAAATTGCTTGTAGTGTGAAGATTGAAACCATACCATATTCACAATAACAGAACGTTTCAATCCAAAGTTATGTTGCTTTATGTTTGGCTATGCAACATTTCTGATAACATCGGGCCAATTTAATGTGAAATGAAAGGTGTAATAAAATTAATAGGTAATGACATTTGTTTTCTTTTGGTCAAAAGGGACAGTAAAGATTTTATCGCATAGTGTACAGGGTGATTTTTCTCGTATACCGGGTGAAATTTTGAACCATCGTTTTTTGCTGTTTTTACTCAAAAAAGAAGTGGATTTGCGAATATGGTTTGTTTTCAATCCTCACAACATAGGCAATTAGTTTTTCAAAGAAATGTTTACTTGAATTTACTTAAAATCTTTGGAAACATGAGTAATTGAGCATTTGTACTGTTTTTTTTTTTTTGGCCCACAGTGTATACACCATTATAGGTTAATAATATGGTGACATTTAGGCGGCATGTAAATTTTAAATAAAATTAAAATTACAACCACAACCTGGATTTGAACCAAGGGCCTTTGCGTTGCTCGCACAATGCTCTCCCACTGAGCTATTGAGGCCTATGGAGGGCATTGTGCTAGCGACGCAAAGGTCCCTGATTCAAATCCAGGTTGTGGCTGTCATTTTTAATTTATTTAACATTTATGTTCTGCCTATATATATATATATGTCACCATATTATTAACCCTATAGTGTGAGATTCTGACAGCAAATCGTTAAAACATTTTCACTTAAAACATAAAATTTCATACTGTAATTATGAAAATCTTCATAGATTATGATCATGGTTATTTAGTGTACAGTTGATGGGCTTTGCTTTTTCCTAGGAAAAATTGGTTAGCCAACGCCACTGACTAAATAACAGGATAATTGCACCAGAAGACTGTCACTTTTAACAGTACAAAATTGCAAATTGTAAAATTGCCTCGACTGAATTATAATCATGTTTAACATCAATGCTTTACCGTTATAATTTCCATGGATTACTGGATATGCACTGGAGTGGAGTGGAAAAGTAACTTTTTCATTTTATGAAAAATTTTATGATGTTTTATTTACATCATTTTACTAATATGCATACTTGCATTAGTAATATTCATATTTCCGCGCCTTATCTTCAACTGTGGATTTTTTTGATTGGTTCTTATTTTAACAACAGCCCGATTATATCCAATAAATATTCTGATCATTAAACTGCAATTTATGGAACATTTTTATATTAAATACAAAGCTTCCTTGAAAACCGGGATGGCTGGGTTAATTATAGTTTTTATAATTTGTGCTTTTATATAAAAATATATACCCGTTATCTTAAAAAAATGTTTTGCTAATGGCTAACAAGTTTTCTGTTATGCAGATAAAGGCGATACGAGATGACCTCGATTACTACCTGGAGTCATCGCTTGATCAAGACTTCGAGGAGAATGAGTACCTGTACGACGACATTGTCGGTCTTGACGAGGTCGAAGGTGTCGGCCTGCCATCCTCGGCAACGACGGACAGCAACGAAACAGGCGGCACCCCGACGTCTATCATCTCGGGCTCGTCACCGATGGCGTCACCCTCGCTGAGCATACCTCCGCATAATCATTCCAGTGATAGCTTAAATGAAGAGAAGAAGAACACGTACAATAAGGTAAGTTCCTACATTCCGACTCATGCAATGGATTATAGTTCATATCACTCCCTCGATAAAATAAGTACAGGATAATGAAGAAATGTATTTTGCATTGAGATATATATTTTACCTTTTGCAGCCCATAAAACCGATGGCAGTGCGGGCGTCAAGTACGACGATGAACAGCAGCTCAAACTCGATACTGAACCTGAGTGTGAACAGCACGATATTGACTCCAAACAACAAAGCGCCTGGCAGTGCTATCGGTGGTGTTACGAGTAGCACGCCCAGCAAGCAGATGTCGCGGGAGCTCAGCAATGTATCGCCCGTCTGCTCAATACCGACGACGGGCAACTTTGCTGCAATCGCAGCGATCAATCCCTCTTCCAAACCTGCCACGAGTAAGTAGTAGCTTTGTTTTATTCCAGAAGATAATATTTTAGATTTATATCTTATTGTTATTACACTGTTGAAGAGTTTAGGCCCATGCTCATATGATATATATTATCATTAATTATTAAAGTATTATTATTAAATTGTAATTGACTTGGCCTGTACAGGTCTAGTAAAGTTATTCTATTCTATTCTATGGAATCATTAGGCCCTCATCTGATTATTTCCTGTAATATACTGGAGATTCTAGATTTTGTATTGTCCTAATGTTATTTTCATCTGTACCAGGAATTTAAAGGAAAATTAATATAAATATAATATATAAAGAAAATAAAATAAATTAATATTTTAGATTTATATCTTATTGAACCATTTGGCCCTCAATTTTTATTCTCATTATCTCCTGGAATATACTGGAGATTCTAGATTTTGTATTGTTCTAATGTTTCAACTGTAGCAGGAATTTGGTACTTATTTTAATTCTGTCAAAAAGTTGGAAAAGAAAGACGATTTAATTTTGAATTTGATTCAGTTCTTATAATGTATATAGGTTTATCAAGTTTAAATGGTAGCTGACATTTAATAAACAACTGTGACATTTAATTAAAAAAAAAAAAATACCTTAGAATGAAAACCGTCAGATTAGCATTAAGTGTAGAGCCTGGAACCATCTCACTAAGAAACTCAATAAGAAAAAAGTAAATAAAGTTTGTTTACTTTACTCATAAATAATGTTTTAAAAAGATTATGTCAATAAATATATTAATAAAACATATTTTCTCTGCAATATTCAAATTCAAGTGAGACCAACCTGTGAAAATTTAATAAAAATTTGAAAGGTTGCCAGTCTTACATGTGCCAGCAATTTTTTGTTTGTTAAGAGACCTTTTTTGTCAGTATCTTTGTAACATGTGGTTGTGTCTGCACTGTGGATTTTAATAAGTTTATAGTGCAGTTATTGTTTGTTTTACATGTGATGTAAATCGTTTTAATAGTAAATGTTAATTAGTTATTCTTCGTTATACTGTTTCTTATTAAATATATATTTTATTTTGACCATTAGAAGGCTAATTTTGATCTCAAGTACACAAAATGGGGAAGAGTCACGGAAGATCACAGAAAATCTCAACATGTCATGGAGGTATTTTAATTATACATACTATGCAACCAAAATTTGCTTCTAGCTGACTAAATTTGTATTTTAATTTGACATAAATTTCAATTTTTCATAATCGGAGGCTAGCCTAAGTTTAGAATATAATTTGTTTGTGTAATACTACAAAATATACTCAATTCTGGTTGATGCACCTTCATTTATCCACAATTTTCTTAAAGCTTACAAGATAAGTACAACCTGATACTAATCTTTCTTAATATGGTGAATTTAGAAAATATTTTGCCACGAGATAGTGCCATTGCGTCTTGTACTGCTGTACTCATATTGTTTGCTTCTATCTTAGGAATATTGACTTATTTTATCCAAGGCATTGTCAACCACATTCTTACAAATACAGTGATACCTCGAGATATGAGTGCTCTAGCATACAAGTTATTTGAGATACGAGCTGTCCAGCGAGCGAAGTTTTGTTTTGAAATACGAGCGATATTTGAGATACGAGAAACGGCCTGCTCCTGCATCTGCACCTGCGGCTCGTGCATTATTATTATTTGAGATAGGAGCAAATTGACATACGAGCGAGGTTACGGAACCAATTAAACTCGTATCTCGAGGTATCACTGTACTTTTTTTTTGTTATTAGTACATTTGTCACTTATAACACAACAATAGGGGACTTGCACTAAGTCTCAAATTACAAATTAATACCCAAAAGGTTGTTTTTTAAGCAAGAAATCGGTTCGTACACAATTAATAATATTAAAATCGTTCCCGTCACTTTAAATACGAGACAGACCAGAACGTGCTGTGATTGGTATGACGTAGCAAGATTGGTCGAAGGCCACTATACTTATTCGTTAATACAACGCACATAATGTCCTCCAGATACTATACATTCAACTCAATGTCGTTCTCGTGCCCGCATGACGTCACCAACGGTATGACGTCACGGAGCGTTTTGGCGTGCTCTTAGTCTGGTTTAAACTTTGATGTTCAATAACAATATTGAGCAGAAGAATTTTACACGCGAGACACTGTCACTATTAACTTTAATATTTATTCACGTTAATTTATTAAAGTATATTACAAATAATTATTGATGTTGATCATATAATAAATGTAATATATTAATCTTCCGATGTACTTGAGATTAAAGCTCTTCTATTGTCTTCATATTTTGGTATTGTCTGAAAAATGATTGTTGTCAGCTTAATAATTGTGGTTAATTACATACATACGTACTGTTGATAATATTGACATCTTGACATCTTGGTGGTGCGACTAGACATGAAAATAGCAACACCACAGATGTCGAGGAATATTGTCAAACTGTATCAGTCTTTTGCATTGTGTTTCTAAGACTAAAATAGTATATTGTGTACCAAGCCGAGAAAGTGGTTCTTTTCCGGGGCGAGAGAAGAGTTGCACAGGCGAGTTGGGCAGTTCTTGAGGCCCGGAAAACCACTTTCTGGGCGTGGTGCACACATAAGTTTTTATCTTACACAATAATATCGTAATAAAATCACCCGTTTCTAAAGACTAATCTCTGACATATTGGCTTTTGACAAATAAAATTCGTCGACGTTTTAATCACAAACGTCAAACCGAATAGAAAACTGCGTTTTGATTGGACAGAGTTATTGCATTTTCCTGGCTAGCGCCGAAAAGTGTTCATTACACGCCGGGCTGGGGCTGGCTGGCAAATAGCATCTTTCGTGTCTCCGTAGAGACGCTAAAATGACATTTTCGCATTGTGTAGGATAAAAAGCTATACCACTCCAGCGCAAAGTATTGTACAGCTTTGGTTCCTATCTTATTTTTATTTTCTTATTTTAGTGTTTTATAAGGTGGAAAAGACATTTAACGAAAAACGATAATGAGCAAAATAAAAGTTAAAGGCACAAACAGAAGTGGAGCCAATAAAATATGTCAGAAAATTAAAATTTCAATCAGGGTGTTAAAAAGCAAATGTTTAGGGAGTTGAATGATAAAGTAAATTATTGTAAATAATTTAAAACGTCATAATGATCATGGACTTTTGTTTTTTTTTTCATCATTTTTGTGTGATGTTGTAATTTTTATAACACATTATTTTACCTTTTTATACTAATTACTTGTGCAGAAATGTATATTATACAGTGAAAGCTATCCTTGCGGTCAGCTCCCATAAGCGGACACGTTTACTGGAACCGAATTTGGCCATACGATTATGTATATATAATGCTCGCCAATAAGCGGAGGCTCTATTAATCGGAAGTTGACACTACACTTTTCACTACACTTTTCAGACCTCAATTTGATGAAAATCTCCCTTAGGCGGACGCAAATCTCTAATAAACGGACAAACATATTCAGTGAAAGTTCTAAGCAAGTTAAAATATTCCTTTAAGCGTACGCAAACCTCTAATAAACAGACAAACTGGAAGCGTAATTAAATTCTGTTTCCCATTTTATGTGTTGCGTTTTCCTCACTTGTCAAATAAAACTACCTAAAACATTTGTGAGTGCCTAAACTCTAAAGTAAGGACAAAATGATCCCATTTGTGGGCATATATTGTGCACAGACTTATAAAAAACGCATCCTTTTTAATTTATTTGTTTAACAATAAAATTACATATCCTAATTTCATTTTGTTACAAAATATCCTTGCAAACGGAGAAATAGTACAAATTGAGAACAAAAGATTGATTTCTGAGGTGCATAATACTAACTTATTTAATGAGTACGTAGGCTTTCACGGCCAGAATCATTTAGAAAATAAACTACTTCCGGGTTATGCCGTGTGTCAAGATTTGTAAATGCGGACGGTTTGCGAACCATGTTGCTCGCTTCTTCAAAGTATTCCATTAGCTTTGAAGAAGTGAGCAACATGGTTTGCGAAACGTCAGCATTTACAAATCTTGACACACGGCATAACCCGGAAGTAGTTTATTTTCTAAACTTATTTAATGGTCGATCAAACTTTATAAATTATTTATTAACCTATTGTCCAGTATATTAAATTAAAAATTAAATTCTTTATTTATAGCTATAAGACGCCAATACATCCAAACAGAGAAAAGAAAATCTGATGTGGCCAGGCACATGACTTTATCATACAATATATAAAATTAATAGTTTAAGCTACATGAGATTCTATTTGATCGAGATCGATCATGTCTGAATTAAAATAAACCGAGTTAGCCAGGATTTGACAGATATTTTGACACTATTGACTGTAGGTATAGTAAAAAAATCAGCGTTTGATGTTACCTACTGTCATTAGAATGAAAATATCTCTCAAATTCTGGCTAAGTAGTTTTAATTCAGACACGATTTCGATCAAATAGAATTTGCTCATACAGCTAAACTATTCATTTTACCAAAAAATGTCATAGACATAAATAATGAAAAGTTTCCTCTACATTAGATTATTATTTAACTATTTTGACGAAATTACAGAAATGGTGACTCATTTGCAAAATCTTTGAAAATGCTTAGAGGAAACATCTAGCTCCTCTGAACCCTTTTAAACAAAAAGCTTTTAAGCTCTAAGTTTATTGATGAAACTTCTAAATATGAACTTTCCGATACCTTTAGTAGTTTTTCCGGAATCGTCGCCACAAAAATCGGGTACACACATACACACACATATCAAAAATATTCAGGAAACCCAAAAAAACTTATTTCCGCTAAAAACTTAATTTTTTTTTTTGGCCTGATTACGATACTTTCTCATACTATGTGTGATAAAGTAAAATAATCTTCAATATAATAAAATCTTCAATATTATAAAACAATAACAAAACAATTCTATATAATAAGATTTTGCATGATGTGACCTGACACTCACAATCACCAAGTCCAACTTGTATATGAAGAGCATTCATATACAATTCATATGTCACTCTACAGTTAAGAAAGATTGAAATGATTTCATTGTTTCAAATTTTGTTCAAAAAAATGTTTACCAAAAAGGGTAATATACGAATTGGTCTAATTAATGATATTTGTATGATATGCTATTTAAATCTTAGAAACACAATCCAAAAGTTTTCATGACAATCTGAGCATATAACCCTCTAGCAGTGGTTTCCAAACTTTTTAGATAGATAATAATTATTTACCTACTTGCCTTCATATTCCTAACAGAGTACATTGCGTGACATCTAAGCTATGGGCACATTATTTTGCATATGACGAGTTAACACGTGCTAACATAGTGTTAGTTCTAATTTGTGTTTGTTGACTACCCAACCATAACAAAACAGGTTTAAAAACGTGTTAAATCGTCACATGTAAATAATGTGTCCGTATATTAACAGTCACTTATTCCCTTGCAGTCTTGCACCCCATATTTTGGAATCCTCTGCCCATGTGATAGAGGTATCGAGGTAAGATGCATAATTAGTTAATTTACTTATTTATATTTTTGCAGCAAACGCCGACAGTGTGCCGGTATCTGTGATAGCAAACAGCCAAACCGCGGCGCCAACGGCACACACTGGCGCGACGCAGCCAGTCAGCCAGGTGACGGTGCCGTCGGGCCTACGCTGCGACCTCGTTAGCGCCCTCAAGGCTTCTGCTGACTACCAACTGCAGCAACAGCAGCAACAACCACTACAGAACAATAACAGCAGTTCAGCAAAGATCTCATTGAACGCGACGGCAACAGACCACCACAGTCAGCAGACGCGGGACCAGCTGCAGCGGGATCAGCAGCACCAGGCGAATAGCACCAATAACTGCACCAGCCCCGTCTCATCGACAGTGAGCAGCCGAACGTCGCCGCTGCCTGGTATAGAGTTATCTGCGTCCATTTCGATGCCGATCATGAACGGTCCCACGCTTGACGATAAGGTATGATACCGAATAGTTGATGACGTTTGTTAAATATTTCTTCTTCTTACTTATGTGTAGAACGAGACACAGGTATGTTCGATTGCTGGCCGCAATCAGTTGTAATCTGTTCAATCTGAGCGCAAATTTAAAATACTTGGTTCCTATTGGTGGAATCAGTTCTGCTCAGACGTCAAACGAGCAATCGAACTGCACTTTAGCCAACTGATCGCTAATCAGATTGAACAAAACTAAGCGCGGCCAGCAATCGAAGGCTACCAATTTCTATATATTAAAATGTGTTTTATCTAAACCAAAAAAAAAATTAAATAGCAGTTCACAAAAAAAACGAAAATTTAATATATTTATAAGTATGTGCAATTAATTTTTTGTGACAGATTTTTTCAAGAGCGGTCTTTCACCTATTGTGATGTAATATACGGTATATATGCACATATGAACCTTAAGGCAGAAAACTGACCGATGCGATAAGCGACTTGCGATACGCGATACCCTATACTTTTCATATTTCTATAGAAACATAGAACCGCGATATGCGATAGCTTACATGTTTCTATAGAAATATATAGGTTGTCACGTATTGCTATTTGCTTATCGCATCGGTGAGTTTTCTATCTTATACTTAAAGTAGTTGTATCTATAACTTGTTTGCATTTGGCACACAAAAACTTAAACATTTACTAGTATTGCAAAATTTGTCATGTTTTGTTTTTCACCTGCCACTGTCGTGTTTCTGCTCTTGTTTATATTGATTAAAACAAGACAGTATTTTTTTATTATTGGATAATGGATGTGAGGAAGAATATATGTTTTAGGTTACGTTAGTATATACCTACCACAGTTGCTAGTGCAGGTGTCTCATGCCTCATTCACCAATGAACGGCCGGCATACAATGACGTTACTACCGCTCATTCCTAGCCAGTTAAATGTAAATACATACGTATAAATGGAAAAGATGCGACATGGTGAATAAGTGAGGCAAATGCATTTGCTATACAACCTGCAATGATGTGGGCTAGCCATCTCTCTCTATCTATCATACGGTACCACAGCCGTATGCGGTGCGACGGTTTGACATTTTTGTTTGAGATATTGTTTACAATTAAAAATACACTACTGCGTTCTGTTATCTACCTACGGTAGTCAGACAGTGACACATACCCCACATCATCGCTCTGTCTCTTTCGCTTTCGCTTTCGCTTTCGCCTGCCTCAATTCTCGCCACCTAATGTAAAACGCACTTCTCTTCCAATTAGATTAGTGTTCACTGTTCCTGTCATTTTTTCAAATTATCATTTTCAAATTGTCCACATAACATGCATAGACAAGAGCTTCATTCCAATTACATGTATTACGCACGACAAGTGATAAAACTTTCAAAAATAATACAAACCTTCAAGGTTTTTGACTTTTAACTATAATGTGCAAGATGACCAGGTAAATCCATTTTTACAATGAATTTTACGTTGTTAACAAGCACAAACCCTATTACAAAACGACAAATGTCACTGATGTCAATTGACCGGTGTTACAAGCACAACTCGAAAATTTGGTGCAATAGAAGGTAGGGGAAGGGAGACTTTCGGCGAATGGCACTAACTGCAAATTGTAATAGGAATGCTCTCCCATTGACCCTAGAGAGTGCCAGGGTTCAACAGAGCATAATTGGAAAGCAGCTCATGTCACCAGTCAGGGAAGCTGCAGGAACCCTAATGAGCTTACTTGAGTTGTGACGTCACAACTTTGTCGTGTCAATGCCATACCCCAGACCTTACTTCATGTACCGTGACCTAACCGTTGCTCGAGAGAAAATGCTTATTGGTGCGCCCAGACAACGTCCATGAGTAAACCTGTATAAATAAATATTGTCTTCAAACTTTGCATTTTGTGGAGTTTTTAATGTCTCTACTTTTTGTCCATCATCAGAATCCAGTTTTGTCATAATAATTTATTTTTTGAGGTCAGTAATTGTTGGCTTCCCCACTCCATAACTCCTGGCCAGGCTTCCTCTATTGACCGGGTGCGAGTCGACAAGCACGTCTGTTTCACCGCCGGAAGAGTCTAAGATAGCTAGGAGGTGGCGCTGTTCTAAGCAGTTTTCTCCCTAGTAATTACCGACGTGGTGTAGTTACCTGTCGCCAGAGAGCGTTTACGAACGCCAACAGCTGACAGAAATAATAAAGTCGACTACAGCGCCTTTGCGTGTAGTGGTGACCGAGAAAACTTCTGGCGGATACATATTCCGCCACGGGCGCGTAAAACGTTTATAACTCCCCCACTCTATACTGTGCACGGGCCAATATAATCCTTTTATAATCCTTTTACCTTTTCCAGTCTATTTAGAATGACAATTGAAGACGCTAGATGCAAAACAACACAAGTCTAACGGATATGCATTGGACTTGTGCTGTTTTGCGTCTAGTGTGTTCAATTTTAGTTTCCATTGTTAGTGTGTTGTTTTCTCTTCGTAGATGTAGAGTCAGCCATGATTTTTACGCTTAAAATCACATGAACACAACAAATAAACATTTCAGGAATTTAACACACAAAACACGAATCGACAAAAATTACTTTTCACTCGATTACTCAGTGATTTAATTTATTATTGGTTGATTAGCGGACGTTTGAATTACTGGGGATCAGATTATTGATGCTCTACTGTATTTTATTATATTTATTATTTTGTTTAGCATCCGAAAGGTAATTGTTTATTTATTTTTAAATGGCACTCATACATGCCTTGTATAACGATATTACAATTCATTGGTGCAAAAATAAATCAAGCAATCAGTAATAAAAAAAACGTAAAAGTCAAATACAATATTGAAAAACCATATGAATCGAAAAGCAAAAACTTCCATAAAATGGAAAAAAATTAAATGGTGTTCAGTGAACCGTTGACACTCTTCACTGAAACAGAGGCAATGATTTTTGCGTATAGTGTTGTAGTTTGAAGTGGGGGCATCACGCACTGGTTCGAGTAGCAAGGTTCCAACCTCTCCTCATTCTGGACATAGACTGAATAAACCAAAGCGTGACCTCTGTAATTGTTAAAAAAATTATCAAGTGGATATGATTTAAAGATACAGATTTAGAGAATTTAAAGATTTTAAACATAAGAACGTTTTATATATTTTTATCTACATTGAGTAATAATGATGATATAATAATAATATTGTTTATTCTGCACACTATTATGACTTGTTGCTGGCAACCAATAAATAATATTCTATTCTATTGACTTCATTAAAAAAAATTATAAACAATACGACACTTTATATTTGGCCGCTCATGTTGCCACTAATGTTGCATGGTTTTAAGTCTTAAACTTGCCACTGACGGGCTGTTGTACTTCATTGCTGTATGATTTTATTGGATACAAAAAATTTTGAATAAAATTGATGAAACTTGCCCATGTGAAAAAAAAAATTGATGTTTTTGGTTTATAGCTTCTAATTAAAAATAATAAAATAATAATAAAAAAAAATACAACTCAAATTAAATAGGAAGAATCTTATGGCTAAACAGTCAATTTTTACCCTGAATACCTACCAGCATATGAGATAATACCCACAGGGCTTACTTTTCCATCTATTACTTGAAATTTTGTTTTCTAATTTTGAATTATATTGTCACTCACTTAACACTTACAATTTGCAGCAGAACGACGGCATGTCATCGTTGAAGAAAATGGCGCAGCAGGCGATAGACCGAGCTGGCCTCGACAATACGCAGCAGGTTGTACTCGACGCCGCCACGACGGCTGCGAACAAGTCCCAACGGGACGCCGGCAAGTCAGAAGCTCACATACCTCCGTTGCTCGGTGTCGCACCGCTGGGCGCCGTACCTCTCCTTAAGGAACACCAGGCACAATTCCAGATGATGGAGGCTGCTTACTATCACATGCCGCACCCTTCCGACTCAGAAAGGGTCCGCAGCTATTTGCCACGCAGCCAATTCCACACGCCTCCTTACTACATTCAGACGCCGCTAGCCCACTCAGACTCGCTCGAATTCTATCAGAGGCTCGGCACAGAAACGCTGTTCTTTGTCTTCTACTACATGGAGGGCACAAAGGCACAATACCTTGCGGCGAAAGCACTGAAAAAACAAAGCTGGCGATTTCACACAAAGTACATGATGTGGTTCCAGAGGCACGAGGAGCCAAAGGTCATCAATGAAGAATACGAACAGGTTGGTAACGTTTTATATCAAGTGCCATATATAAGTTACATCATATTCTATGTTTTGTTAAAATGGATACATTTTCAATCACTTATAAATACAGCTGACTCATGTGTGTCCCTCAACTTGTGGGAATCCTATATTTTTTCCAAATTGCTTTTGTTTTAAAGATACGGTGTATTAAAATGTTACTAAATCAGTTTTATTATTATATGGTAAGCAATAAAGTTAATTTGCTAAATAACATTTTAACTCTCTTTTTTAAAAACAAAAGCTAAAGTATATTTCACGAGTGTTACAAATTACTCATCACTAAAAGTGTATGAACCAAGATTTGGACGTAGCGCGCGGCTTGTTCTGTGGGTCGGCAACCGAACATAGAGTACATAGTAGTAATGCGTTGCCTACCAAGACGGATATTATCGGAATTACATTTATATTGCTATTATCTTTAGTAAATTAAATAACCTTTTTAACATAAAAATTAATAAAAAATTGCTTGACAAATGTGTATAAGTACTGTACACAGCATTTTTGCGACTGCGTCGTTATATGCATTTTCTGATTCCTCATGTTGATTTGTATGTCAATAATGATGTTTTTTGTTTGTCCACATAAAAATCAATAAAAGATTGCTTGAAAAATGTGTATAAGTACTGAATAGTATTGGGAGTCTCACAGATATATTTTAACAGTCGTACTACTAAGATTACACCGGTAAACAGCATTTTTGCGACTGGGTCGTATATGCATTTTCTGATTCCTCGTGTTGAGAAACATAAAAAATGTCAATTATTTTGATTTCTATCTGCTTTTGTAGTGACAGTACAGAGTGATCTAAAATGACTGAGGACAGGTTGAATTTCCCGCCAATTTGAATAATTGTGATGTTGGCAATGGTTGCAAATGACAGCTTTTACTTTAGTCCAGTGGCGTAGGTGATCCTTCTTATAAAGTGATTCATTCTCTGATTATAATTAGGTATATTAAATTGAAACAATTAAGGGTTTGGAAATTTAGTTAGTCTTTGTATAGATGTGAGTAAAACGTTAGCAAGACAGCATATTTTAAAATCTAAAAATAAATTTTCAAATATAATATAACAAATAATAAAATCCGTAACTTACTGACGAGTCCACTATGGTATCTGACAGCGATCATAATCTGTATCCTGCATGCATACCATCTTAGTAACACTAAATATGTTCAAAACTGGACCAGACTGTGGTCGAGTGGTAGCGCGCTTGGCTATCAGTCTGGTGGACGTGGGTTCGAATCCCACGCCCTGCTTTCAGAGTAAAGGGGTTTCTGTGGTTTTCCTTTACTCCACGGCGAATGCTGAAAGTCAAACAACTTAAGACATGCCACAGACGCGGGCCATAATAATGATAATTCGGGCCTGCCGATGCCCCCGTAGTGGCGAAAGCTGTTGGGGGATGTTAAGGCGTGGATTATTATTATTATTAAAACTGTGACGGGAAATTCAAACTGTCCTCAATCATTTTAGATCACCCGTTCCTGCTTCAAAGTGTCAAAAATTCTGTTTTCAGGTCTTTTTGATCCTCTCCTAAAAAATAGTTTTAGGTCACAGAATTCTCTATGTAGCCTGAAATGGAAGCTTAAAACCTGAATTTTAAAATGATGAAATAAAAAATTAAGGTATCAATTAATAAAGCGAGGCAGCATCGGACTTTTTACAAGACACGCGCGTAGACAAGTGCCATCATTGAACTGTCATTGAAAAACACCCAAGTTTCTTGAACGGAGAAAGAATGCCGTTCAATAGTGTTTCGTAGTTTAAACTGTCATTGAAAAACCCGCCCTTTCTGTTCAAAACTTTGCTAAGGCTTAACTACGCTAACCCTAAAAATGAACGGTGCAGCAGATACAAAATTCTTATCTTGCCCTTAGCCTAAGCTGTGCTTAGGTAAGTGTCACATTAAGTGACAGCAGTGCAGTTAGGCCTTACTGCTATGAATATGACAAATGCTGGTGACATATTAAATCTGCTATTCCATGAGTCATTGTCAAAATAAGAATTTGTAAATGTAATTTTATTGTATTTGCATTAATTGCAAGACCTTTGAATGTTAAAAAATTTATGATTTTGGTACAGCCAGAGATTTGATTATAATTTATAAGAATCCACAGCAATAAGAAGTAGGATTGAGGAGACACCATGTGTTTTGTGGCTCCTCTCCATCATTACGTAACCTTCACAAACCCTGGGGCACACTTGATGAGTTATATTGCTTCCTACCTATGAGAGACAACATATATAAGTTACCATGTCTTTGTGAAAACTAAAAAGTTGTGACACAAACATTATGTCAAGATTTACTCTCACGTAAAAACTAAAAATGCATCATTATTATCATAAATAGAATATTTAAATTATTTCATAAAAAATGTTTACTTTTTAAAGTGTTAAATATATTTTTATTGCTTCAATGCTTTTTCTATACATATACAGATATACAACATATAACACTCGCCATGAATTTTTAATATTTTTCATTATTAATAAATATAACATCAAAAATTTACCTTTATTGAATTAAGATAATAAGCATTGGCGGATCAAATGTTTGTGTGCTGATGCTGGTTTTTTGTTTGCAGGGCACGTACATTTACTTCGACTATGAGAAATGGGGCCAACGGAAGAAGGAAGGTTTTACATTTGAATATAAGTACTTAGAAGATAGAGACTTGAACTGAGTAAAAAATATATTCTTGCAATATGTTTTCTTTATTTTCGATTAAATAAGTGATAACCTATTGCTGATCATGATGACGGAGGTGAACGCTAAAAATGCAAAATGTTACTCGAACATTCAGAGAAAACCGAGAGGTAACTTATGCAGTTCGTAACGATAGGTTGTTAAAAGATGGTGGCTACACGTGGACATTGCATCTTTTTATTTTATAATGTACAAAAACCAAGTTTAATTAATATATTATATATTGCTAGTATAATAACCAAGTAGCTTTTATTTCTGTTATATTTTGTAATTTAAGTACCCAAATTAGTTTCTATAAAATGGAAATAAATAAGTACGTAAGCTTTCACGGCCAGCATCATTTAGAAAAAAAATTGCTTCCAGGTTATGCTGTGTGTCAAAATTTAGAATCCAAGCAATTTCTTTTCTAAAATGGAAATACATTGGTAAGTATAAAATTGACAATTTCTTGTTAATAATTCACATATTCTAATTTATAGTTTACCGTTTAATTTTTGACTTTTTGTGGATAGTTAACCTGTTTTTTAAAATCTTCACCACCTAGCAACAACGTTTTTCTTTGAGTTTTGTAATCGTGAGAATATTCTGTGACTTGGCTAAATCTTCTGCATATACAAAAATGGCGTAGAATAGGTTCTATATTAATCAAATTTTATTATATGGAGATTGATTTTGAAATTGTCCTAGCCAAGCCTACTAGCCAATGTTACCAAAAAACCAATGGCCTATCAACTATGTTCTTGGGAATTTGACACAAGCTGCGCTAACATCGGTAACATACATTTGTAGTTTGACATTCGACTAGTTTGACACAGACATCAAAATAGATACCGATCCTAAAAGTTATACTTTCCAATACCACAATTAATTCAATTAATTTTGTTCAGTACCAATTTTGCATGTTGGTGTTGATGCTTACCTAAGTTCATACATTTTTCAATTAGCGTTTGATACTAGTTATAATTCTTTGAAAGTAACAAATTGATACTACCTACAGTCGATTCCGCTTAATTGTGACAGCTGTTTTTTTGGAATAAATCCTAAAGAAGGGAAACAAAACCAAGAAAATAACACAAATACACTCTGCTTTTTCGGGACAATATGACGTCTAATCGGGACAGTAACCGTTGAATTTGACAAATGAAAAGTCTTCAGTAGAATAAAACGCATTGTTAGCGTTCATAAGTTCGTAAGTTGAGCCACAATAGACCCCTGCGGTCGCAGTGGATGGCTGGTTGAGCGGCCAGAGTCACATTCTCTCTAGCGTTCATAACTGTAACGACGTCGGTTTGATTAGTCCCTTTGTCTTACCTGATCGGGTTGCTTCAGTAGGAGATTCAATGTTCTTCGAAATAAATCAAACGGTATACGGAGTTCAATTCAAATAAAAGCTTTATTGTCGTAAACGAAAAATATGAAAAAGTTTTATAAAGGAAAATAATCATTCGTCGATAGAAATAGCACTGGTAGAAAAATATACAAAGAAAACACTCCGGAAAAATAACTGGTAAAAATATATCAAACCGGTCCTTTTCGAGTCGAGTACGGAGTTGCCTAGACGGGTTGGCGCGTTCGGAACAGCTGACGCGCCGGGGACGATACGTTCGGTCGTGGACGCTATCGGTCAGCCTCGGGTACGGCGGGAACGTTGAACTGGAACTGGCAGCCAATGTAAAATCAGCACCACTCTGCCTACTTTGCCGCGGTTTGCTAGGTCTTATATAACAAAATCTTAATCCCATCTCCACGCATAACTGGTGCCGGAAACCAGTACCCCTCTACACTGGTTATTCAAAAATACTCGTATAGCGGCTAGACATACAGGTTTTCCAGGCCAGCGTAAATTCGATTTAAAAACGGTTTTAATACAACGAAAGATAACCACTATAATATTTAAACTAATTTACAATACGAATTGACGAAATTCGTTACATAACATATAAATTCATAATATAAACACAAATGAGAACTGATATATCGCCCCTTGAACGCTTAATTGCTACACTTTGATTCTTGGTAACGAGCGGATATATAAAGATTTAAAATTTTCCACCAGTGTTTATACGTTGTGTAAACGTCGTTAAGCATTGTGATGTTAGCACATAGTAGAGACGAGTTCAACTAAGAAGAGCACCCCACGTGACCTCCCGCCAAGGTGCGCAATGGATAAACATGCATTCAGTGGCGTAGATAGTTTGGGAAGCATTCTTAAAATGTGTTCTGAGATGACACAAATTCACAGGTCTACAAATAGCAAAAATAGTAAATTATTTGACGAGCACATAATTAAGGATATAAATCGCGAGCATAAAGTTTACACGCGAGCCGTAGGCGTGCGTGTAATCATGCGAGCAATTTATATCCGTTATGAGCGAGTCAAATACGACTTTTTATCTACGACTCATAAATTCCATTTTAATACTTTAAATGTATTTGTCAATGATAGTGGGGCGAACTGTCAAACAACTGTCATCCACGTATGTTTTGACAGACTTTGACACTAGCGTTGTATAATGATGACAGTTCATTCAAATAATGAGGTAATTATTTTAACGAACTGTCATACAACGCTAGGGGATTATATAGTCATAGATATGTATGCAATGAACTTATTATATGTGAGTGGTAGATAAAACAAATAATCCAACATTCTGGTCGTTTTTAGATGATCCAAATGAATAATGATAATAAAATTATGCACTCATAAATGTGTCGTGAGTGAGGTTATTTGTATATTTACAACGTAACAACTCACACAGTCTGTATTGTCTTCCTACTAACTAACAAAACCATAATGTTTGTACTTAAAAAAAAATTGGTCATGAAAATCTAACCTCAAACTTAATCCAGAAACAAACTCCAAATGAAAATGTTTAACGAAGTATTTTGTCAAATTAATATTATAGGTTAATATGGTGATATACAATTTTAAATAAATCAAAAACTACAGCCACAACCTGGATTTGAACCAGGGAAAATAATAATAATAATAATATTAAGGTCCCTGGTTCAAATCCAGGTGGTGGTTGTAATTTTTGATTTATTTAAAATTTTCATCCGCCCTGTGTATCACCATATTAACCTCTAACAAACTACAATTCTATTACCTAGAATTGAATATACGGAAATACCGTACCATACGGAATTACTACCGTAATGATGAAATAATCAAAGTATTGACGATGGTGATATCCAGGCGGGATGCAAATTTTAAGTAAATCAAAAATTACAGCCACAACCTGGATTTGAACCAGGGACCTTTGCGTTTCTAGCACAATGCTCTGCCATCTGAGCTATTGAAATGTCATAGGCCTCAATAGCTCAGATGGCAGAGCATTGTGCTAGAAACGCAAAGGTCCCTGGTTCAAATCCAGGTTGTGGCTGTAATTTTTGATTTACTTAAAATTTGCATCCCGCCTGGATATCACCATCGTCAATACTTTGATTACAATTCTATTGTTAGTAGACCCATTTGAACATCATGTTTAACAATTTCCTTTTGTTTAAACTTTAAAATATCTACCATAAACGGTATTTCTGTTCTTTAGTTATTTTTCACTCCTGTTGGCTTGAGACGCCAATGAACTTCCATATATGGAGCTATCAAGGTCGACTGATTTTTCCCGCCGCACATAGCGGTGCTCTTCTTATAGCGTTTTCTTTTGGTAAAACTCGGGCACACCAGTGCACAATTTTGTGTTCTGTTGGTTGCACTCACAGTGTTGCGTGTTCTGTTGGAAACCCGGTGCAGCAGAATCTGCACTCACTGCACATGTTTCTCCACGAGCTCTGGGGGCTCGTGCAATATGGCTTTAGTGCAGTACGCACAAACTAGTGCGCTCGAGTTTTACCAAAAGAAAACGCTATTAGTTGAAAACATCTCTAATATCATTTTCAAATTAACCGTATATACAATTAAGTAATATCTTAGAATTTGTCTCAACTTTTGCAGTACACCAACTTGCATTACTGTTTTATCTAGCTATGGCAGAGTTTTTAATGGAGTTAATGGAGTATCAGTTTGACATATACAGGGTGCGAGAAACATGACACATTTATCAGATTATTAATTAAAACATTAAAAAACACCAACTTGTATTTTTTTGGAATTTCAGATAATTGGGCCAAAATGTACGTATGTTCCAATGTGTACCGATTAAGCGGAATTGACTGTATTATTATTATTATTATTATATATTATACTAAAATCATACAAATCATACTGGTCATACAATAATATATTTAATTTGCACAAAATATGTCAACCTATAAAAAATTATGGGAGACATGATGGAATATTTATACAAAAGAAAGTATATACAAAATCTGCTGATAAAAAATCATTGTAGTAATAATACAAACCTAAAGTGATTCTTCACGAGTCCTAACGGTAATACATCACATAATCTAAAAATAAGTAGCACAGGTAAAAGAGTCTAAGTTTTGAACTTACACATTGACTAAGAAATAAATAGATCATTCATTTAAAGTCTTAAACGCTACGTCAGAAATACTATTGGGTTTGGTTCGTACAAATTATGGAAGAATACGACGAGTACAAGAGATACAAGCCTACGGAATATCGAGAAAAAGCCTACGTCGAAGCAAACCTACCAATTACAAACTTGCAAAATTCTCTGGTGTAGAAAACGTGATACAAAAAATTCTGTATCAAAGTATTTTTGGCATTTCTCTGCAAAAATTATCTTTTTTTTAAATTTTTGGTTATAAATAGCTTAGCCTAAACAATTGCCTTACAAAATATATATGTATATATCGTATGTGTGTATATATAAGTGATTTTTTCTGGGTTCTTCTCCTGGAAAAAAAAGTACAACAGCACGCCAAGTACCGTAAGATCAGACTTTTCGTAATATGTATACGTATTATCTCAAGTTAGGGCCACAGTCTTTCCGGGACGCGTTGCTCTCTTGCAGAAAGCAATAGAGGATGCCCGCCTGAGCCATAACGTCAGCGGTGCCAGTTGCTAAAGCGTCTTTCTGCTTGAATCCATCACCTTTACCGGCAGGATGAAGAAGCGTAGGTCCAAATACTGTTGCTAGGTTATGTAGCGACATTTTGTTCTCATTCTCGTATTTGTTTACCCTGTAATCAATGGAATTTAATGAGTATTATCACTTGAATTATCTGAGAACATCAACATATGACCTAGTAGTATACTGCCCTCCAATGGTAAAGTGCCGTATGTACAAAAATAACATTGATTGAAATATTTCCCGTTTTCTCTTAAATATGACGTTAAGAGTTAAAACAAATTAGCCTGTTTTACGTACAAATAGTTAGGTAACATGCTAGGTTAAGGCATTGAAACAGAAAAATTTTAGCAATTTTTTGTACTATGCGCGCCAAAAAATGTCATACACCTTGTAGCTTTGTAAATGGTTCCTTTATAACCTATACGCTGTCATTCTGACATTAGTCATAGGGATGAAGCACGCACCAACTGTCAAATTGACAAGCCAGAATTACATGATCTCAAAACTAGCTGTAGACTTTTTTTACGCGCATAGTACATACGGCATTTTACCGTTGGATGGCAGCATAGTATATATTTAGCTCATTTCTGTGATGTACTATGTGTGCCAAAAAGAGACTACATATACAACCAAATATATGGAATATAAATATTTTAGAACTGTTTATTTCCGCTCCTGACAATGTATAAAAATATTTGTTTTTTGGCTATAGGGAGCTGTGATACTTCATTGTTGACGTTTCGGTTGTATTTTTAACCTTATTCATAGCTAAAAGTTTCTTGCACGATAATCAAAAGTTACATCACAATACATTGAACACTAAGCAATAGGAGACAAGGAGTTTACACTGAGGGAGAGATGAGCTCACTACTGACTGTCAAGAATGGAGTAGCTCAGGGATCACTGATGGGTCCAGTGCTGTTCTGTCTGTTTATTAACGACCTTCCAGAGAACATGTCTGCCACAGCTGTTCTATTTGCAGATGACACGACACTCCTTACCAGGGACGCAGATATCAACACCCTCCAGTCAAAAACTGTCTCAGCATTATCTGAAGCTAAGGACTGGTTTGGTGCAAATGCTTTACAGATGAACGACACCAAAACATCAACAATAAGCTTCACAAGCAAGCGGAATACAACTATCCAGGCTTCTTCAACAAAGCTGCTTGGTGTCACCCTTGACTCACGTCTCACCTGGTCGGATCACACAAACGCTCTTACATCAGCTCTTTGTACAGCAACATATGCTGTTAGAAGAGTGAGACAGATTGTCGGGAGAGATGCGGCTGTAATAACGTATCATGCACTATTCCACTCAAGACTAAGTTATATTCATCTTGCAAAAGAAAGCTGTCCGTTCTATAGAACAAGCCAGCTGGTCTACCCACTGCAAACCACTATTCCGAAAATTCAAGATAATGCCACTGCCATCTGCATATATTTTTAAACAAATACTACATGCAAAGAGTGTTATATCAGACCACCAAGATAGAAGTGAAACAACAAGCCGAATGCTACGGAATGCAAGAGACATTACCATACCCTTCCATCGTATAAATACAACTGCCAGCCAGCATCGACATTTGGAGCTATTTAATATGTTACCTGCCCTTTGGAGGAGTAAAACGCCAAGGAAACTAAAAGCAGATCTCAGAAACCTGCTGACCGACAAAATCTTCTATGATGTTGAAGAATTCAGGAACTACATGCAAAATGAGATAGACTAAACTTTTATTGTATCTTAAATTGATATATGCGTTATGTGCATTTTCCTTTTCTTTTGACCATTTCCCTGTTACAAATGTATTTTGGTGAAATAAAGTTTATTTATTTATTTATTTATTTAAAATAATTATAAAACAGTTGAATATATTGTGATGTAAATTTTAATTATTGTGCAAGTAACTTTTAGCTATGAATAAGGTTAAAAATGCAACCGAAACGTCAGCAATGAAGTGAAGCTTTTTAATATAGTTGAATCTTAACTTTGCGTGTTGTCAAAAGTGACAGTCGTCTGGTGCAATCGACTGTTGTCATTCGGCAAGTGGTGTAGGCGAATAAATTTTGCCAAAGGAAAAGCATACGTCTGCATACACATACAGGGTCATCAAATTCCAGCGCTATGAGAAATACTGTTTTCTGCGAAATGCATACCAAAACTTACTTCTATTTGTGATTCGAATTAACCGGCTCGTCTGTAAGGGTACTGAACGAAAGTTTGTAGTACAGTAATACCTCGCATACTCGGGTTAATCGGTTCCACCGATTTCCCGGACTATTTGAAACTGGACTAATCGAGGCATTAAACAAATATAAAAGTTGATAATTGGTACCAAAAAAAAAAAAAATCTGTTTTTCAGTAAATAAAAGGAGATTAATTGAACCAAATGTCTGTGGTATTAATGTATTAAAACAAATTTATAAACATGTTTGTTTTTTTATTCTCTAAAAATGTTAATATATGGCGGCTGCAGTTTTTTTATCTTTGTCATTAAAAACATCTTTGTAAGAACGAACAGCACTGTTTTTAACATTCGACGATTTGCAAGACTGCGTTCTACATTAGAATCAACTTCCATAATATTTTCCGACTGATTTTCAAACTTTTTAAAAATTTTCACTTGTTTCTTAGCCTTTGTTTTCTACGTTATCAGTCTTCAGGTCATTGGAAAGACTTAATGCGTTGGCTTGAATTTCCATTTGACTAAGCGGAACTCGCTTTTTATCCAAGACTTCGATCAATTTGGATAATAATCGCTCTATATTTACTAATCGAGTGTTTCTGGTTTTGGTCACTTTTCTGATCAATAAGTTGCCGTAGTCATACCCTGCGATTTGTATTAATCTTTTTTTTAATAAGTCTTCGAACTGTTGACTCGTCTATTTCTTTATCACGGTTTATCCGTCTTCATGAAGCTTTTTATATCGAACTTTTGTTCTAAGATGAGCCATCTACCTTTCTTGCTGACTTTCACTTTCTCGTTTTCATTTCGCATTCATTTTAACGGTTATAAAGTTTAAATATGAAAATATTTAATTCAGTGGTAAACGTCCACCGCGCACAACCGTAAACATATTGTCAAGTTTACATTCTGGTCGACTGATTTACAAACCGTACTATACTGAATCCGGACTGTTCGAAACCAGACTATGCGAGGTATTACTGTATATGCAACCGAACGTACACTTATTTGTGAATATGGTTGGCCAAAACAAAGTGCTAATAACAGAAAATTTATGCGAAACACATTTGTAGGCAAAATGAAGAGACAAACATCAAGATGAGAAACAGCAGAGAAAATCCTTACGCAACACACAGCACCTTGCAAGAAATAATTTGATTTTGTAGTGTATATTAAACTTCCATTTTCTGCGAAACCACACTTATGTCCTGCATGTAAAATAATATAACGTTTCCCATCAAATCCCCCAGCTTTCCGAACGCTTTTACCACTAATATCCTGCCACAACTTCCTTCGACCACGCTTTGAATAAATCCATGTTTCATCCAGAAACATAAGAGTGCGGCTAAATGGAGGATTTTTATTTTTCATGTCCATTCTAAGAAATTCGGCTCTCATAGATGCTATGCCGGGGGTCGCAATTAAAGCTCTTCAGTTATCGGCACTTTTAAACTTAAATCCAAGGTGAAAAAGAAGTGTTCGTAGGAAGTGATAACTAAAATTCAAAAGCGAGTGAGTTTTCATGCAGCTCTTCCTTTAAGGATGTAATGGTAACATGCTTTCCTAGAATTAAATATTGCTAAATGTTATCTACATGAACAATATGGTAAAGCAATAGTGTCTTTGCAGCGTAAAGATTAGACATTGTGTGGCAAACGTGCATTTTTGCACCCTCATCAACGTCTTCAGTTTTTGGTTTCCTACGAGTTCGAGATTTTCTTCTGGTACAAAATGATTCGTTTGCCTCCATGATATTTTTAATATTAGATAATGTCCTTAGACTTAATTTTAATACATCGGCAACTCTCTAATAAATAATGTTCGCAATAGGACGAATGGACAAAAATTAATTGCTGAATTGCATTAAGGGAAATTAGTTTCTGTTTCGTTTGAGGATTTAAATATTTTCCCGGCATTTTAAAGTGATACCAGCATAACTGATAGTTACCCTGAATCTCCTGTCAGCGACGCCGCTGGAGGCCGGAACTACCCAATGACCAACGTACTGTAGTTCTATCTTTCTTCTGCGCACCAGTATACATATTAGTATCCGAGATCGTGTGTCTTAGCCAGCCGAGACATACGTCCAACGTTAGTGTCAATAGTTTAGCATGCCGTAGAAAGAGTAGGAATGCATTTAATCATATCGTTACTACCGCAAGTCACTTTCGACATAGAAATTTATTTTAACGCTCTGTACAGAGTAAATCAAATTTAGCTACAAAATATTGGTATATAAACATTTATTCATTTCTGCTGCCTTGCGAATTCATCTATACTGTAGGGAGCCGTGTTTATTAGATGTTCTTTGAGGGTGTTCCGGAAACCTCTGCTTGGCTTGGATTTCCATTCTGATGGGAGGCCATTGTAAATCCGTATAATTGTGTTTTGGTGGGCTATTGTCGTTAGTCGGGAGAATTCTGGTCGCAGGTTGTTCCTATTTCTTGTTTCGTAGGTGTGTTGATCTGCTTGCTTTGGCATCTGGGGATGTGTTTTGTGGACATTACACAGGCACTTCAATACATAGACTGCGTGGACCGTTAGAATTCTATGTTGTTTAAACAGTGGCTTGGCGTGGCTTCCTGGGTATTCAGCCGTGAGGCAGCGTACGGCTCTTTTCTGCATCACGAGGATGGACTTGGTGTGTGGACTGTGACCCCATGTTTCAATTCCATATGACAGCCGTGAATGAAAAAGCGACATGTAGGCGACCCTGGCAGCTTGGTACCCTGCAGTTTTCTCTGTTCTTCGTATTGCGTAGGTAACCCTACTCAACATCAGCCCTAGTTTTTCTGATTTTTTTCTGACAACACGCAATGTTAAATTGATTCAACTACATCACAGACCCCTATAGCCAAAAAAATACTTTTATAATTATTTTAGCTTTGTAAAAGGTGCATTTTACGTATGCTGTCGTTTTGACAGTAATCATCAGCTGCTCTCCATTTGCACTTTTCTGAGTGGATCTTAGCTGAGCTTATCAAATCTAAGTTACATTTAGCGTTCCTTTTGCTTTTGTGAAGTCAGATGAACTCAGCAGAACTACGTACTCCCAGTGGCGGATACAGGGGGGGGGGGGGGGGGGGGGCGAATAGGGAGCCCCCCCCCCCTTCGCGCGAATTTGTTGGTACAGCGGAGAAGAAAGCGATTGTGATGTTACCGGTTAGGTCTTGTATGCGTGTGTTTTTGCCTGGGCAAATAGATATGCAACCTTTATTTACATTTTTAAAGCTCTTTGCCTAGGCAAATGTCTTTGTCAAGGCCGTTGTCAGGCAAATAGCATTTAGTTTCGAATCGCGTTTGTTTTAAAATTATGTGAGGTTATGTGCAATCCCTGCATGTTAGTTCTCAAATACGTCATAATTAATATTTAGTCGTTGATTACGTCTGAGTAATATCGTATTCTAATCATCATGATTCTAATGAAATAATGCCTGACTTGTTGTGACAAGCGCCAATACTCATGATTACGGACTAAAACAAGACTTTTAGGTTAGGAATGTTTAGTTTCCCTTTTCCCAGGAAAAAGTTATACTAGACTGGAAAACACTAAATTTCTGAATTCTTACAGGCTGGACGATTTTACGCTTTGATGTAGATGATGATATCACCTATTTTGCTTACAGAAGTGATGTGGAACAAATTTACAACTCTGGACATTTGGTTTATGGAACCGTTTTGCATGTCTTCATAATGGTTCACCGATAGCTGCTGAGGTTACTGTGATGTTCCAAGCACAGTAGCCGAACCAAATGCCTATTGTTATGATATGAAACGGAGATTAAGTTAATAACACTGTCAACAATCACATATCCTCACATAATTTAAAAATCCAACAGTATGCTAACTGCGCACTGTCAGTCGCGATTACGTTTATACTCTGTTTGCTAAAACTAGTCGCTTACATCATAATTTTTTCTTCGGATAATTCAAATCGGCACAGATAAATAGAAAATTATTGCTGCAATGTGTGTAGCAATGCCTGTCGTCGAAAAGTTTTTGTTATACAAATGAGCAGAACGGACAGAGAGGAAGGAACACCCCCATTAATTGATGATGCTACGGACTTTTTACCCGTACGGAAGGTATTTTAGCGTAGCGATACAAAACCGATTGATAATAAAATGCTATTTGCCTAACAACGGCTTGGGCCTAGGCAAATAGCTTTAAACATATAAATGCAGACTCAATATCTATTTGCCATGGGAAGTAGCTTTTGCCTAGGCAAAATCGTTTTGCCGAAATAACCATTTGCCTACGACATATACACGTTATAATATTTTGAGGTATGATATGTCTTTTTGGCACGAATATAAAAAAAATTAAGAGGGCTTACTTGATCAAGTGGTCTAGAATACACTGTATCGTTGCTTTGTTCGGGGTGGGCAGTTCGTTGAATCTCTCCTTCAGCTGCTGCATTCGCTTGCTTAGATTCCCGTTGCATGTATTAAATGCTTCTATAAGCTGAGGGTACATTTTGTCTGTGAAAAGAGCTTCAGGGAGCTCGCGCAGGTATAGTTTCAGCACTCCCGTTACGGAATGCGTATCAACTTCCTTCAGTAGCTGCTCAGCCTCATATGAATCTACATAAAAACAATTTACAGATTATAAATAGAAATTACACATTTAACATGAAGGATTAATGAGAACTTACTGCTTTCGAAGGACTTTTTGAGCTTTTGAAGATCAGACGCGGATCCTGAGACCCTATATATTCCAACTTCGGCCATTCCACGCCGTTCTACCTCTCTAATGCAGGCTGAGACAATAAATGGAATATCTCGTTTCTGTCGCCTTAAGGAAAAAAGAAAAATGTAAATGGATAATTCAATTTTTAAATGTTAAAATGGTTTTCATTTTGTAACAATAATAATAACAACATAGGGATAGATAAACACCATTGCAAATAAAAATATCTGTCAAATGTAAATTTCTATCAAAATATCAAGGTAGCAGTGCATTTTAATGAAGTAGCATAATTTCAAGCTAATATTGTATAATTTGAAGCTAAAATTGAGTTGAGTTTAGTTTGAAGAATAATACAAGATTGCAGGGGATGAGCAACCACCAGAAGAAACCACTTACCAATGTTGCAAGAAAAAGTAAATTACAACAGTAGTAGTGTGCGTTAATTGTGGGCAATGCTCGGAAATCGGGAAGCCTACGGGACATCTTCTACAAACAAAATCGACTGGTAATGGGCACACTTGCAAGTGAGGCAACCGATAGTCAAAATAATAGAATAAACACAAACAACGAACTATCACAGGTAAATAAAATTGTACACACAGACACCAATATAGGGTACAAGGAAACAAAGGCAGAACAGACATGGCAGAAAACACAAAAAGACATCATCAACTCGGTTATACACATAGACGCAGACCTAAAACAACCGCAGGAAAAAAAGAAGCAAGCAAGCCTTTAGAACAGGGAGACAATGAATTCCAAACAATGACATTTAGAAAACCAAGGGGAGAAGGCCGGCAATAATAGTAGGCACCTACAGGAAGGCATTATACAGTGAAACTTCTCTAACTCGAACTCCTCTAACTCGAATTATTCCATAACTCGAATATTTAAATATTAGAGAAATATTATATATTAAATATTATGAAATATTAGAGTGGAATATTTTCCCCCTAATCCATCCTGCAACCAATGGACCAAGGAATTATAAAAAATCTGAAGCACTATTACAGAAAAAGAATCGTTATGAAAGTTTTAGCTTTTTAGTTTTTCTTTACTTGACGCAATTAAAGATTTAAATAAAGCGTGGAATATCGACGTAAAAGAACAAACAATCGCTAATTGCTTCAGGAAGGCAGGCTTTGCTAAGGATTTGCTGCAGGATACTGATGATTGGGATGAAGATGTACCCTTTCACTGTCTGAATTTAAAAAAAATGTGGGCGTCGTACAGCAATGTAATAAGTTAAGTTAAGTTAAGTTGGGTTTCGCAACCGATGAAGACATTTTAGGCAGCGTTATAGAACATCTTGTTCCTGACAACAAAGGTAAGTTTAACTAACACCTATAGATCCAAACTTTGTAATTTTTCTAAATAACTTTTAGTTTTTCTTTTCTCGTTTTATATACAGGCTGTTTCAGAAATAACGGCTAACCTAGAAGGAGCATATGCCCAAGGACGTAATAAGCATATTTTGTCAAATAACGTGTGGTCTAACTTAACGCATTATTGAGAAAATTAATGAAGAAAGACGGAGTCCGTCCCTGACCAGCGGAAGACAATCGACAGCACTCCACTACAGTTGTGTTGCAACTGGTGACAAATCAACGTCGCCGAGAACATATCGGGACCCACCACTGCGGCGTTTCTCGCTGAGCGTGACAATGACCTACATTCGCCAGGTTGATATGAACATACACAAGCGTGGTCACGGTCGGTCAGCTGTTAATTGGTTTATCAACAATAAAAATCATTTGGGTTGTGGAATCTTAATGTCGGTGTATTTGTGTAGTGATTGTGTAGTACCAGAGACGGATGAATAGCAATTCTATGGCTAGAATGCGACATAACATTGATCGGTCGAGACGCGTAGTTGCTGTGTTAAATCGGTTTGTCTTGTTCGACGATAACGCTTAAGAATCACAATGTTTGTAAATCCGCATCACATTTCTGGATTAGGTACGTACTAATCTCTCTATTTTTAATTGTTTGTACGGACTTTTGTAACCGTAGACGGGTCATGCGCGTTCGGCTATTTACCAGGGCCGGCCTTAGACGATTTCTTCAATACAATTTTGTTAGTACTGAAAACTTTGAAATAGACTATAGGTTATTTGACCAAAATTGCTTATCTGTCCGTGGTGAATATGCTCCTTCAAGGTTAGCCGTTATTTCTGAAACACCCTGTATAATATGTACTTATTTATTAAATAAACATACATATGCATATTTTTAGGCTGCTAAGAGTAACTGTTCTGTTTTATATGTGTATTCTTCTGTTTTATGTAATAAAATTAAAAAATAAATCGTATTTTTCTGTAAGTCCAATTTTCCCTAATTCGAATTTGTGTTTGTGCCCCTTGGTGATTCGAGTTAGAGAAGTTTCACTGTATATAAGACAGCACAACGACAACCCCAGAACATTTGAAAGAGCACTGAAGAAAAACTGGAAATAATATCTACACAGATTGCAGTCTTCAAAATAATGATCGAATCATCTAAACAACAAGTTATTCAACCCAGATATCTGACCATAATACACCATTATCCGCCCCTACTGAGAGACCAGACATTTTCGGCAAAGACTAAACGAAATTCACCAAACATAACGAGAACAAAAAAACAAATCAAGATTACAGATCCCATTCCAGAATTTGCCACCATCTCGCCATGGCGATAGTGGACGTTCCAACGAAGAAAGGAGGAAGTTGAATGCCTCATCAGATGGTGTAAAACGGAAATTAAACACCTAATACTATATGGGGCAGTACTGATACCAACAGCAGAGGTTACTTATTTAGTACTTATTTCAGTATATTTCGAGCTAGCTTTGCACATGGCTACATACCTAAAGCCTCAATTACATTGAGCAAGTTTACAAGCTGCTCGTTGGCGATTGGCGAGGTTAGAAGCGAGCGTGTCGGCTAGTGGGATAGTGTTGATGACACACGAAACTGTCCGCGAGCTCAGTATCCAAGTAGCTAGCGCGTAAACCACGTATCGTGAATTGAATTGTTGTTGTATTTTCTGTATCTCCTGAATATTGCTGGGCGTTAAAATGAAGTGCATCGAATGTAAACAGATCTGTTACAGCCTATATTAAACGGACAGCGCCTATATTATGTCAGAATCCTGGATTTGCCTGTCTATGGATTTAATGTTCATGCAACCCCCTCGTCAGGGGTTCCGCGGAAAAATAGTAACAAATAGCGGTGGTGGGCACCGTTTCATGGGCACATTATTCAGTGTTATCGTTATGTATTATTTTAGCATTGAATTCTTATTTTAAATATTGGATTAATAAACAAGGTCAATTCATGAATAATTTGGAGACCTTCTAACCCAATTAACAACTGTTATTTCAATATTGGATCCAACGGGCACATTCTAGATTATTCATTAACTTCAATTGACTATATTACTTACAATTATCTGTTACATATAAACAAAATAACTTCTAGAAAAGAACAATCTGGCAGAATTTAGTCAAACTCTAACCAGTCCCTAACCAGTCTTCCCTATCCGACCAATGTTACATTTTTCCGCGTATGAAAGGCGATAGCAAAAATGCTTTTGTTTGCTATGCGCAGACGTGCTGACTGAATTTGATTGCGTCCTAATTTGCGTGTGCGCGTATAGCTTGCGCAAGCGCGTAGATCAAGTTGTGATTGTAGAAAGAAATAGAATAGAGTATCTTCCATTACGCTTTCAATGCTGGACAACCTCTCTGTCTAGTAGCATTATACCAATATAAGTTATTTGACTCTAACACTATTTTTATATTTTTGTCTTTCCAAATGGCTGACAAAATAAACCTATAACGATTTCTCTCGCATATTTTTTGTTGGTGTTCCGCCATGTTCCAACCCAATTTAAAGGGTTCCGCAAGAGTAAAAAGGTTGGGAAACGCTGCTCTAGACAGCTCAATTTAACTGAAATGCACTGTATACTATTCATCAATCAGGGAGTTTGATACATGGTGTGGTGTAAGGCAGGATGGAGTCTCGAATTCTCTTTTGTTTATTATCTTGATGGACAAAATGGCAAAAAATTGTCGACAAATTTGAGAGAAGCCCTGGTAGAAGTGATACATCTGTATGTCGCTGAGCGAATGTATGCAGACAACCTTCTAATACTGACTAATACCAAGACACACCTGCATAGCATGGAATAACAAGTTTGAAAAGTATGGCATGAAGATTAACAGACAGAAAATAGGCATTGTAGTAGTAGGAAAAGAAGAGAAAGAAGCAAATATCTGAGAGCGATACTGAACGCACGTCATAGCTTGGAACCAGAAATTGCCAGTGGAGGGAACAGTGCCAACAAACTGCACTATGCACTAAGCAAGGTTTTTATAAGGAAGAAGGAGGTGTTAGCGAAAACAAAGGTTAGAGTTTTCAACAGTATGGTGTCAGTTCTGATATATGGATGTGATGTGTGGACTATGACTGAAACACAAAAGAGCAAAACACAGGCCTGTAAACTAAAATACCTAAGAGCAACCGCAGGAGTTGCCAGATGACATAGTGCAAGCAAAGATAGAAAGAAGACAACTTACGTAACTGGCCCATATAACAAAAATAACAAAGGAGTATAGGCTATCTGGAAGGCAGATTTAGATAAAGCAAGAAAGAGGGCACTCCACAATAACCTGGAACTGCGAGATTAAAGTGTTGACAAAGAGAGGCAGGAATCAGAGGGAAATGGAAGACTACCTCGGGATTGACAGCAGTAAAGACAATTCTATCGCCACACCTCTACGCTGTCAATAATAAACAAGAAAGGATTATGTATGCATGTACGTACTATTGATCAATGAATAATTCACACATATTTCATTCTACGAACCTGCAGACCTGCTGAATTTTCTCGCCAAATAGAGCCCCTGTCTTCCCGGTAGGAACGCGTCTTAGGCTAACCTCGTATGGGCTGAACTTTAATGTGACCCTGAGGTCACACTGGTTGATCTTGACCCGCTTATCGACTGGGCCTCGGTCAAGCCACTTGCGGCTCAGCTGCTGCACGTGTTTCCCAAAAACTGTCGCGTGCGGATCTGACGAATCGTTAGCTGCGGAATACGGAGTCGTCTCCTCCCTATAGACGAGTAGCCGGAGGTTTTCACAGCCCTCCAGATCAATGACAAACGACTCGTTCCACGTGAACGTGCCTGTCTCATTCTTGCGCACTTTGGTTCTAGCCTTGCAGAAGAAGTGGCCGTAGAAGTCCACCTCGACACAAATATACATGTCTGTAACAGAGACCAGAAATCAATAAAATGTATGTCTTCAGGGTTGGAGCCACAGTTATCAACAGTGGGCAAAGAGCTAATTAAATTAGACTGAAAGTAGGTAATCCTTAGATCATATCCAAATGCTAAATATTTTGGCAACAAACTTATGTTACAGTATGCTGGAATACGATTGAAACATGGAGGAAGGAGGAAACGTCATAAGCGCTCGGATATGGGACCACTTTCCCCACTCCGGAGGACTTTTAATGTCAAAGTGACAATCGCAACGTTGACGTGGTATTATTTTATTTATTTCGCTTTGTTTCAACATATTATAGTGAATTTGTATGAAGATATACATAAAAACTAACGTCTAATTGCGCTGTTCGCAGATGCAACAGTAGAAAATCAGCTATAAACCAGATTTCGACCGGGGTAAGATTTCATCGGTAAGTGACTGAATGTACAGGCATGTACTGGCTGCACGCACAAAATTTTTTGAAATATGTTTATTACGTATTTGTTATAAAAATAAGATGAAATAAATACTTAAAAGTGTTCATATAGCGTGTTCCATATGCTAAAAGTATACCGTATAGCGACTCCATCTTCCTCCATTGATCGAAATAAAAAATAATCAAAATTGATTGTTTAGAGAAATCTCATACATGTATGGCAGAGACAAAACGGAGACCTAACCTAGAAAAGGTTAGGCACTTCAAAAGGAGAATTCAGTACTGATTTCTTTTGCCTTTATTAAAACAACTTTTTGTTATATTAAACAAATTTTTGTCTCTGTGTACGAATGTGTTTACTCTGTGTTTACTATCAAGGGATCATCTAAATGCTAAAATAGCGGCAAAGACAGGAAAAACTATTAATTATTTACTTAATAGGACGAATTTTAAAGTCAACTAAGACAGTAAACAAATGTTCTAATTCAATGGCTACAAAACATAAAAACAAAATATGCTGGGGTACGGTTTTGAAACTACAACATATTATGCATACAAACATACAAACATATTATGATGTCTGTAGTTTTGGTTGGATTTTAATATTGACAATTGATGAAAGGATTAAAATAAAACAAAAGATATTTGTACTTATGATACTGTATCGTTAAACCTTACTCTTAGTTATTTTTGCTAATCTCACTTTATTGAAATTTGTAAATTTTACTATTTAGTCATGATTTTAAAGATGCAAACTAACACGACACGACTATCGTAACTCAAGTGCAATCCCTATGCAGTTACTAAAGTCTTTGTTGCATGGGTCGATATGACTTCTCATTGTATCTGTGCTTGCCAATTCATCTTAACATACAAATGGTAGAAATGAGCTGTTTTATAGTCATTCAGCTATCTTGGTAATGATAAGCTAATCTAAGAATAATATTAATACATTTTTATATTTTTGTTTGTAAAAAAAACACCTTTTTAAATTTCACCTTTCACTTGTCACCAAAATCAGTAAGTCACTAGCGACCCCAAAATTGTTGTTTTTAAATTAACAATGTTCTTGTTTTTATCATAAAATTTTGAAAAGAATATTTAATAAATTAATTAAATTAAAGAATAAATTTAATATTTGGATCAAATAAAAACAACCCTATAGGTATATTAAAATTTTAAGATTTTCTTAAAAAGCAGGTACATTTTTTTTATTTATCCGCAGGACTTGGGATAAAATTTGTAAAATCAAAACTGTCTCGCTAAAAGCGGGACGTCTGGTCACCTTAGCCATAATATAAGTTTGATCAAAGTTAAAGCTGTATGGGATCCATCCACCACGAGCGAGGTTATCCCAGTGGAAAATTTGTCAATGTCCCCCTTGTGTTAAAATAGAGGTATTTAAATAATAATCAAAATTACAATCGTGGCTTTGTTTGCAGGAGTATCAATAAGGATGATTTTTGTTGCCGTTCAGTGGCATGAACAGTTTCAAAGTAATATTTTCTTAACGCAACATTGACTATATTGAGTGCTATTCTAGCTATTTTGCAAATAAGAAAAGCTTTTTAAACCACCATAAAAATTGATGACTAGGGGAGAGAAAGCTTTGGCCAAAACTACTCTATTAATTGCAAAGAAAAAGTTAAAAAACTTGCTTACCAGTACTATACTCGAGACCTTGCATATCGTGTATTGTGATATGCAGATCACCGACCAGTAAACTCTCGTCGTGGCCACTCCTTAACAAGTACGAGCCCATGTTTGGAATGAGATAGGTGCGACAGGCAGTGATCCAAGTTTGGAGCTCAAACATGCTGAAAATTGTGTTCGAAACGGGAGCCTGTCCCGTCTGTTTAAGAGTGCGTATCGTCTCGATCAACTGGCTACGCTCGTACTCAGATGACAAGAAGAACGTGTACGTCTTCAGCAGCTGCTTGTGCCTTAGCTTGAAGACGAGATTCGGTGATACGAGCACAAGCTGACTTTCTACGTCAAGGAGACGCTTGCGGTGCTTCTCGGCGTTGTTGCGCAGTCGGATTTTCTGTGTATGATAAATTGGCTTAATGAATCAATCGAAAATGTATACTATAAAATTATTGTTTTCTCATATTTATTACAATTTAGTTTCTTTTAAAAACACTAAGACAAAATAATAAATACCTTATCATCAGTCTTCTCCTCTTGTCTAATTTGGTCGCGGAATGTGGAAGCACGTGATTTTAGGGAGACAATCTCCGAGGAACTTGTCTCAAATGGGTTGTTCATCATGTCTTCGAGAATCTCAATCTGGTCGACCGGGATAAACCACTTTATCTCGAATGAATACTTTTCATTTCTACCTGATTGCTGAAATATCAAAGATAAATCAGTTATGTTGAACAAATGGATTTATAAAGCCTGACTGTTTAATTTGTTTGTTTTTTTTATAGATTATGTGAAAACTTTTCATTTACAGATAGGGCATTTTGTTTTTGGCAGACAGTATAAATATTTGATATAAATAAGTTTTTTTAATTATTATCACACAGCAAATATTTTAATTGAGCTATATATTTACATACCTTATATTTAGCACAAGCTATAACGTCATTGAACAGAAACAAATGCCGCAGTTTCCTCTGGTTATCAACGTACTCAACGATGAAGGAATTTTTGACTAGACGCCGTTGAGCCCTGTCCGTTGCCTGAAATTATAATAATAATAACATTGAAGGAAAATGTAATCTTTTAAAGAAAGCCCCCACATCATTGCAATATGTTATGTACAATGGAATTAAAAAGACAAATATAGAGTAACGCGTGCACGGCGGGCGAGACATGTGTGCGATGTGTGTGGTCCCTGGTTCCCTGGTTGAAATCCAGTTGTGGCTGTAATTTTTAATTTATTTAAAATTTACATCCCCCCTGTATATCACCATTTACTATATATGCATATTATGAAATACCCCTTGATTGGAAGATGCAAAATTACTCTATTATAAATCTATAAATTAATAAGCAAGAGAAATGTTTAACTCACGGGAAACATAGACTTCGTCTGTATCATATTGAACTCGTCTAGGAACTTTTGTGTGTGCTGCAGGGCCTCCTGGAGGCTGTTGTAGTCCTGATGTGACTTTGGAATACATTTCAGAAGGTCGTGAAGCACCAGAGCGTTCTTCTGCACCCTCGCTACTGGTTTATGCAACAAATCTTCTAAGCTTGACTGCTCGGAGAGTTGCTTGCAGGTTAACTGCTTTTTGATGTCAGCAAAATAAGTATTGGCGGCGCTGCACTTGCGTACCGTGTCCAGCGCGCGACCGTAATTTGCAAGAAAGGCACCATATAGCATCAGGTTTAAGGCCTACGAAAAAATGTACCATTATTTCAAAAATTCATTGCCTTAGGGGTATATCTACCATATTTTTGAAGCAATCGCCAATCTTGGTGTCCCACTTCTGGGCGTGTCTCTTCAGGTTGTCCAAGAAGTTAGAGTGCAGCATGTGAAGTTCGGGGATCTTGAAGAAGATGGTTTCAAGTTCAGTCTCCGATAGGACAGGTTGAGATGAGTTTAGGGTTGCCTTAAACGCCTTCATGTACTGCGGAACATAAAATACCATACACCAAGAGTAATCATATAATAGAACATAAAGGATGACAAAACTAACCTGCAAGAGAACGTTTAACCATTCGACGTAATTGCTCTCGCTATCAATAATATTCAATAGAATACTTTTGTACATCGATGATTTTTCATCTTCAGGTTTTGATTCAGCTGATATATTGCTTCCCTGAAAAATACAATGAAGAAACTTTCAAATAACTTATAATATACAGGGTTATCTATCCCATATCTTGAGTAAGAAAGATTAGATCAACACATGGCCGATCCTCTGTTTTTCATCATCTGCTGAATTAAGTAATAAAAAAAACATTAATTACAGTCATTTATTTAGTAATTTACCTGATAAATTACGCTCTTACATCCCTAAGTAACCTCCCAGGCAAAGCACAAACAACAATTCTCATGTCCACTGCTTAGGATGGTGGGGTAGGTATATTCACGCAAGTACTAATGAGGAGGTTTTTGAAATTAATTTATAAATTCTGGTAAATTAATAATTGTAATTAAATATTTTGGTAAATTACTGGTAAATTACCGACGATAATTTAAATTGACGATAAATTACCATCAGCCGTAAATTACGGTAATTAAAAATCGGTAAATTGCCATTAATTACTGTAATTAATTTGGTAATTTACGCGGTAATTTACGCTTTAACATTCCTGCAAATCTTATTTAATAAGCAGAAATCTAATAACAAAACTAGAAAGAAAAATATCATTGGCCTGGCCGAAATTAAAATACACCCCACACTCGTAAAATATTTCCTTTTTTAAAAATCTTGAATGTGTTTGGCTGTAGCACTTTTAAGAGAAATGACTTTTAAAGTCAAACTATTGCTACTGTAGTGAATTGAGGCATTTGAACATTTGTAGCAAATATACAGAATAATGTAAAATTACAGTAATTAATGTCATAACATTTGTCGGCTCTATATGAATGGTTGGAAAGAATCACTTTTAAGACTTGATTTTAAAATGCTTCAAATTAATTACAAATCAAATCAAACCAAAACTCCGAGTAATTTGAATTCACACAAATGCAGAAACTACAGTTAGGATATGTAGCCATTTCCATGGTTACTGACAGATTTTATTATGAAACAAGTGTTCAAGAGGAAACTAAGGAGAAAAAATGTGTTCTGTTTTTCGTACTGGTCGTTTGCAGAAAAGAGTATAATTTTTATGAATTAACTGCAAATTACCTGGCTAAATTTTCGTTTTGATGCAGGAGTAGAGGACTCAAGCGAACTGGAGCTCTGGTACTGGAAGTCCTCTCGACCCTTTAATATCGGTTCCTCCTCGTCCTCACTGCTACTATGCCAGTCTCTAGCTTTTCTGCAACTACAAACCAAAAATCATTTATTTAGTTGACACGCTTTGTATTTGTATATATTTGTACATGTTGCTATACCGTAAACCCTCGTTAACGCAAACCAAAATAGTAAAATGTAAGCAATTTGCTATTTCCTGGAAATCGATAATTTTTTAAGTATGTACAAGGTTTGAAAATAACAGTAACAGATCTGCCAAAAATGTGTTTAATACATAAATGTTAGGAAGTTTTATGATCCACAACTTAGTATTAAGATTTATTAATACTTTAAAATGTAGCAAAAAATATGTGTTTTCGCAGCCTATTTCCTCAAAATTAGAAAGGTTTCTGGAATGTTTTATGGGTATAAATTTTAATTTGAAAAGAATGAATATACATAATTGTCAAGAAGAGTTTCTCTATTGACTGGACTATGTAGTAACACAAGGAACATGTTTGCAATCAGGTGATCAAGAGTTTTCATTGTACCATGAAATATCGGGAATAAGTTTAATTATAGGACACAAAAGATGATTGGAAAATGGTTCATTTGCATTTGATACTTAATAAATTGCATCTTTTCCCTCGAGCCCTGTATACCACTAAATGCATAGCTCTGTTTATGCAACAAATTTAAAAAAATATATCTAACTAAATAATTTAAGTTTAAGTGTTCCTCTTAGTGGCAATTAAATATAAAAATCTAAACTAGTAGCTACTGTTTTCCTGCTCACTTGTGTCACGTTTTAAAGCAGACAATTTAAATGGTTGAGATGTTAGTCATATGTGCATAATTAAAATTAATTGGAGTGCAATGTGTTAATTTATGCAAGATTATTCAAATTAATAACTCCACAGTATTTGCGATTGTATTCTGATTTCAATGCTTATACAATTGAAGTTTCTAAAGAGTTTATATTCAACTTAAATAGTATAAGCAAACAAAACAATGCTCAAATTGCATTAAGCCTTTATATTAAAACCAACAAACAATCACATATATCTTCACATAGTAATCAATGGCTTATTTACACATATGTTTACTGTTAATAATTAATAATAAATATTTTTTTCCATAATAAATATTATGGTTTTGTAGCAAAAGTTGACAATCAGTAGATTAAACAAACCTTTGTCGGACAAGCAATATCTTGGAGGCAAAGAATTATAAAGGTTGAAATGGCAAAGAATTAACTTTTTTGGGTTCTATGCCTTTTATCATATAACTGTTTTAAAGATATGGGCATCTGAAATCCGAATGCATTCAAAATTAGGGGTGGACCGGAGCGTGTTTTGGCCAAATAGTTGAATACAGGACCTTCGGCTTAAATTTTGGCCGGAGCACCGAAGCTTCGGCCGAAGCAACAAAGCAGCTTCTTCAAAGTATATTAGCAACATAAGTAAAGAAATAAAAAATGTTTAATAAGGATGAACATTTTATGGTCAATGTTTAATTCTTTTTGTATTATTGCAATTTAGAGCGGACCACAGAAGAACTATTAAAAAGTCCAATAATTTTTTTGCTATGTGCAGAATTGTGACTCTTTGTCTTACGACAAGTGTGACGCTTGAAAGAACTACCTGTAATTTAGGGTGTTTCTTTGATCTAAAGACTCAGAGGTGGTGTTTTCAGAGGGTACAAATTGGGTAGTAAATCCATACAAAAACTAGGATAGAGCCGAGTTGTTATTCGATAAGAGTCGTTCTGAGGTGACGGCCCCAATCTTTACCCCCGCCCCCAATTTTGTGGGTGTTCCTTTGCGTTACCAATTGGGTACTAATTATTTACAAAACATATGATTCAAGTTGTTACGAAATGTGGCGTACTGAGGTGAGTTCAAAAGAACTACTCATAAATTAGGAATGTTTCCTGGAGGTACAACTTTGGGTTGGTGGTACCAATTGGTACTAATTGGGTCACTAAATATTTGTTAATTTCAAAACAATTTGCGAAAAGTAGTATTCTGAGGTGACAGACGTCAAAAAAACATCCTGTGTCAACATGCCGTAATTCTTTGCTCCGGCCAGAGCCGGATCTTAGAAAACGGGCGTAAGCGGCCGGATACCGGAGCAAAACCGGAACTCTGGTGCATCCCAATAATCAAATATATTTAAACACTCAGCATTTAAAATGAAAAGATTTCATTACATTTTCATTAGGCTTGCTATACGTTGCTTTTTGATGTACACACTCATACTCAGATACTCATATCTTTGATAGAGTTACGGGGAAAATATGGAATTGATTAGTTTTAGACCAAGTCTAACCTGGAAATAGCAAATAATCCAAAAACGCATGCTCATTCACTTATATTTTAGTTATAGACCCCTAGAGGTTACTTTTTGTTAAACACACTCAGATGGCCAAACTTAATACAGTTAGTAACACAAAAAAAAGGGTACATATGGTATAAGAAGGAAGTATTTGTTTGACAAATTATACAACCTATAATTTGGTATGAGAGACCTGCAAAACAAAACAAAGACTTCCCCCATGTAAGCCCAATATGATTTCCCGCCAACATGTATCTTGTCCGACCAACATTTCTTTTATCTGCTGATTGTTAACATTTGCTACAAAACCATTATTTCCCGGAACTAATGAGGTGGATTATTTTGTGTGTCCCCTTCCTCTATTGTGTAAATAGAGTACTACCATAACTAAATTTCCATTAATTGGGAGTATTAATGTGATAAATAAAAGCTCCACACTAACAAATAAATTGGTGTACCTAAATACTTACGCTAGAAAGTATTCAATGTTGACGTAGTTAGATGTGGGATCAGGAGACTGCGGCTCCGAAGATATCATAGTTCTAAGAGCATGCGGAGCTGCCATGGGGAGTGTGCTCAAGTTTGTCAGGTCGTCAGAAACCGAATCGGTGCTCTTCACCATCGGAGTGTCATCGGAAGCAACCATATCATACAATGGCTCGTCAGTAGGCGACAACTGCTCGGTAGATGATCTCATCGATCTCAACGACTCAATACTGTTGGTACGGGTAGAGCCATGGTCATGCGGAGAGGACTGACTGTCCCGCAAACGTGGCTTTACCGGAGGCCTAAACAGATCAGAAAAAATAAATTAAATAAAAAAAGGGATCATTGCGCAGTAAGTTATCTACAGTAAAAACACTTTCAACATAGGGTAGATGTACCCCTCAATATAACTCGCACCAAGAGGCATGATAATAAAGAACGACATGTGCGCTTAGTCGTTCTTCTTCTGAATATGACGCTAAAAACTAGAGGCACAAACTTTTTAAACCTGTTTTGAGTTGCATATAACGATAAAGCTACGAGCACAAGCAGGGCCGATCCTAGCAGACGTGCAGCGAGTGGCCACAACAAGGGGCGGCCACAGGCCAAGTTTGACAAAGTAATTTACGATTATTTATTAGGTCCCTCTTGCAGTCTTGCTGATACATTAAATCTCGTCGTTATGAGTAATGACGCTGCCAGCTCCACTGGCGAAATTTTTGGTTTTTATTTTTGGTATGATGCAAGACGTATGTAATTAATTTTCTGTGTCCCCATATCGATGGGGCTAGATCTAAAAACATTATTACTGTATTAACCTCCTGACGCGGGCAAGTTTTCAATTTTTCTGCAGAAAAACGCGGGATGTTGAACGGGGAAATCGCGTTACCCGCGGCTGGAGGGTTAAATGCCTTAATTGAAGATACCACCAGAGACACGAAAACAGAAAGACTGAATCAATAACTAAAAGACTAGAAACATTAAAAATTTTGTGTTCAATTTTAATTTGGCGTCATTTATTATCATCAAGAATTGATGTATTGAGTAAAATGTTTTTAAATTCTAAATTAAATCACGAAATGCATTGAAGGCTTAGATAACTTTAAAAAAGAATTAAATTTCCAAAGATCTGACGATAATATTAAAATATTTGTCGATTTAGCAACAACACTTGCCAGGGTTCTTATGCTTAAAACAGATTGTTTTAAAACAGTCATTTAAACATCTTTTAAAATAAATATTTTGTTTACACGTGTTTTAAATGTTATGTTAAACATGTTTTAAACACCGATATTTGAACAGCTTTTGTTGTTTTTCATAAAATATAGTAATACAATATCATTAAATATGGAATGAAAAGACGCCGATTTAAATGCTTACATATAAAATAATTGGAATATTTAAAGCATATTTAAAACAAGTTTTATTCCTTGTTTAAAACATGTTTCATTGTATGTGTGATTTAAAACATGTTTTATTTCATGTTTAAAACATGTTTTTCTTGTTTCCTTAAAAATCATTATATAAAAAATATGTTTGCTTTGTTTAAACAAAAAAAAGGCTTTTATAACAACTCTGACACTTGCTAGAGATTTTTTTATTGATCCCAAATTTCCCATCTTAAAGCTCAGGAAAAATATCTGTTCATTTGATTACGAGAGCAGTGATAAACTAATTTCAGATCCCTTTCAGCAATTCAAGACTGTTTTTTTATTTTGCAATTCTTGATCACGCGATCTCTTCGGTAAATGAAAGATTTACCTTATTATATGAATGATATTTAATATTCTGCATTCTGTATGAGTTTCACAACATGTCTAATGAAGATCTCATGAAAGCCTGCATAGACTTAGATATGAAGTTACAGGTACAGAACCTAGGAAGTGTTGTGAAAGATATAGACGCCATATGGTATACAATCTTTAATCTTTAAATCAAAGATATTTTTCCAATTAAAGACAGCCAATTGAGATATTAGAATTTATAGAAAAAAATGATCTCATCCCCTGTTTTCCAAATTTTGCTCTAGCAATAAGAGTTTTTTTTTAATGTTCAAGTAATTTAAAAATTACTACTAAAAGAAATAATATGACACAAGAAAAGCTATGACCATCATATCTATTGAATACAAAATCTCTGAAAAAAATTGATTTCACCAAATTTATTGACAATTGTACTTCTCTCTAGTACAGTAGAGCGTCGATAATCCGAACCTCGGTAATCCGAACGTTCCCTAATACGAACGACTAAAAAGAAATAATAATGAAATAAATCACTGAGTAACCAAGGGAAGAGCCATTTTTGTCGATCCTGTTTACAGAAAATTATTGCTTTTGCATCCAATAATTGTATTTTCTACTATTTATCTGCAATATTTGATAATCCGAACAATGTGATAATCGGAACCATGTTCGGTCTCAATTAGTTCGGATTATCGACACTCTACTGTATTTGTAGAAGGACTGACTGATTTATATACTTTTAGTTTTACGAGATTTATGCTTTAGTACCTACTTTTTTATTATTTATTTTCGATTATATGTTTTTGATTTATTTCGATTCATTAGTAATTATTTATTGTTAATAACATAGTTAAAACTACCTATAACCTACCTACTCCTGTGCCGCGTTTACTGTGGGTAATAATACCGGTATAATTACTGGTAATACATATTTACCCGTAATATTATCGACAGTCCATAAATTACGGGTAACGTTACATCGTGGTAATATTACCCATAATATTACCGGCAGTCCATAAACAACGGGTAATATAACATCACGGTAATATTCTCTTTTTTAAATTACCGGTAATTTTGCATCACTAGTCACGAGTGAATACTGTGTCTGTACTTTTAAAATGCTTAATGGCGACAAAAGCAATGATTTTTGCGTATTTTCCCGGCCTATTGTTCATGTAATACAGATTTAACAATTTATTGGTAAGTTTCACAATGTAAATATTCCTACTAGTTTTATAACATCTCATAGCCGGATTTTTTTCCAAAAATGCGGGACGCGTAGTTTGTGTGTTGAACTCGGGACAGTCCCGCTCAAATAAAGACGTCTGGCAACCCGGATCCAATCTCACCGGTAACGTGGCGCGTGCGGCATCATTCCTAAGATAAACGTCCATTATACAACCATGTTTTATCAGTCGCTGGTTACTGCCGTCTAACAGCCCTGAGCAGCCGGCCGAAGAAGCCAGATCTCCACCACTAGCTGCTCAAGGGTTGTACCACGATTATGGGCCATTGTGAACGGCTGCTAACAGCCGGCAATAGCCTGTGACTGGTAAATTTCCGTAGTGTGAAGACAGCTTAACTAATACTGGCTTTTCAAGCGGAAGTAAGTTTTGGTATGCGGCAAGAGTAATTTCTTTATAGACACCTCACTTTGTTGACTCGGTATGTGGGGTTTGTGAGAGCTTAAGGATGCAGTAATCAACGTAAAATTTACAATCAACGTATTAAATAAAAATTAGATAATATAATAGGGTAAGGTTGCTCAAGTCGCACCAGTGCCTAAGTCGTACCTTTTAAATTTTCAATGTAATACGGCGACAACCGCGAATGTAACGGCAACCAAATATACATATCAGTCCTTTGAATTTATTTACGTACTATCGTCTACTGTCAACGAGCCTGATCATGAATTCTCTCATCAGGTAAGTTTATTGATATTTTCTTGTAATTTTCTGGATATCTTTGGTAGTTAATCTTGCAAGTAAATTATTGATAAAATATTGTTCATTATTAAATATTAATTCTTTAGTATTTACATCATCGTTTGCTCAAAACGAAATCGTATTGAAGTTTTGAAGTTATTCAGAGTTAGGTTATGGGTTTTTAAAATGTTACTTGCGTCCAGTGGCGGCTCGTCAGGGTAGGCACTGCCCACCCAAAAAAAAAAACGAACAAAAAATATAAAAAATACCTATTTATTTACACACATTTTTCAATAACCAAAATATTTATAATTATCCTGTACAAATACATTCCAATAAATCTCTTTTATCCAAACCCATGATGTAATTATTTTTGTGTGATCCTAGATGGATCACGCTCTCTCTAGCATGCGAGAATACGTCGGAATTCGGAGTAATAGCAAACCGCGTTTAGGTGTCATAGCCTCCGCCGCGTAACACCCCGAGTCCGCACATCAACCGACCTCAAATCGGCTCATAAGCGAACATGGCACACAACGCGCATGCGCTACTGGGTATCTGTATTGTGTATGGCATCTGTGTATTATCATGTTACAGGTATTACATTGGTTGCATTCAGCAGAATCTACCGGTACCGGACCGATGCGAACCGATTTACGATACCGATCCGGAACAGTGTCGTATCTGCTGAATGGCGCTATAATGCACCAAAGTTTATTTTTCTTCCAATAGGTGGCGCTATATACAAAACGCTGAACATAACCTCCTCGCTCGCATAGCATTACGCGTTATTTTGGTTATTTTGCTTTATTTGCCGTTTATTTGGATTTCACGACTCTCACATACCGTATATATGATATTATCAAAACAAATTCTCTTTCTTCCATTTTAAATGTAAAATGACAGGTCTGCAACCAATACTGGTACAATCTACCGCTACCGCTAACCATAAAATTTATATGATACAAAAAATGGCGTCTGATCCATAACATGTTGGTATCAACAGTCCCTGCGTCTTATCCGACCAATGTTATATTTTTCCGCGTATGAAAGGCGATGGCGAAAATGTTTTGGTTCGCTATGCGCAGGCGCGCTGACTGAATTCGACCGCGAATTTTAACGCGAATTTTAAACAACACTGTTACGGCCTAATTTGCGCATGCGCGTAGTGCTCGCGCATGCGCTTAGAGCAAGTTGTGATTGTAGAAAGAAATAGAATAGAGTATCTTCCATTTCGCTTTCAAAGCTGAACAACCTCTCTTTCTAGGCGCATTATACCAGTATAAGTTATTTGGGTATCAACCATTCACCTACCTTGACATTCAGCAGATTTTTACTAACCAGTTACTCCACAGTTACCAACCGAACTGATCTGCTGAATGCAACCATTGGTTGCATTCATTTCCGCCGAAACTTATTTTCAGCTATAAGCTTTTTGTTTAAAAGGGTCCAAATGAACTGGATGTTTACTCAAAGCATTTATCAAGGGTTTTGCAAATGAGCCGCCACTTCTGCAATTATGTCACAATAGTTAAATAATAAATTAAAGTAGAGGAGATTTTGTATAATTTATGTCTATGACATTTTTGGGTAAAATTAATGGTTTAGCTGCATGAGCAAATTGTATTTGATTGAGATCGCTCATACGGCATTAAAACTAGGTAGCCAGGATTGGACAGTTACTTTGATTCTAATGACGGGTTGTACTGGTGTCATGGTTTAACTAACTAATTATATGACATATGTATTGGTAGTGTTTTATCAATTAAATCAAATTGCTAAGGTTGGAGAAGCTGTGTCAGAGAATAAAGTAATAAGCGTGGGTACCGATAAGATTCCTAACCTCCAAAGAGTTGATCTGGGTTGGTTTCTTTGCGCGGTAGATTCGTAAATAGGCAACACAAAATACAACGAAATATTGATCCATTAAATTTAAGCGGTAAGTGTGAACTTAGTTGCATCAGCATGGACAACGGTAAAGGTAGTTTTGAGGTGTTTACTCGAAGTAAGAAAATGGAGAAAACGAGCGCAAAAGGTGGTAATCATGGGAGTGGTACTAGTAATAATAGTGTTGAAAAAATGGACAGAATCTTAGATTCCATGAATAGTATGACCCTGCAAATCCAAGCTATGTACGCAGAGGTGTAGTTGATAAGACAGAGTCAAGACGAGTATAAGTTGGAAATGAAAAAGCTAAGGGAGGAGATAGGAGAGCTAAAGGCGCAAAATGCATCGAGCAAACTGAAGAACGGCGAGATGATGTCAAAAATAAGTGAACTGAAGACGAAAATAGAATATCTTGAAAAAGACAAGAAAAAGAAAAACGTAGTCGTTTCAGGCTTGAAAATAGATACAGAAGATAAGGCTGAACTGAAGGAAAGAATTGAAGATTTCATTAACGGGAGTCTAGGAACTGAAGTGAAAATGGAATCAGCCACAAAGTTGGGGGGGAAGTTATACCTGGTTGAATTTGGAACAATGCAGGATAAAATAAAGATAATGCGGAATAAGAACAAGTTAAGGCAGTTGAAAGACATTAGAGTTTATATTAACGACGACCAGACCGACCAAGAAAGAAAAATTCAAAAACAATTAAGAGAAATCGCCATGGAAGAGAGAAAAAAGGGAATAAAAGTGAAAATAGGTTATCAAAAACTAATCATCAATGAAGTTGAGTGGGCATGGGAAAAGCATAAGGAAGAACTGCAGGCACGGTCAGCAGTGGCGTCAAAAAACTAAGTAGCAAGGAATCCCAAGAAAAAGAGACGACGAAATTGGCTATGACAAGGAACAACGAGAAGAACAGAGTTAATAAAGATAAAAGGAGAAAAATGATTAAAATAGGAACTTGGAATGTTATGAGTATGTACGAAGAGGGCGCGATAAAAAGTTTAATCGAAGTTATGAAACAGTATGATTTGGATTTATTGTTACTTCAAGAAACCAAACTAAAGAATACCGATATAAGTAACATAGACGGATATACATTATTTAACAGCGGTGGAATAAATAGATACTTTGGGGTCGGATTTTTGGTAACGAAAAAAATAAAGGATATAGTCGTAGACTTTACAGCAATCACGGATAGAATATGTCAACTACGGATACGTGGAAGATACAGAAAAATTAGTCTGCTGAACGTCCACGCGCCAACAGAGGATAAAGAGGTTGAGGAAAAATAAACATTTTATGATGAGCTAGGACGCGTGCTAGATAAGGTACCGAAGTACGATATTAAGATGGTCATTGGGGACCTTAATGCAAAAGTAAGAAGAGAGGAGATGTATAAAATGACTACGGGGAGGGAGGGGGAAGAGTAAACATGCAGTAAGCAATGAAAATGGGGTAAGATTGGTTGAATTTGCAGCTGAAAATAGAATGAAAATAGTGAGTACCAGTTTTGATCACAAAGATATACACAAGATGACATGGATATCGCCGGATGGTTTGACCAGGAACCAAATTGGCCATGCCTTAATAGAAGAAAAGCATGCAAGAGCTGTCAAGGATGTCCGAAGTTACAGGGGTGCTGACGCAGGTGTAATGATGGCCATTTTGGGTATCTTATTGAATAAGAAAGAATAATAGAGCTTTGTGGAGGGTCCTGTCTTTGAGCGTGTCTTTAAGGCAGTCATAAAGTATTGGTATAGTTTATTGTTTTATGGTGGTGTTTGTCTGCATGCAGAAAGAGCGGAAATATTGGGTTTCAGTTCGTGTCTGAATCAACAGAGACAAACTTTGGGCTGTTTATGTATATTCAAAAATGCGTATAGAGAAACTGCTAAAAGTCACGTTCTGACCATTTTTTCGTGATATATTTAGGCACTTCTCGGAACAGGGTATTCCATGGAGAACCAACACGAGAGGGGCCGTTCTAAGGAAGGAACATTTTTTGCAAAGTTTCCTTGGTTGGTTAATTAGATTTTGGTTGCAATGATTGGATGGTTTAGGTGTAGATGATGCAGCTCATAAGGTCTTCCTGGGACGGAGACAGCGCCTCAAGGATTAGTCTCTAAGTAGATTTCAAAACGTTTACTTGTGCTTCCTTCTGTTCGTGCGAATTTGCGTTAGGGGTTCTTGACTTAGTTCGAAACTCCGCTACAATCAGCATACCAGAGGGGCCATATTCGAGACTACAACCAATACCAGATAATAGAATTCACAACCTTATTACAGCTTCCAGCGAGAGAGAGAGAGAGAGAGAGAGTTTCAACACGAGTAACTGCATACGTACTTCCACAGCTCCATAAAAGGTTAGAAAAGTTGTATTGTTTAAGAATATCTCAGACAGCGTCGTAATACCACTAGGGTGATAAATCACAAGGGCTAATCTCTCTGACATCGTGTTTGTATTAGTTTTTTAACAATTGGTTTATATAAAGGAGTTTATCCTATTATTTCTTGACTGTTAATATATATTGTTTTGAGAACAACCGTCTTTTAATTAGAAGTTACACAGGGTCAAATATCGAGGGGCACATGAGACAAGCATTGAATTTTAGTAAACAATTAACGCTACCGTTATTATTAATTGTTGCCAGTATTTTCCAACAAGATTCCAGGACAAGAACCCATAAATTTAATATCCCAGAGCAGGATTAATCTAAGTATTTGCCCTGCTACAAACCGGGACAAGTTCACTTTAAGAAGACAGTATTTTAGTTAGACAAATAATCAAGATAGTTTACTTCTCTTAAAGAAAGACGTCCCCAATATTACATTTGGTGGCAGCGGTGGGATTTGATTTAATTAATTATCAAACGCGTAATTAAAGATTGAATAGACGAAGAAAGAACCTGTGTGTGACCTGTTGAGAATTTTGTTCGGGAATATAAAATTACGAGAAAAAAATGGCAGTGTCGCCAGGTGCTGCCGGTGCGACCGAACGCCCGATAAATGTCGCGAGTCTTCCTTCCTTTGCAGGTACTCAAGGCGAAGATGTCGAAGAATTTTTTGTTAAATTAGAACAAAGGGGACGCCTTGAAGGATGGACGGCAAAACAAGCGCTAGACGTAGCGAAATTGGTAACCGCAGGACAGGCATACCAATATATGCGTGTGGAGGCGGATCTATTTGCAGCTATTACTACTTTTAAAGAGTTTAAGGCGGCAATAACAAAGAGGTTCGGAAAGAAGTTAATCCCTGGTCAAGGTGCGATCAATTTGGGGAAATGTATCCAGAAAAACGGTGAATCCGTGGATGATTTTGCTGCAAGAATACGGAGTGCAGGAGTCGACCTGTATGAGGAAAATATAGCGGGCGCCGCTGTAGACGATATGGACGGCATCAAGAAGCGGCATGAGAAAGATCTCGTCAAGCAATTAAAGAACGGGCTGGACGAAAGGATTGATGACCTGATAGGTCTCGAATTAAACAGGAATCCGACCTTCACGTTTGACCAGATTGTCACGTTGGCACAACAGGCCGAATTTACGTACCGGAACAGGAGGCGTAAATTTGCAAACTTGCAGGTGTGCGAAGAAACAAGGCAACCACAGGTAACAGCGAGCAGAAGCAAAACACCGCCAAGAGAACAGCGGAGAGAAAGGCGATTAGAGAGACCCGAAAGAAGACAACAGGACGTTTTCCGAGGTTGTTATGGTTGCGGTAGAATTGGACACTTTATTAAAGATTGTCGAGCAATAAAGAATAACCAAACCGTTAACGACAATTATAGGTCTAATCGAGGAAACCGACAGGGCAATAAACAAAACGGTAGGAGGTCTTTACACTGAAAAGGGACCGCTTCATGGATCCAGGAAGCGGCCCGAAGATAGACAGCGTCGGGTGTTTATCACAAATGGATCAAGTTACAGAAATGGGTTGCCATGTAAAAATTAAGTTAAATGGACATTATGTGTTATTATTGGTAGACACAGGAGCCAGTAGGAGTATAATTAAGGAATCAGTGGTCAACAAATTAAAATGTAAAGTGCGCCCAGTTGAAGATACGCTTTTAAAAGGTATTTCCGGAGCAGGTATAAAGCCTTTAGGGCAATGCATTGTTAATTTTAGTGTTGGGAGAGACCATTATCCGATCGAGTGCTTGATTTGCCCGGATTATGTTTCCATACCTGGAGAAGGACTAATTGGCAGGGACACATTAAGAAAAATGCACGCGACGATCGACATGTAGAGGAACGAAATTGCTTTTGGATCATATCGATTAAAAATGTTAACAGTATCGGAGAACGATGTTTATCATTTGAATGAAAAGAAATCGATACAAGAAAAGAGCAAACCTATCATTGTAGACAGATCGCAGAAAACAATCATCAGAGAAGTCCAGGGAAATATTTTCGATGCGCCGGATAACTATTCGCTCGTCACATGTGCAGCGGAAGATTTACAAATGAGACGAGGTTCAGCAGCGAGTTTCAGGGAAAAATTTGGTAGAAAACCACTACTAATTAACCAAGGAAGAAAAACAGGAGATATTGCTGTAATTAAGGACGATTTTACGAAGAGGGGCATCAATCGATTTGTTTATTATTTGATAAACAAAAGAAGAAGTACCGAACAGGCCAAATTGTCGGACGTGAAGAAGTGTTTCACCAATTTATTAAAATTATGCAAGAGGAATAATGTAAAGCACCTAGCGATGCCAAGATTTGGCGGAAATCTACAATTCGACGACATCAGGGACGAAATAAGTCGCATCTTCAAAGATAGTGGACTCAATATAGATATATATTGTCTCAGGAAAACTACTCCAAGAAGGATGGCGAAAGATGAAGAAACAACGCCGAAACCGGAAGAAAAAATTGTCTCGGATTCAAGCGTACGACTTGTCGAAACAATTACAGTACCACCAAGGTGCCGAATAATGTGTACAGGGAAGCAGGATATTGTATCACCAACACGGGAGATAATTATCGAACCTGTAGAAGTTTTATTCCACGGCGTTATAGCAGCCAGGTCTTTATCGAAGGCAACAAAGCAGGTACCAATATGTTTGATACACGTATCAAACGAGCCGGTGAAATTGTTAAAAAACACCATGATAGCTCATTCTTCGCAGGTGGGGACTACTGTAAAAAAGGAACACGTATTTACAGTAAACGAGGAACAAAGGAAAGGCACGACCGCCGATTTTAAATTCGAATATTTGGAGAAAACCCAGGCCACTAAGTTAACAGGACTTATAAACAAATATAAGGATGTTTTTAGCGGACCAGAATTAAAATTGAGCTGTGCAGACGACGTACAACACAATATTATTACAGAAGATATACCGCCAATTACGAAACCACCATACCGAATTCCATTCTCTCAACGACAGGAGTTGAAGAAACAAATAAGTGAAATGTTGGAACAAGGTGTGATTCAAGAATCAAAATCTCCATGGAGCGCTCCGGTAGTGATGGTAACGAAGAAAGCTCCGGAAGGAGAAAATAAAATCCGTGTGTGTATCGACTATAGAGCGTTGAACGCAGTAACAAAGCGCGACTACTTTCCCTTGCCTAACTTGCAAGAGACATTGGACCAACTTGGAAAAGCTCTGTATTTTTCGACGCTAGACATGCGAGCAGGTTATTGGCAATTAAAAGTTAATAACAAGGACATAGAGAAGACAGCTTTTTCTACGCCCGACGGACATTACGAATGTTTACGAATGCCGTTTGGTCTTGTCAACGCTCCTAGTACGTCTCAGCGTTTGATGTATGTCGTTCTTTCAGGAATGACAGGTGAAGAGTGTTTAGTGTATTTAGACGATATAATTGTGTTTAGTAGAACCACCGATGAACATATGGTTCGATTAGAAAATGTTTTCAAGCGACTACGAAGTGCCAATTTAAAATTAAAATTTTCGAAGTGTATGTTTATGAAGAAAGAAGTTAAATATTTAGGACATATAGTTTCTAGCAACGGAGTGAGTCCAGATCCAGAGAAGATAGAGGAAGTTAAAAATTATCCAAGGTTAAAAACGGTAAAAGACGTTAGAGCGTTTCTGGGATTATGTGGTTTTTATAGGAAATTTATCCCGGAATATGCTCATCATGCGAAACCACTGACCGTGCTAACAAAAGCGGACCAGCCGTTCCAATGGGAAGAAGAGCAGGAACAAGCGTTCCAATATTTCAAGAATAGATTAATTAGTCCGCCGATTTTGCGCTTTCCGAATTTTCAGGAGCCGTTTATTTTGTCTACCGATGCATCAGGAAAGGCAATTGGAGCTGTTCTGAGCCAACGTATAAACGGGGTAGAAAAGCCAATTGCCTATGCAAGTAGACAATTAAACAAAGCAGAACAAAATTATAGTGTTAGCGAACTGGAATGCCTCGCTGTGGTTTGGGGAATTAAACACTACAGATGTTATCTATATGGCACAGAATTTACCGTAATATCTGACCACCGACCACTTAAATGGCTTATGTCATTAAAGGATCCTACCTCCAGATTGGCGAGATGGGCCTTACTACTTACCGAATACAATTTTTCCATCGACTACAAAGCGGGAAAAGCACACAGTAACGTAGATGCGCTGAGCCGAATCAGGGAGAACAAGTCGGATATCAGCTGTACAGAAGACCCAAGACAGAATAACAAGAAACAGGTGACTTTCAAGGCGCCACCTAAAAACAGAAGTAACGAAATAAAGAGCAAGTATGTGAACGTCGCCATAGTAGACGAAGATGTGTCCTATCTACCTGTGATTGGAAAGGCGGACATCAAACGCGAATTATCGTTGGATGACGAATTACAAAAGGTAATCCAGGACCTGGAAGCGGACGACAAAGACGACGATAAATACTACATTGACATGGACGGGCTATTGGTTAGGAAAGGTGCGAATCTAAATACAGAGGATCGAGTTGTTATACCTGCAGCCATGAGGACTCATGTCATACGGTTATATCATGATTTACCGTACGCAGGACATATGGGAACTAACAAAACCTACAATTTACTCAAGTCTAGGGTTTATTGGCGAAATATGGAGAATGACGTGAAGGAATATGTAAGAAAATGCATATCATGCAACGAACGCAAGACGTCACCGCATAACAAAAGGGCACCACTTCAAAGATTTATGAGGGTAACCCGCCCTTTTGAAGTGTTAGCGATGGACGTTGTCGGTCCACTCATGACATCCAACGATGGGAACAAATATATTTTAACTTTTCAGGATTATTTTACAAAATACCCCGAAGCAATCGCGATCCCTGATCAAAAGACGGATACAATTGCTAGGGCATTTGTTGAGAATATTGTTTGCCGCCATGGAGTGCCGGAAAAGTTACTCACGGATCAAGGAGCAAACGTGACGTCTAAACTTATAAAAGAAATTTGTAAGATACTAGGCGTCCAGAAAATACAGACATCCGCTTACCACCCGCAGAGTAACGGAAGTTTAGAAAGAAGTCATCGTGTTTTGAAGGATATTCTATCACATTACATAGACAAATCGCAGAAATCGTGGGACAAATGGCTAAGTTTCGCTATGATGGCTTATAGGTCATCAACACACACGACGACCGGTAATACTCCATATTTTCTCATGCATGGGAGAGAAATGGTCTTACCTAATGACGATGTGTTTTCCCCGTCTCGAACCCGGTATGATTACGACGAAAATTACGCTTCAGAGATGACAGAACGACTGAAACAGGTATATGATATTGTGCAGCACAACATGGAAAAGGAAGCTGAAACGCGAGAGAAGAATTACAATAAAAAATCCGCGGAAGTTACGCTTAAGGTAGGGGATATAGTGTATTTGTTTAACCCGGCTAGTACTCCTGGGCTAAGCAGAAAATTAGCTAAGTTTTGGTCTGGGCCACATGAAATTATAATGAGGTTAGGCGAGGTGACTTTTAAAATAAAGTCACTGGATAACAACAAAGAACAAATTGTTCATGTAAATCGACTTAAAAAGTACGATTCAGGTAAAGAGGTGCATGAAAGCGACGATGAAGGTAGCGGTTCGGATCAGGAATATCCAGCCCCTAGAGGTTTGAGGTTCGCGGATGGACTTTTCCCATTACCAAGGATGGAAGAACCGGTAGAAGAGGAAACCGAGTATGAGCCGTGGATAGGTGTACACCGCGCTCTATGAGGGACAGTGACATACAATATCCAGGTCCACTCAACCAAATTGATGAGATTGACGACAATGATGAGTCCCGAACCGACGAACAAACCACATAAAGGCTGTTCCACAATGAATCGCAACGGAGCCGTAAGTCGCTGACGGATGTCGGAAGTCGTAAAAACATAACAACTGATAACAACACATGGTCCACATCCAAACGGATTGTCGCTATAATGTCGCACGACCTATGCCCCGCGCCCTTGTCAGATAATATCGTACCTTTTGATATGATGTGTTACATATAGGTTAATCGGTGGGTGATACTACCACAGCAGAAGGTGTAATGTGTATAGTATTGCCAGACTGCGCGATTGACTACTGCGCACGTCATTGTAGAATGCGATATGACATTTTGAATTTTTTTAAGTTTCTATTGTATGTTGTGCATAAAAATCAATTACGATGAACTCAAAAACGGATATAGACGAGTTTCTGATAAGCGCCGTGCAGGAAAGGGTAATTTTATATGACAAAAGGCATAAACAGTATAAAAATATCCACTTGAAAAAAGATGCCTGGAGAGAGATTAGTGACCTAATACGGTTTAACCCACCATCTTCTGCATTGCTGTTTTTTTTGCGGGCTTTATATTTACGAACCATCGTTATGTCTTGGCTCGCAGCTTGTATATATTGGATACAGATTAATAAATTATCTTCCATATCGTCGAGATGAATACAACAATAACACCACAAAGACTACGTTTTGATGGTTAGGTCGAGCAATTTGGATTTCTGTCAAATATCGATAAAGTGCGCTCTGATTGGTTGGTCGTAACGTTGCAGCGAGTCGGGAGTCGGAAAAGATGAGAGTTGGTCAACTTGGCCCCGACAAGCGATAGCCGACTGCCGACAGCGAAAAACGTCATAAAAACGTCATCTACGCATGCGCCCGACTTCCGACAACGACTAACTACAACGGGACGACTCATTGTGGAACAGCCTTAAGGTAATAATAATTCAGGTAGTAGGTTTTCCGGTAATGCGGAAGAAGATGAGGTCCACGCTCAAACCCCAAGGCGACATCACACAAGAAGTCATGGGCGCGTATCAGACCATCCCTGGGTGTTAAAACGCCGCATATAAAGATAGGTATTGTGCACGTAGAGTAAATAGAATGTAGAACATAGGACGTCCTTAGCGTAGGTAGGAAGTAAAAAGGTATATACTTAGGTAGTAGTGTATTGCGTAAAATGGTAGAAAACATGTAGAACGAGGTCAACAATTGGGACAATAAGGTGTTACCTCATTTGAATGCGTAGGTCGCACAGACAGAGTACGACAAATTTTTGTGCGCGTTCCCTATGTTAGTCTGACGAGGTTGAGATTATACGAGCCCCGTATAATAAAACAACTGCCGAGATGGTCGAACCGGAAGAATCAAGCGAGATTCCACATTTCTGGGTGCACCACCATATAGTCGCGGTGGCAAATAGTAGCTGTAGCAGTAGCAGCAGCACTAACTGAAGCAGCAGCAGCAACAGCAGAGGCAGCAGAATAATGGGACAACAGCAAGCCAGAAGGATGACCTGCAGGCGATCGAGGTCAATCCGAGCGGATCTGCATCGAGATGGAGCCGAAGTTGTACCCGGTGGCGGAGGATCACCAAGGCCAGAGCAACAGCTGGAACTAGTAGTCTAAGCGATGACGACTGGGCAAATAAAGACTAAGTTAAGTATAAAGCAACTACAAGTTGATACTGCTCATAAGTAATTGTTATGTACTTTTTCACATGCGCGTCCGGATCGGGACCCACATCCACATGAAGCATACGAGATCGAGATGCCGGTACACCGCTACATCACAACCACCCCCGCCCCTGGATTATGGACACTTGATAAGTGCAGTGACTCAGTGACGCTTTAATTAGTGCGATGAATTCCAAGCGAAGTGTACGGGGCAGACTCATAAGATCTAATGTGTAAACATGATCTCGACCGGAAAATTGTAACTTTAGCTAAGTTTCATATTATTAAGGATTAGTAGCGTGTTTTGTTTTTGGTAAGAGAGAGAGGCCCTAATTTCAGGTTTTGATTTTAATTGTGAGGTTTAGTTTGATTAGTGATGAATAATTTGTCAATAATGATTCATCTAAAGCGCCGAGGATTGTAATGATGGCCATTTTGGGTATCTTATTGAATAAGAAAGAATAATAGAGCTTTGTGGAGGGTCCTGTCTTTGAGCGTGTCTTTAAGGCAGTCATAAAGTATTGGTATAGTTTATTGTTTTATGGTGGTGTTTGTCTGTATGCAGAAAGAGCGGAAATATTGGGTTTCAGTTCGTGTCTGAATCAACAGAGACAAACTTTGGGCTGTTTATGTATATTCAAAAATGCGTATAGAGAAACTGCTAAAAGTCACGTTCTGACCATTTTTTCGTGATATATTTAGGCACTTCTCGGAACAGGGTATTCCATGGAGAACCAACACGAGAGGGGCCGTTCTAAGGAAGGAACATTTTTTGCAAAGTTTCCTTGGTTGGTTAATTAGATTTTGGTTGCAATGATTGGATGGTTTAGGTGTAGATGATGCAGCCCATAAGGTCTTCCTGGGACGGAGACAGCGCCTCAAGGATTAGTCTCTAAGTAGATTTCAAAACGTTTACTTGTGCTTCCTTCTGTTCGTGCGAATTTGCGTTAGGGGTTCTTGACTTAGTTCGAAACTCCGCTACAATCAGCATACCAGAGGGGCCATATTCGAGACTACAACCAATACCAGATAATAGAATTCACAACCTTATTACAGCTTCCAGCGAGAGAGAGAGAGAGAGAGAGAGAGAGAGAGAGTTTCAACACGAGTAACTGCATACGTACTTCCACAGCTCCATAAAAGGTTAGAAAAGTTGTATTGTTTAAGAATATCTCAGACAGCGTCGTAATACCACTAGGGTGATAAATCACAAGGGCTAATCTCTCTGACATCGTGTTTGTATTAGTTTTTTAACAATTGGTTTATATAAAGGAGTTTATCCTATTATTTCTTGACTGTTAATATATATTGTTTTGAGAACAACCGTCTTTTAATTAGAAGTTACACAGGGTCAAATATCGAGGGGCACATGAGACAACCATTGAATTTTAGTAAACAATTAACGCTACCGTTATTATTAATTGTTGCCAGTATTTTCCAACAAGATTCCAGGACAAGAACCCATAAATTTAATATCCCAGAGCAGGATTAATCTAAGTATTTGCCCTGCTACAAACCGGGACAAGTTCACTTTAAGAAGACAGTATTTTAGTTAGACAAATAATCAAGATAGTTTACTTCTCTTAAAGAAAGACGTCCCCAATATTACACAGGTACAGATCACATGTTGGTAGTAGCAAAGGTGGAACAGCAATTACCTGGGAATACTAAGAAGATCGTGAACGTCAAAAGGAAATACAATATACTAAAACTACAAGATGCAAAGACAAAGGAGACTTTTAGAAAAGAAATAAGTTCAAAGCTGGAAGTCAATGAAATAGCAGAGGGTGTTCAAGACGAGTGGAGAAGATGTCAAGACATTATAACTGAAGTAACAGACCGATGTTGCGGTAAAAAGGAAAAGCAAGAGAGTCGCAGATGGTTTGATAAAGAATGCTTAAAAGCTCTGCAATTGCGTAAAGATGCTCGAGTTCAGTTGATCAGGACAAGTTCAGAAGAGGACAAATGCACCTACAACCAGCTGAGGAGGATGGCCAAGCAACTATGCAGAAGAAAGAAACGAGAACTAATGGAGAGACAGTTGGAGAAAATAGAAGAGCATTTCCAAAATAAAGAGATAAGAAATTTTTACCAGGAGGTTAAAAAGAAGAAGACATTTTTTTTTCAGGGGCACCCGAGTACTTCAGGAATAAAGAAGGGCAGCTAATTGGCGACTGTGAAGGGAAGCTGGAAACATGGGCACACTACTTTGAGAACTTATTAAGTGATGGAGCTTGCTGAGGAAATTGTAAGAGACGATAGAGTGGTACACCAAGAGGAGGAACAGGTAGAAGAACCAACTGAGGAAGATATTTTGAAAGAAATACAGAATTTGAAAAATAACAAAAGTGCGGGAGAGAATGGGTTAGTGGCCGAGCTTATCAAAGTAGGAGGTGATGGAATCCAATCCAGATTAGCCAGTTTAATTTTGAAAGTATGGAGAGAAGAAGCTATGCCAATCGAGTGGGCCTGCGCAGTGATAGTACCATTATACAAGAAAGGCGATAAGGCAATATGCAGCAACTATAGGAGAATAGCTCTGCTAGATGTAGTTTATAAAATACTGGCCAGAGTTATAAGAAACAGGTTAAGTCCATACCAGGAAGCTCAGGTGGGTGAATGTCAAGGTGGTTTTAAAAAAGGAAGATCAACTATTGACCAAATCTTTGTCATGAAGCAGTTAATGCATAACACGTACGATCAAGATTTGGGGCTTCATTTGGTGTTTATAGATTTCAAGCAAGCATATGATTCAATCCTGAGGCGTAAGCTGTTTGAGACGATGGGTAGATTGCAAATTCCAGAGAAGTTAGTGAGATTGACGCAAATGACGCTGCACCAAACATATAATAAAGTCACATTGGAAGGTTTTTTTGTCCAGGTCTTTTGAAGTGCGAAGAGGACTGAGACAGGGTGATCCGTTGTCGACGGTTTTGTTTAATCTTGAGCTGGAGGGTATACTGAGAGAGAGCGAGGTGCAAAAGGCAGGGCTAATCAATAGTCATAAACATCAATGCTTAGCATACGCGGACGATTTGGTACTAATGGCAAGATCGAGGTTGGAAGTACAGAAAGCTTTTAAAAGACTAGAAGAGACAGCAGCAAGATATGGACTACACATAAATGAAGAAAAAACTAAGTATATGGAAGTGACGAGAGCAACTTCAGTCTCGGAAGAACCACTCAAGGTAAAATCATTCGGAGGAAAGGAATACTGTTTTGATAAAATAAATCAGTTTGAATATTTGGGAGTAACATTATCTAGAGACTGTAAGGAGGAAGCTGAGATCAATAAAAGGATTGCGAAGGGTAGTAAATCGTTTGGTGCATTGTCAAAAATATTCAAGTCCAAGCAGATATCGAGATATTCAAAGCTGCGATTGTACCGAACCGTAGTACGACCAACTGTATTGTATGGCTGTGAGACCTGGATTCTAAATAAGCAGATAGAAGAAAAGCTCAACAGATGGGAAAGAAAAGTGCTGAGGAAAATTTTCGGAGGAGTATATTCAGAAGAATACGGTTGGCGAAGAAGAACAAATAAAGAAATTATACAACTGTACAAGAAACCTAGTATTTCGCATGCAGTTAGAGGACAAAGATTGAGATGGTTAGGACATATCGGCAGGATGGGAGAGGGAAGATTTGTAAGGAGAGTTTTTAGCATCGGAGTAGGAGGAAAAAGACAGAAAGGAAGACCCAGGAAAGGATTTCAGGACGCAGTGAAAGTCGACTTATCAGCAATAGGAGCCCTGGACTGGAAACAGAAGTTGAAAGATAGGAAGATGTGGAAAAAAATTGTTAAAAACTTTGAAGCCATGGGCCTTGATGGCCTGTAGTGCTGTATTATATATAATTGTATCCTTAGGCACGAGTTAAGCGTTAGGGCGGCCAGTGATGGCGAACCTATGACACGCGTGTCAGTGCTGAGTGCTGACACGCATTTTCACACACCGAGCTCAAAAGGTTCGCCATCACTGCGTTAGGCGGTACGACAGGAGACTGGTTAGTTAATCGCAGCGCATTCAAGGATTTAAAAAATTTTGTTTTTTTTGTGTGAACGCATTTTGAGTTTCGATTTTCAATATAATCAATATCAATAATGTTGACTCAAGTTTTGAATGACATATACTTCTTGTTTATTGAATAAATCCTAGCATATATACGGTTTGTTTCTTAGTGGGTACGACTTGAGCAATCTTAACCTACTCATCTTTTTATATGCAGCCCTACAGCCCCACACACGGCCCGCCACGAATAATGCCTAAACCACAAGGTACTGGTATTAGTACTCACTTTGGAGGCTTCATCGAAGAAGTTGGAGATGCTGACGACTGATTCTCGACCGACTTCATCCCGTTCACCTCAATGACGGTCACGAAACTGCTCAGGTCACCGCCAGGTGCCAGGGTTCCACTTTCCGACGAAGTCGAGTTTCGGACAATTTTTCCAGGGCGACTACTGCTGCCTCCGAGGGTCTTCGAAAGCTCCGTGATGCACTTGTTGACGGCGTTCTCAGTGTCGGGGGACTCAGCCGGGGGTGCGCTTGCTTCAATATTGTCCGAGTTGCGCTGGAAAATTTAGATTTAAGATTTTTTTAAGATTGTATTATGTAAAAAAAATGATAAGTTAAGAATAGATATAGGAACTGATTAATGAATTAAATAGTTTGTATTTTTCTAGTATTAAAATTTAAGTCAATGTGCATATCTTATCTGGGCAAACATGGAAAAAATCCGATAACAATGATGAGTAACAAGTAAATATGGATGTGTTTTCAAGAGAAAAAAATTAAAAATGTTACAATGCATCAGTAGTTATTTTGCTAAGTCTTCCTAAACGCCTTCAAAGAAACAGTAGTATCAATGATAGACCGTTGTTGTATGGATGTACTAGATTCTACAGTACTATGTATTTATGTAAAGTATGAGCTAGATAATAGAAACCAGTATAACAAAAGCAAATTATCAAAATAATGATTCATAGTTTAATCATACCCCTTGACTAAAATTGTTTACTGCTCCAACAATCTCTAACATTTGTGGTTACCTCAACAAGGTTTAATGTCACAATGCAAATAAATACATAATAAAATTTTGTACAGTGGGAAAAAATGCCAAAAATATGCGTACAGTGTCTACAGATAAACTTGATATCATCAAACGTCAACATTTACATTCTTGCAAGTTCTATAGCAAATAGAATTAATACTTTCAAAGTAAACATATAATTTACACAACAAGTAAATTAACGAAAATAAACGAACAAACTCAGCGTACTTCGTGGCATCAAAATTACCATATTTGTGTCACGTGTATAGCATGCTTAAAGAATGCCGCCGAAGAGAATTCCGTGTCAACTAGAAGTACCGGAGTTGTTCTATGCACTACTTGCGCAGCCTAACTTCAAGTATTAGGCTATTTTAGGATGGTTTAAAATATATCCGGTAATGTGGACAGATCGCTAATTCGGACATTTAATTATCCTGATTACGAAGGTTCTACTGAATTAATGCTTAAAATTGTTGCATACTTTCTTCAAGTTTTACATAATTAATGGGGGTCATATAATTTTTGGTGTTGATTTAGTCCTTGATAACTCCTAAAGTTATGCTTATGACTCTTAATATGTGTATGTAATAGGGGTTTTGACTGTATTAAAAATATGGCTTGTATTATAGTCATCCTAATAGATTACAGTTTAAAGATTATTATATTATTTCTATTAAAAACCAAAAACAAAATTGAATTTTATTCATTTCCTATCACGTGATAGAAATCGCTCTGTAATTGGCTCAGTCTCCAGTGACGTCATTCGTTAGTACGCTTATGAATCTCCCGTTTGAATTTACTACGTTAATTTACAAACAATAGAAAACAACTTTGTTAAAGCGGTTAGTGGTAATCTACCGTAGGTGAACGCTTTGATGGTGGGATTCTTCTTGAAACATAATCCTTATTTTTACGCTCCGGAACTAAGCAAGGTGTAAAAAGTGCAATGTAAGCATAACTTTGTAGGTTAGGTTAGTCCTAACCTTAAACTGTCAGATTATACCTGGATCGAAAATCCGATAGATAACTTATTCTAGTCAGTTTTACTTATGTCGAAGTAATCTTGATAACAAAAAATACTTGTATTGGCCACTATTTAGTTTATAATGTTTCTACGAACCAGTTTCAACCACAAATAGTTTATCCGGATTTTTTATTGACGTTTCTGCATTGTGGTTTTATACACCATTTATAATCCATTTTTATGTAGAAATTGTGAAAAGAACACATCATTGAGCCTTGTACACACTGCAGCTGCAACGTGTAACGCAACACGTAATGTAACATGCAACGCAACCTGTGTGGACGGGGTGTTGCGCGTAACAGCCATGTTGCAGCGCGCGTTGCACTGTACGCGCGCCGTGATCCACCGACTGTGGTTTTCGTAGCGCCGTCCACGCGCATTGCATTACGTGTTGCATTACACGTTGCAGCTGCAGTCTGTACAACGCTCAACAAAATTCCCAGACGGCGACGAAGCCGTTTGCTTCGGCTTACAGACCACATGGGCCGATTGGACATCTAGTACCTATCGTGTGATGTCACAAGAGTCACGTAATCTACGTACAACAGAAACTATCGTTTTGGTGGGACTTTTTGTGATTCAATTTTGAACGCTGATTTTTATGAAATATTGAGGAAATAATTACGAAAGATAATACATTTGCAAAGTAGAGTGAAGGAATAAACACACTAAGACGGTTTTCCAATAATAGTCAAATACTCTATTTAATAATTTAAACAAAGGCAAACATTTATTAAATAGACAAATAGCGGCTATGTTTAAGGTGTAAAAGATGTTGTTGTAAAAGATGTTGCGTCCGATTGCACCACCCCGAAGATCTCGTTTAGGACAGCGGAAACCGCGCGGATCTTCTTTGTCGGCATAGATCGCTGTCTGCTGTCACAAAGGAACCACGCAGATTTTCGCCGACCTAAACGTCAGCTTAAAATAAGTGAGACTTAAGTTGTGTAGCTCTTATTAATTAGTGATGGGCGCATTCGGATTACATAATCGCCCCCACAAACATAAAGAATCAAACATGTTTATTTAACTAAAATTGATTGAACTAAAATAATTAATTGTTTAATTTATTATTAATAAATACCAGTAGGTATCTTGTAGATGATCTGATAAAAAATCGGTTTTCTGTTGTCAAAATGAAATTTTGGCAAAAGATATTGTTTAATTTAAGGCGTCTCCACATCCTCCACTGCCCCGAGGCCCCCCATTAGTAAATTCAGAACTGTGTCAAAACGTGTTTTGTTAATAGGTACAGTGAGATCAAAAATGACTGACCTGTCCGCGCGCATGAAACGGAGTTTTAGTAGTAAAATATGCCATATATGCAACCCTATTTCATAAGAGCGGACTGGTCAGCCATTTTTGATCTCATTGTATATGATAATATGACTGATATACAGTAGCGGCCAATAAAATCGGAACAAACTTATTTTGGCGCTTCCACCTTCAATAAATCAGAAATATTGAAGGTTCAGAACTGATGTTTACGATGTTGTTTCCCTTATTTGAGATGAACATTTTCCATTTTTTATATTTACGCTACAATCATTCTTTGATTTTTATATATTTTTTATTCAATTTACAATTTAACCGCTTTTGGAGGGGACAAAAAAACCGGAACAATGTATTTCTTTACTCCTATTGGCAATTTATGATAAGTTATAGTTATAATACTAATCATTCCCCACACACATGACTGGCTACTCACAGAACCAATAACAGCTCTGGATTTGCATCCATCATGTTTTGAGAGACTGCTAGCGACGTTGTCAAGGCATTGACAACGTCGCTAAGTGACCAGCGCTACGAACAATTGTAATCTGTCAAAATCTTGTGGCCCGTCATAGGGATGTACTGCGGTCGCTATATTATGTAATAAATTAATTTATAAAATTTCATTGCATGGTCGTAGAAAAAAATATAGTATTCAATTCGCAAGTAATGGCAATTACTCGAACGTTTTGTAGCACTCGCTTACGGCTCGTGCTGCAAACTTCGTTCTCGTGAGTAATTGCTTACATTAATTAGCTCATAGGATTCTATATTTTGTGTTGCGTTTTAAAAGTAAAATAAAAACTGTATTACCCTTTGAAATTTACTTTTGCCCATTACGAGTTTTCAATAAACACCTTTGTTTATTTCAAGCCAGCCCAACTCAAAAAAATCCAAATATTTCAAAATGATGCGCTCTGAAAAAACCCAGTGGGGTTTTTCAAGTGGGCCTAACCCGAAAAACCCCACCGGGTTTTTTCGGGTCTGTGGCACGTCTTAAGGGTGCCGAAACGGGTGCGTTCCGCACCAAGAAAGTTCAGCAACGAACTTCGTAAATCGTACAGATCTTTTAGTTTTGCTTTTAAATTTGAGATATTTTGCAGTCAAAGGGTATTAATTGAATGTAGCTACAGCATACGAACAGGACAACGATAACTAAAAAGAGAATACATACCTCTCCGTTCAAACAAACAAAAATCGTCGTTTTTGCTGCTTCGTACCGATTTTCTAATTAAAGCCATTTCTTGGATATTTTACTGCATGTATTGATAGGTGATTTTACTATGCAGTGGATGAAGCAAGGATTTACAAATCCAAAAACAAAATTGTAAGTTATTGTCTATTGTTCAATTCTGACCAATTTTTGGTATGTATTCCCTTTTTAGGGAATTATTATTCAATTAATACCCTTTGAGTGCAAAAAATCTCAAATTTAAAAGCTAAATTAAAAGATCGGTACGAAGTACGTTTTTACAATTTACGTGTAAAATAGGCGGGTGCGTTCCGCACGGGTTTCTCCGTTTCGGCACCCTTAAGTTGTTTGGCTTTCAGCATTCGCCGTGGAGTAAAGGAAAACCACGGAAAAACCTTTACTCTGAAAGCAGGGCGTGGGATTCGAACCCACGCCACGTCCCCCAGACTGATAGCCAAGCGCGCTACCACTCGGCCACAGTCTGAAGGGCTATTATAATAGCCCTTTATTATTATCTGCAAAGCATCAATACAATAAATTCTTAAACGCAACATTCTACAACTTATCGCAAATCTAGACATGATCTCTGTGCTAAACACGGCAGTATAGAAAACTGTGATTTATTTAGCTATTTTATAGTAAATAAAACATTTTATTTATTTATTGCGTAACCGCTAGACTAATATTAAAGAACGGAAAGTTACAACTGCTTACACTGCAGTGATGTCAAACCTGCGGTCCGCAACACCCTACTGTGCGGCCCGCGAGCCCTGCTAAAATTGTATTACAATACAGTAAAATTTAAAAAATATAAAACTGATTTGTAACATTTTTTAATTACGAAGTTTGCAATGAGCTTCGGAGGCGGAATTGCCCGACAATACCTTTCTCCTTAGCTGGGACACTAGTTTTTACTTATTAAGTAGCGAGCAGTAACCATTTTTATTTGGGTCTTCCTACATTATTTGGCTTACTATAAATAGAAAGTAAATACTTAATTTAAAGGTGGAATTTTCGTAAATATATCGTTCAAGTGCAATTTTCACATATTTCATGCATGTCACAAGGAGTTTTCGGAACATTCTATACGCTAAATATGAACCTTGTGTTTAAAGTTTCCTATCATGTCATCCACCGAAAAGTTAATCCCATGCGTCCACTTGTGTTGTTCATCGTCGCGAAATTTTACTCTCAAATATAAAGACATTTTACGACTTGTTATGCAACTGCACCCATGAAGAGTATAACACCAATTCTATCTTTTACTAAAAAAATTACAAGTAATAGCCCAGAACCAAGATGAACAGATGCCCGAAATACTGTAAAATCATAAATCATTATTAAAAATCGAAATTTTTTAAAAATATTTTCGTATATTCATATGAATTCGATTTTGAGATTAAAACTTTTGAGAATTTTAATGTTCATGATTCAGCATTCATTTTCATTATTCATCATTCTGTATTTAGAGATTGTGGCTGGCTAATTCTGAACTAAACTGATCAAAAGATTTAGGGGCTAATAAAAAATATGTTAAAAATTGAAAGTTTCTCCCCAACCATTTTGATGATTCTTTCACTTACTGGTAGCCTATATCTTCAGAAGATGTACGGATGAAGAATATTTCAGCTTTCAGTTTTGAGTATAGATAGGGAGTAAGAATGATGTTTATGATTTTTGCCTGAACTTTGAAGTACTATATGGAGTCCGAGCTATAACAAACTGGCAATAACTGGAATGACACTGTAATAATTTTTGAACATATTGATTTTCGATTCACTTCATTATCTTTCTTTTTAAAGGCCATACAACAAGAACAGTAGGTAATAACAAAATGGCACGATTTCAAAGTTGATTTTCTCTAGACCCGGTTAACTGGTTTTGATGATTTTTTATTCACATGTGTTGATTCCTCAGTTTTAAACATATACGGGGAGAAAGAATTAGTCCGTATATGTACATCTTTTTGACAACAAAATATTAAAAATTTATTCTTTTTAAATATTTTCGTTAATATCATTTGAATGGGTTTGAGATTAAAAGCGTACTGTAGTAATTGTTTTTAAACATGAAAGGTGAAGGTGTAGTCAAGTTTATAAACTACTTTGTATAAATTCAACGGAAAATGGTTATTACGTAAAGTCGTACGTAATATGGTATCAATTAAAGAAGCGAGTGATAATTAATCCTGGTGAGGATACATTTTTGGAAAAGACACACCTCCACCTAGATTGCAACCAGGAACCCTCCATTATCCTCACCTGTATTAATAGTTATCATTACTAAACCTAACCGAAACATAGTCATCAGTAACGTAGGACCAACTAAAGAAGCGAATGATAATTAATCCAGGTGAGAATAAATAATTGGAAAAAACACCTCCGCCTGGTTTTGAACGAGGAACCCTCCATTATCCTCACCTGGATTTAATTATCATTCTCTTCTTTGGTTGATATAATTTTTTATGATTTTCGTTAAATTGTAATAAATTAACAATAGTTTTTAATGTTCATGGTGCTTTTCTTAGGTAATTCTAAATTTAAAATGTAAAATGTTTGATAAAAAATACTTATTGAATTTTTATTTATTTTGTTAATAAAGGCAAAATATTGATGTGAGTTATCAAACATATCAAAAATTAACATACTGATGAAATTGATCTAACACTGTATTAGCAACATGGTATAAGAACCATTAAAATGAAAAAAAAAATCAACTGAGACAAAATCTGTTTTCCCAGTTAATCACCTTTTTGAGTCTTTTTTTATTGCGGCCCGCCGAAGTTCAGATCAGAATTTTTTGACCCGTGCCCACAAATGCGTTTGACACCACTGGGTTACAGCATGTGAAAAGATCCGGCCATTCCGGGCGGTTTCTTAACGGGTAATGCCACTCCCGATTTTTTGAAAAATCGTAAATTATTTTTTGCTCAACTGATGTCTTGATATCTTAGAAATAAGGTATAATACGTTTCATATTTGAAAAACAAAACTTTAAATGTGTATTTGATGAGCATACGGCCAAGTGTCTAGCCGAGCGTACATGCAAAAAGTTCAGCGTGAGAGTTTACAGCTTAGATACCTATACGCTCCTATCTTATTTGAATGAATTACATCCAAATAATATAAAACACAAAGATTTTGTGGAAATATCCTCGGTTCGTTCGTTGAACTGACGCTAACCGCACAATGTGATAGCTGTCTGATGCGACGCGTGTTGTTCTTGATTAATTGGTAAAAAAATAGCAGAAATAATTAGTGACATTCCCGGAGTATACCGAGATCGAAAGGAGTCGAAATGAAGCAGCAGATTTTCAAATTGAACTAATATGACAAGCATTGAATCAGTTGGAACTAGAGTCGCCTCTGCCTGATAACGTATCCACAGTCCACACCTGCAAAAAAGGTAATGTCGGTTGAAGTTTATTACAACGTTGAAGTGGATGACGTTTAATTATCATCTTTTGAACTTTGTTGCTGTGTTTTCTGCTATTTCACTAGTTGTAGTGTGTAAAACGTGCAAATCAAATGCGAAATTGGCCGAAAGTGGCAACCGTGACTTAGGATTTCAAATCGTGGTTTCTTGTAAGAATTTTGAACAAACTTTCATTCCGAGTTGCCCATTTGCTCAAAAAGGATATGAAATGAATAGCGGAAGTATCCTTGCCATGCGCATAAGAATAGGTGTAGATGGAATTGAAAAGGTTTGCGCATTCACGGACCTTCCTCGACAGTTTTTCACTCATTTTACGATAGAGGTGTACGCACCATTTTTGTCGCAACAGAAGCAGTTTGTCAACAAAGTATGCAGAACGCAACCGAAGAAGAGAGGGCTACAAATCAACTTAAAATACTAAAAAAGAATGGCGTAACTGTCTTGGACTGTGGAACGTGGAGAAAACATAGCTTTTCTTCTGTGTATGATTGGTGGCGTTCATCAGCTGGAAAAATGTTGTTAATATTCTCATAAAATCTAAATACGGCAAAGCTTGTAAATTTTGGAATAAGTAAAGGAAATAAGAAAAGAATAGATCACGTGCAAAAACTAATGGCACTCGTCCCCACCATTTGGCAATAAACCAGTTAGGGCAGTTAACCCAGAAGCCTATAAATGAGATTTAAATTTTTGATGGACTATCCATTCGTCGTAATTATGATTCAATTGATAAAATGATTAAAATAATGTTTTGCAAAACACAGGTGACGTTAAAAGGGCACGAGAAAAAGACCTCGCAACGCTCGTCGTGCGCAAAACAACTCGTGCGCCAATTTTTGTCTCAAAAACTTGTCTATATTATGTAAACTGATTTGGCGTGTTTTTTCTCACCATTTCACATGCGAAAAAGTGCGTTCTTAATTCTTTATGGAAAAAATGGAGAGGCCTTTTCGGGCGCGCGGAGCGCGCCCGATCCTCTATTTGAACAATTCTACGTTGCGTGAGTTTTTGAAATCGACGCAAAACGGCCTCTAGGGCGTTTTTGCTTCAAAAATTTCCAAGAAGCGAGCGATTTTGGTGAACGCGCCTCAACATTCCAACAGCCATTTATTACGCGTCGTCATGGTTGCAAGCTAGAAACGTCAAAAGCGCAGACATAACCTCATCATAACCTCTAACCTATTTACATTGCAGTAGGTATCTACAGAGCTAAGCAATTTGTTACGTCCCCACAAGTATGATTTGAAAAACCTATAACCATGTTGTTCGTATAAAAATATGTAATAATTTGCGTTAGTTTTACGTACGAATGCGTACTTAATACCTACCTATACCTACGCATAATTGGAAATATATGGTAAAATTTGACAAGCTGCGAATATTACCGCGCAGCTAACTTACTACGAAAACACAGTAAGTAAATTAATAGAGATGATTAGCGTTTCGACTTTCGTTTAGTAGGGCCCCTTACTTACCCTCTAATTGATTACAGTTTGAGAGGTAGTTCTTAGATGGCACCAATGTACACCAGTCGGGTCGGGTCTGCGGCCTGCGCACAGCGCCAATGTCAAGAACCATCACCTAACGCTAACCTAATCTAATATTTTGATGGTGAGATTGGTGAGATTTGATGGTCCCAATCCCAAACAACCGCACCCATAGCATAAGGTGAATTTATTGCAGATTATTTGTAAAACACATTTACTTATTTATTAATAATTTCAGGATGTAAACAAATTGTCGTACGTAATTTATACGTATTTAGCCCCACATACAATAGATCTTCCAGGTCAAAGTATATCGAAAGACATAGATGCCATATAACTCAGTCTACCATACCAGAGCCCCTACAACTACAAGAAAGCTGAAGTTAAAGTAGTGTGCGAATTGACAGAGCGCAAGAGAGAAGCCTAGAACGTGAACATCAGCTCATTATGCCAGAAATGGGGCTGACTCGAAAGAAAATAAACAAGAATTTTTCCTCTAATCAAACTAATCAAACATTTAGTACAAGAATTTGAAGGAATGAAACTATTTATCGTTATTTTAAAGTTACATTAATTATTATATTTTTAGTTGAATTTCTTTTAATTCGATTTTTGCACAGGTAACATATACGATGTGATAAATAGCCTGAGGAACAAGGAATCTAATTTTGGGTTAAAGAAAGTTATCTGTTACTTCGAACAAAACAGATTTGTATATGTCAGAACAAATGGGACGAATATCAACATTGGTGATTCGGAAGGGTTATTGAAGTAGACTTATCGCAATAACGCATTGGTCTATCGTAACTCTCGGTCACCCGTAATGTTATTGTCAATTTCATATACATACGCGCATCAATCATATTACAATGAATACAATTTCCAATCAAGGTCTGTATTGCTGTAACCATAAATGAGGACAAACTTTGGATTTAGTTAAAATCTATTTATTTCAACACGTTTTTGCACAGCTAAATGTGGCATTTTCTACGGCTAAAAGGTGGGATTCTACGTATGTGTAAATTGACAAAACGTTTTCTCCGGGGCGATTATGGAAAAAGATTCTATTCAAATTAACAGTTACAAGTTACGAAGAAATATTTAAATTTGTAAATAATCCATTTTTTACTTATTGTTTTCTGTAATATATACACATGTATACAACAATGATGTGCAATGTTCTACAAATATATATTATATGCACAGTCTCTGTAAAGGAACTAATTTAATATTTAGCCTCAATCATGTTTTAGTTTCTTAATTATCATTGCTTATTAGTTATTTAAAAATACTAATTCTATTATACATGTATTACATATTCTGCAATATATGTACAATGTTATTAATCTACAATACCAATCTGTATAAGTAGTGACCAACCAAGCAGTAGAGTGTATAAAATGAACTTTTTGGAAAATCAAAGTTTTAAGTTGATTTATGTTATCTCTATGGACCCACATTTAACATCAACAAGATTAACCCAATTAAGAAAAAAATAGGTCTCCCACAAGAGGCCTAATATTTATAATTTTTTTCAATTGTTTGTTGTAGTTAGGTAAAAGTTTTTTTTTAAGTTGAAAATTTTCAACTATAGTTTGTGAAATAATAGTATATAAATATTACTTTACTGCAAGTTTTAGATTTCTTGCGCTTGGCATAAAATTGAGTAAATTTAACAATTGAACCTTTTTTGTATTCCACGTAATGGAATAACTGGGAACAAAATATAACAATTGTTTTTTTTTTTTTCAAGTGACAAACATCTTTAATAAAATCTAAAATCTTTTCCATTAAAGCCTTCTATATAAGAGTGGATTGTAGTTGCTGGGCCAACAGCATGCCATTATATGAAAAATAATTTAGTGTTTAATTTGACAAAAAGGTCTCTGCGGATCCACGTACCACGTATACCACCAACAAATTTTGACCAATTGAAAGCAATCTGAGTCGTCCACAAGTGGTCTCAAATATTTTTACATGATTATTAAGATCATGTTTACCACTTGAAAAAAAAAACAATTGTTAGATTTGTCATCGTAATTTGCATTGATTATATAATCAAATAATTATGAAAGTAAGCTAAATTTGTTAAAATTACTAAATTTTATGCAATTTAAGTACGTTGCATTAGAATACCTACTATATTTTTATACTTTTGTTTCACACCATACGTATTGTTAAAATTATTCAACTTGAAAAGAAAACGCAACAAAAAAAAATCAAATTTATTGCGACAAATTATAAATTTTGTTTTCAATTGCAGGAGACTAATTTTTTTTTTAATTGAACCATTTTTGTTTTATATATGAGTCCATAGAAACAACTTTATAGGTAACAACTTAAAAGTTTGGTTTTGGAAAAAAGTATTTTTTTAAAGACTGTAGTCGTAGTGTATATGCGGTCTATCGATTCCTGCGATGTACCGATTCACTGATCTACCCAATAGGCGGCCTATAGGTCCACTAGTCTATATTAAGTATTTTGATTTGCCGTGTTTTTTCTCATCATTTCACATGCGAAAAAGTGCGTTCTTAGTTGCTTATAGAAAATTTGGAGAAGCCTTTTCGGGCGCGCGAAGCGCGGCCGTCGCCCTAAATGGACCATTCTACGTTGCGTGAGCTTTTGAAATCGACGCAAAACGGCCTCTAGGGCGTTTTTGCTTCAAAATTTTCCAAAAAGCGAGCGATTTTGGTGAACGCGCCTCAACATTCCAACAGCCATTTATTACGCGTTGTCATGGTTGCCAGCTAAGAAACGTCAAAAGCGCAGACATAACCTTATCATAACCTCAAACCTATTTACTTTGCAGTAGGTATCTACAGAGCAAAGCGATATGTTACGTCCCCACAAGTATGATTTGAAAAACCGATAACCATGTTGTTCGTATAAAAATATGTATTAATTTGCGTTAGTCTTTGTTACGTACGAATGCGTACCTATTTAATACCCTACCTAATTGGAATGATATGGTAAAATTTGACAAATAGTGAAATAGCGAATGCTACCGCGCAGTTAAGTTACTACGAAAACAGTAAGTAAATTAATAGAAATGATTTCCGTTTCGTTTAGTATGGCCGTTTACTATCCCTCTAATTAGTCTAATTGATTACAGTTTGAGACGTAGGCTCTTAGGCCTAACTCACACGGACCACTTATATGCGTTTATTTTGTGGTTCTGCTGTGGTCCAAACTGACCACGCGCGAACCACCGATTGGTGGTTGATTGCAGTCCGTATTAACCACGAACAAACCACACCACAAAATCAGTTATAAAATGGATTTTGAAGAAGAAGCATTGTTGTGGCTCCTTTTACGTCGAAGAAGATGACGTCGACGAAGTACAAATTTTTGGATCCACTCCCCGACATATCAAGAAACCTCTTGGAAAAATTTGCCCTTAAAAAACTTTGAGGTCTTTGCCCCGACGTATCGTTATTTTTTTTCACCGGCATATCCCGACATATGCCTAAAACCGAAAACACTCCCCGACATATCAAAAAATGTTTTAGGTTTTTGCTGCCAAACTTTGACCTTGAATAACTTTTCGGTCATTGGTTCGACTTTACTCCCCGACAAGTCAAGAGAGGTTTCTTGGCTAGTCGGGGAAAAATTTGGAAAAATTTGGAAAAATTTCACCTTGAAAAACTTTGAGGTCTTTGCCCCGACATATCGTTTTTTTTATTCACCGACATATTCCTAAAATCGAAATACACTCCCCGACATATCAAAAAATGTTTTGGGTTTTTGCGCCAAACTTTGACTTTGAATAGCTTTTTGGTCATTGCTCCGATATATGATATTTTTCACGGACGTATTGCGACATATCTCTAGATTCGACTTTACTCCCGACAAGTCAAGAAACCTCTTGGAAAAATTTGACCTTGAAAAACTTTGATGCCTTTGCCCCGACGCGACATATCGTTCTTTTTTTCACCGACATATCCCGACATATGTCTAAAATCGAAATACACTCCCCGACATATCAAAAAATGTTTTGGGTTTTTGCGCCAAACTTTGACTTTGAAAAACTTTTCGGTCATTGCTCCGATATATATTTTTTCACGGATGTATTCCGACATATGTCTAAATTCGAATTTTACTCCCCGACATATCAAGAAACCTCTTGGAAAAATTTTACCTTCAATCACTTTGAGGTATTTGTCCCGACACCGCCTTTTTTTCACCGACATACTCCGACATATGCCCAGAATCGATTTCCACTCCCCGATATTTCAAAAAGCGTTTTGGGTTTTTGCTTTTTGGACCTTGAATATCTCCGTTATTAACCGACTAATGAGCCGACATATCGCATTAAAAGCGCAATTTTGTGCAATGTCATGGGTCTGCCGGTGAATTTCTGTATTGTTTCTTGCAACGCGCCCGTTCAAAAATGCATGCGTAGTCGTGTGGTTGCTAAGTCGCACTCGTCTGAGTTGAGATCAACCACCAACACCGACTTTTTTGTGGATGATACCGTCGACGCTGTGCGACGGTCGCAGTAAACAACTTCACGCAGTGGTTCGTGTGAGCACTACAATGCGTTTCTATGTTGTATTAATGGCTTTATGCTATCACCGACAGTTCTGTGGTAGTGGTGTGGTTATGCCGTGGTCCGTGTGAGTTAGGCCTTAGATGGCAGCAATGAACAACAATCGGGTCTGCGCACAGCGCCAATGTCCGCCCTAACCTAATATTTTGATGGTGAGATTTCCCAAACAACCGCACTCATAGCATAAGGTGAATTTATTGTAGATTATTTGTAAAACACATTTACTTATTTATTAATAATTTCAGGTTGTAATCAAACTGTCGTACAGTAACTAATTTGTACGTATTTAGCCCCACATTCAATAGATCTTCCAGGTCAAAGTATATCTAAAGACACAGATGGCATATAACTCAGTTTACCATACCACAGCCCCTATAACTACCAGAAACCCGAAGTTAAAATAGTGTGCGAATTGACAGAGCGCAAGAGAGAAGCCTAGAACGTGAACATCAGCTCATTATGCCAGAAATGGGGATGACTCGAAAGAAAATAAACAAGAATTTTTCCTCTATCAAACATTTAGTACAAGAATATGAAGGAATGAAACTATTTATCGTTATTTTAAGGTTACATTAATTATTATATTTTTAGTTGAATTTCTTTTAATTCGATTTTTGCACAGGTAACATATACGATGTGATAAATAGCCTGTGGAACAAGGAATCTAATTTTGGGTTAAAGAAAGTTATCTGTTACATCGAACAAAACAGATTTGTATATATCCGAACAAATGGGACGAATATCAATATTAGTGATTCGGAAGGGTTATTGAAGCAGACTTATCGCAATATCGCATTGGTCAATCGTAACTCTCGATCACCCGTAATGTTATTGTCAATTTCATATACATACACGTATCAATCATATTACAAAGAGTACATTCGAATCAAGGTCTGTATTGCTATAACCATAAATGAGGACAAACTTTGGATTTAGTTAAAATGTATTTATTTCAACACGTTTTTGCACAGCTAAATGTGGCATTTTCTACGGCTAAAAGGTGGTATTCTCCGTATGTGTAAATTGACAAAACGTTTTCTCCGGGGCGATTATGGAAAAAGATTCTATTCACATTAACAGTTACATGTTACGAAGAAATATTTAAATTTGTAAATAATCCAGTTTTTACTTATTGTTTTCTGTACTATATACACATGTATACAACAGTGATGTGCAATGTTCTACAAATATATCTTATATGCACAGTCTCTGTAAAGGAACTAATTTAATTTTTTAGCCTCAATTATGTTTTACTTTCTTAATTATCATTGCTTATTTGTTATTTAAAAATACTAATCTTATTATACATATATTACATATTCTGCAATATATGTACAATGTTATTAATCTACAATACCAATCTGTATAAGTAGTGACCACCCAAGTAGTAGAGTGTTTAAAATGAACTTTTTTGAAAATCAAAGTTTTAAGTTGATTTATGTTATCTCTATGGGCCCACATATAACATCAACAAGATTAACCCAATTGAGAAAAAAATAGGTCTCCCACAAGAGGCCTAATATATATAATTTTTTTCAATTGTTTGTTGTAGTTAGGTTAAAGTTTTTTTTAAGTTGAAAATTTTCAACTATAGTTTGTGAAATAATAGTATATAAATATTACGTTACTGCAAGATTTAGATTTCCTGCACTTGGCATAAAATGGAGTAAATTTAACAATTGGACCTTTTTTTGTATTCCACGTAATGGAATAACTGGGAACAAAATATAACAATTGTTTTTGTTTTCAAGTAACAAACATCTTTAATAAAATCTAAAATAAAAAAAAAAACAAATCAGAAAAATGTTTTCCATTAAAGCCTTCTATATAAGAGTAGATTGTAGTTGCTGGGCCAACAACATGCCATTATATGAAAAATAATTTAGTGTTTAATTTGATAAATAGACAATTATACAAAAATACATTATATAAGTTGATAAAAAGGTGTCTCTACGGACCCACATATACCACCAACAAATTTTGCCCAGTTGAAAGCAATCTGAGTCTTCCACAAGTGGTCTAAAATATGTTTACATTTTTATTAAGATCATGCTTGCCACTTGAAAAAAAAAACAATTGTTAGATTTGTCATCGTAATTTGCATTGATTATATAATCAAATAATTATGAAAGTAAGCTAAATTTGTTAAAATTACTAAATTTTATGCAATTTAAGTACGTTGCATTAGAATACTATATTTTTATACTTTTGTTTCACACCATACGTATTGTTAAAATTATTCAACTTGAAAAGAAAAAGCTACAAAAAAAATCAAATTTCGAGCGACAAATTATATTTTTGTTTTCAATTGCGGGAGACTAATTTTTTTTTAACTGCACCATTTTTGTTTTATATATGAGTCCATAGAAACAACTTTATAGGTAACAACTTAAAAGTTTGGTTTTGGAAAAGAGTATTTTTTAAAGACGTAGTGTATATGCGGTCTATCGATTCCTGCGATGTACCGATTCACTGATCTACCCAATAGGCGGTCTATAGGTCCACTAGTCTATATTATGTAAACTGATTTCACGTATTTTTTCTCACCATTTCACATGCGAAAAAGTGGCTTCTTAATTCTTTATGGAAAATTTGGAGAGGCCTTTTCGGGCGCGCGGAGCGCGTCCGATCCACTATATGGGCAATTCTACGTTGCGTGAGTTTTTGAAATCGACGCAAAACGGCCTCTAGGGCGTTTTTGCTTCAAAATTTTCCAAAAAGCGAGCGATTTTGGTGAACGCGCCTCAACATTCCTACAGCTGTTTATTACGCGTCGTCATGGTTACCAGCTAAGAAACGTCAAAAGCGCAGACATAACCTCATCATAACCTCAAACCTATTTACATTGCAGTAGGTATCTACAGAGCTAAGCGATTTGTTACGTCCCCACAAGTATGATATGAAAAACCTATAACCATGTTGATCGTATAAAAATATGTATTAATTTGCGTTAGAAGATATGTAAAATTTGACAAACTGCGAATATTACCGCGCAGGTAAGTTACTACGAAAACATAGTAAGTAAATTAATAGAGATGATTAGCGTTTCGACTTTCGTTTAGTAGGGCCCCTTACTTACCCTCTAATTGATTACAGTTTGAGAGGTAGCCCTTAGATGGCATCAATGTACACCAGTCGACCAGTCAGGTCGGGTCTGCGCACATCGCCAATGTCAAGAACCATCACCTAACCTAACGTGCTAACCTAATCTAATATTTTGATGGTGAAATTTCCCAAACAACCGCACCCATAGCATAAGGTGAATTTATTGCAGATTATTTGTAAAACACATTTACTTATTTATTAATAATTTCAGGATGTAAACAAACTGTCGTACGTAATTTGTACGTATTTAGCCCCACATACAATAGATCTTCCAGGTCAAAGTATATCGAAAGACATAGATGCCTCAGTCTCCAGAGCCACTACAACTACAAGAAAGCCGAAGTTAAAGTAGTGTGCGAATTGACAGAGCGCAAGAGAGAAGCCTAGAACATGAACATCAGCTCACTATGCCAGAAAGAAAATAAACAAGAATTTTTCCTCTAATCGAACATTTAGTACAAGAATTTGAACGAATGAACTATTTATCGTTATTTTAAAGGTACATTAACTATTATATTTTTAGTTGTATTTCTTTTAATTCGATTTTTGCACAGGTAACATATACGATGTGATAAATAGCCCGAGGAACAAGGAATCTAATTTTGGGTTAAAGAAAGTTATCTGTTACTTCGAACAAAACAGATTTGTATATATCAGAACAAATGGGACGAATATCAACATTGGTGATTCGGAAGGGTTATTGAAGTAGACTTATCGCAATATCGCATTGGTCTATCGTCTATCGTAACTCTCGGTCACCCGTAATGTTATTGTCAATTTCATATACACACGCGCATCAATCATATTACAAAGAATACAATTTCCAATAAAGGTCTGTATTGCTATAACCATAAATGAGGACAAACTTTGGATTTAGTTAAAATCTATTTATTTCAACACGTTTTTGCACAGCTAAATGTGGCATTTTGTACGGCTAAAGGGTGGGATTCTACGCACCTATGTGTAAATTGACAAAACGTTTTCTCTGGGGCGGTTATGGAAAAAGATTCTATTCAAATTAACAGTTACATGTTACGAAGAAATATTTAAATTTGTTCATAATCCATTTTTTACTTATTGTTTTCTGTAATATATACACGTGTATACAACAATGATGTGCAATGTTCTACAAATATATATTATATGCACAGTCTCTGTAAAGGAACTAATTTAATTTTTAGCCTCAATCATGTTTTAGTTTCTTAATTATCATTGCTTATTTGTTATTTAAAAATACCTACTAATGTTATTATACATGTATTACATATTCTGCAATATGTGTACAATGTTATTAATCTACAATACCAATCTGTATAAGTAGTGACCAACCAAGCAGTAGAGTGTATAAAAAGAACTTTTTGGAAAATCAAAGTTTTAAGTTGATTTATGTTATCTCTATGAACCCACATATAACATCAACAAGATTAACCCAATTAAGAAAAAAATATGTCTCCCACAAGAGGCCTAATATTTATAATTTTTTTCAATTGTTTTTTGTAGTTAGGTTAAGGTATTTTTAAAGTTGAAAATTTCTAACTATATTTTGTGAAATAATAGCTTAAAAATATTACTTTACTGCCAGATTTAGATTTCCTGCACTTGGCATAAAATTGAGTAATTCTAAAAATTGAAGCTTTTTTCTATTTCAAGTAATGGAATAACTGGGAACAAAATATAACAATTGTTTTTTTTCAAGTGACAAACATCTTTAATAAAATCTAAAATAAAACAAAAACAAGTCAACATTTTTTCATTAAAGCTCTCTATATAAGTGTAGATTGTAGTTACTGGGCCAACAACATGCCATTATAAGAAAAATTATTTAGTGTTTAATCTGACAAATAGACAATTATACAAAAAATCATTATATAAGTTGATAAAAAGGTGTCTCTATGGACCCACGTTTACCACCAACAAATTTTGCCCAATTGGAAGCAATCTGAGTCTTCCACAAGTGGTCTAAAATATTTTTACATTTTGATTAAGATCATGTTTGCCACTTGAAAGAAAAACAATTGTTAGATTTGTCGTCGTAATTTGCATTGATTATATAATCTAATAATTATGAAAGTAAGCTAAATTTGTTAAATTTACTAAATTTTATGCAATTTAAGTGTACCTTGCATTAGAATACTATATTTTTAACTTTTGTTTCACACCATACGTATTGTTAACATTATTCAACTTGAAAAGAAAAAGCAACCCAACAAATAAATCAAATTTATTGCGACAAATTATATTTTTTGTTTTCAATTGCGGTAGGCTATTTTTTTTTAATTGAACCATTTTTGTTTTATATATATGAGTCCATAGAAACGACTTTATAGTTATCATATAACATAAGACAGTAGTGTATATGCGGTCTATCGATTCCTGCTATGTACCGATTCACTGATCTACCCAATAGGCGGTCTATAGGCCACTAGTATTATAATATACCATTTTGTGCTGTCACTGACACCGACTCACGCACATGCGACGCTCCGCCTCGGCCACGCGCCGCATTACCGCTTGTCGCGCTATTCCGTACTTTCGGCACTTGTGACATAATAGTATATTATAATACAAGTTTTATAAGTTTTATAATACAAGTTTTATATATGCATGTCCAATATTTGTCTCTTGCACACATAAAACTTACACGTTTATTACGTTTATTTTAAAACGATTTGTGGCGTTTTAGTTGTTTATATTGTATTTTCGTTTTCCGCTGTTCTTGAACGTAATTTGTTGTTTCAGTTTTGTTTATTACGATTTGTAACGTGTTTTTTCGACAGATTTTTACCACGTACTAAGATATTCATGCTATTTCACGGATATTGTTTTATAGATGATTTTTTCAAATGTTCTTAAACCTTTTTGAATATTCCATGTATACATCCTGACGCTTGTGTTTACTTTTTGACGTGAGTTTTATACTTAATTAATTGTTTGTTCTCGTTTGCTTATTTTTTGCCTTTTAGTATTATGCTACTGAAGATGACAGATATGTCGAAACTAGTATAGTAAAATAAATTTTACTTCGCAAAGAAAAGAGGCCTTTTATTCTCCTATACAAGTTTTATAAGACAAAAATTGGCGCACGAGTAGTTTTGGCCAAATGGAACGAGTGCGCCAATACGTCTTATAAAACGAGTGTTATATACTATTTTTTCTACTTTGCGACATTAAAATTACATAAATTTCAAAAATTGCGGTTGTCATTTTACAATCTACAGTAGTTTTTTATTCAACAGTTGGTAGTTGTAATAAAATTCACAAATACGTCTGACGCGAGCCAATAGCGATTGAGATGTCAGCCTTATTTGGCACTTGACGTCAATATCATCAATCTTGGAAAACTAAAAGTTACCAAATGTTTCTGACTTACTGTTTTCATAACGACACCGAAACCGGTTTCGTTATGAGTTTATAACGAACGCAAAGTAGAAAAAAAAACTATTTTCTACTTTGCGTTCGTTATAAGCTCATAACGAAACCGCTTTCGGTGTCGTTATGAAAACACTAGATCACAAACTTTTAGTGACTTTTAGTTTTCCAAGATTGATGAAATTGACGTTCAGTGTCAAGTAAGGCTGACATCTGAATTGTTATTAGCTCGCCTCAATCGTATTTGTGAATTTTACTACAAGTACCAACTGCTGAAGAAAAAAATTACACTAGATTGTAAGATGACAACCGCAATTTTTGACATTTATGTAAAATTAATGTCGCAAAGTAGAAAAAATAGTATATACCTAACACTCGTTTTATAAGACGTATTGGCGCACTCGTTCCATTTGGGCAAAACTACTCGTGCGCCAATTTTTGTCTTATAAAACTTGTATTATAATATACTATTTTCTACTTTGCGTCGTTATAAACTCATAACGAACCCGCTTTCGGTGTCGTTATGAAAACACTAAATCACAGACTTTTAGTTTTCCTAAATTGATGACATTGACGTCAAGTGTCGAACAAGGCTAACATCTCAATCGCAATTGGCTCGCGTCAATCGTATTTGCGAATTTTACCACAACTATACCAACTGTTGAATTAAAACTACTCAAGATTATACGGTCACCCTCGAGGCATAAACATCCGTTTAATGCCCTTGGTACATAAATAACTAATTTGTCTTGCTTTGTGGTTTTTTGAGAATTTTGTTTATTTATTGAGCATCGTATGGATATATCCAAACCTATTCCATCTATTTCCCCAACACTTCCATGCCTCCTTCCATGGAATTATTTCTTATAACCATTTTATTAAAATTGTGGAATTGGCCAATTACAGGGTGTTAGTAAATAAGTTGTACAAACTTCAGGGGGTGATTCTGCATGATAAAATAATGACAGTTTGCTATATAAACGTATGTCGGCAACTGCCTCGTTTTCTGAGATACGGGGTGTTAAAGTTTTTCTTAAAACTGACGATTGAAGTGTTGTGTCACGTCTGAGGGAGGTCATTTTCAGCAGTTTTTGTAGCTTTGCGCCAGTTTAAAATTTTATTAGTGTTATTTTCTGTTATTGTTTTAGTTTAATGTTATAGTATTAAACAGTTCTTTAAAAAAATGAGATCATTAATATGTTTTATTTTTTTGTATAAAAACTGTGCTCCCTACGAAAATAGGCAGAGAGATTTGGTGTCATAAATTGAAGGAGGAATTCCAGAATGATTTTTAATTTAAAATATCCCAGTGATGTACCATTTTTTTCTTTAAAAAATTGATATCATTACCCGTATGCGCGCCAATGATGAACATAAAATTCTTAATTGCATGTCAAAAAATGCGCAATGACCACCTCTTAAAACCGACTAAATTTCATTTGCATATCTCGACCGGTTTCAGTTTTTAATAAAAACTTCAACACCCTGTATCTCAGAAAACGAAGCATTTGCGGACATACGTTTATATAGCAAACTGTCATTATTTTGTCATGCAGAATCACCCCCTGAAGTTTGTACAACTTATTTACCAACACCCTGTATATGATAAACATATCCAAGTCATCTGCCAGTATGTCGTTCAAATAATCAAATCTACTTCAAAATATAATTAAAACTCCGAGCATAAATTTAAGCTTGGCTTAACAGTTAAGGGGAAGTGGTGCAATCGGGATTAATGGCCTCCTTTTAACATGTTTGTAAGCTATTTATGATATGAGTGAATGAAAGATTATTTTGTGAGAAGGAAAGCTACAAAACAATACTTCCATTTTAACACGAGTAGGTACCAACAAAATTTTCTACAAACGAATTGAAATATTAAAAACTGATAAAATTGCAAAATGACATGAGCAGTAATAAACATCCAAACTGAGATTACCTGACATTAGCGACACTTGACTAGTGCTAAAATAAAAAATGATCATACATCATAATGCATAAAATTAATTAATTAATTTATCAGTGCGTGTCCACTGTCCACTAGCATGTTTGTCTATTTTTGACAAGTTTGTAGATTATACTTCCCTTTCAGTACTTAAAACGTTGTTGGGAGAGTAGGTAATAATTATAACAAACTTCTATAGCTAATAAGAAGTTGAAAGCCAATTTTCGTTTGTTTAATATGTATTGTTTTGTGTATAATATTTTGCCATACAAGAATATATTGATGTTAAGTAAGTTATGGTTGAATGGAATGGGAGAGACAATATGGAAGTACAGAGTGTCTCAACACTCTCAACAGTGCGATCTGGGAAGATTGTGTCTCTGTTTATGAAGATATTTTAAAACTGATTTCACTGGTATAAACACAACGCCGAGGCGCACATTTTAAAATCATTAGCGTGTATACAAGGTGTTCCAAACTTATGTCTTTTTAAGTGGAACATCCTATATTTCAGTACACTTTTGAATTCCTCGCAAAATTTTACGGCAATGAAACATAACATTACCTACACTAAACTTTATACTTTTTGATTTATTGGCATTTTTATGGAAAAATAGCAGTCTAAGAAAAATGGTATATCTCAAAACCTGTTTTCAATTTTATTGCGCACGCTTTGATTATGATTAAGTAAGAAGCGTTATATTAGCGTGATTACCTATCATATCCAAATTGTGTACGGGCTGGTCATAATCTGCAACAAAATATAGCAAACAGTTTTTCCTAAGAAAGCTATTTTTAAGTGGAACGCCCTGTATCTAATTAGTTTTTTGGATTATACGCAGCGTTCTGCACAGTAAAGTACTAGTACACACTAGAGCTAAAATAAACCATTGCAGCGATAACTAGTCGTCTTCAAAAAAGATCGATTTTTCTATCAATAAGTGCTTCTACACCTTCATTATCTATTAAACCCGCTAAGTATTTACCTAAACTACTGTTTTCTCGCATGATTTCATCTTTTATTTTTAATAAAATAAAACATTTTATCACATAATTTGAAGTAAAATTTTACTTATATATGTACCCTGCAGGCTACGAAAAACTGTGCTAAACAAGTTATTAAGGTATCTGTCAGTGGTGGTGATATTGTTAGGGTTGTTAAGTTAGATTTGTATAGTTATGGGAAATATGGCGAACTTTTTCCCGGAGAAACTAATTGACATGGTGTGGGTTCTTGGCAAATGAAACATAAATGCTTTATTGGCAAGTAGGGTTGACAGATACCTTAGTAACTTCTTTATCACAGTTTTTCATAGCCTACAAGGTGTAAGTAGGCTGTATTATCTACCAACATTTTCATTTCTACATCATTTAACTGAATTTAAAAAGTAGCAAAATATAGATTTTTATTAAGTATTATTTAGATGGTGTTTAAAATTGATTTTATGCTTTAAAATTTAACCAGATTTAGATTATGTATATTAGTCCGGCTTTTAGGTCCAAAAAGTTGTGTAAAACAAAAGTTGTGTAAACCCTTAATATATCCAGGACAAATATGTTTCTATTATTTAAATTGATTAGTTAAGTTTCGTTCAAAAATATAGTTCCCTTTTTGTTTTTATTTTCTTCAAAATCTACAAATCAGCTGGTACACGAAAGCATTCAAAAATTCATGAAGTGAGAGTCTGTCTGTTAATTTTATTAAATTATGTTCCAAATATTAACGTAGTTTTTTTTTCATTGTTAGTGTGGTTATTGTCAATTCATTCTAATAGCATGATTTTTGTCATCAAATAAGTGATAATTATTGAAAAATCTGTCATTGAGCGGAAGAAGAGAACAAGTCCAGCCGATGTTTTAAGGGCTGTATCCACTGTCATGCATGCATGACGAGCATTCGATGTTATCATACATGCATGACGAGTATTCGATGCTGTCATGCATGCATGACAGTGGATTGCGTTGCATGAGACGGTTTTCATGAGACAACATTTGCATGAACAGCATGCATGACCGTGGATGAGGCCCTTTACCTAATAGCTGATTTCTTATTGTTTTTGTTACCGAAATTTTAACTTCAGAACAACTACCAATGACATTACTACAACTTATCTGTTCTGACCAAATCAGTAAAATTGTAAAAGTATGTGTAAAAAATTTTAAAATAAGTAAAACGCTAATGCAAATGCACAATCAAGTTTGGATTTACTGTCTTTTGACCTGGCAAGTTAAATTAGGGTTCCCTTGATTTCCAGTACAATAAAATCAAGACCATAATGATGTGATGTGGCTTTTGGTACTTCTAAATGTGCAATAAATAATTAGTGATTTTTGAACTTTCATCCTATAACGTATGTTTTAACAGCAACCATTCTTTCTTGTTGACAATTTCTATTAGTCATAATAATAAATTTATTACTGTATTAATTATTGTATTAGCGCACTAAACACACCAAAAGTTTGTCTGTGCACAGTTAGGTTGCGATTTACCCATGAATCACACAGTTGCCCAATAAAAATTACTAGATCATCCAAAATACTAATTGTATTTTAAATAGGCAATGAAAGTATTTGTCGTACTTGGATACTTATCGTGAGGTGAATACGCAGAAAAAATACGTTTGCGTAATATTTACCTTAGATAAAACCTGATCAGACACATCCCTGTTTTCCGCATTTCCTGCAATTTCGTTCTCAATTTTCTTCTTCTGTTCTTCAATGTCGCTGAGCAATCGCTCCAAGTATTCCACGTACACCTCTTCCTTGGCCAATTCGTCGCGTAAATTCTCCACTTTCTGCTTGTGTTTGGCGAGGTTTGCCCTAACATCCTCTTCCCATCTAGCGGGGAGGTCGCTTTGAGGAAACCTCTGCTGCCAGACATTCTGGAAGTCACCGAAAACACTCATTTTTGCGTTTATAGAAGCCTCACTAGTCCATTTTCATACAATTCACTACGTATTTTCTAGCCCACTGCGATTGTAAACACACTAAAAAAGGGAAGTGCACTTTTGACAGTAAACTATTATAAATGATGCATTTGACACAGTTGACAGGGAGCGGTTTGATAACAACAATCGCTACGGACGGACTAAAGATATTCCGTCCTAACACGGCTAACACTTACTTAATCACAAATGTTAATTATAAAAAAATATGCGAAAGTGAGGGAATCAACGCAATATTACGAGTGTATATATATTAATACAAATCTAGTTAGCGTTCTATTTCATTTTTGTTATGTAGTGTAGTGTCAGTATACCCACAAATCATTAAGTCTAATACGTTTGGCTATCGTGTTACAGATGGAGTCTCGGCGCCAGCAGCTTTGGCTGTAACGAGGCTGTAACCGCCTGAAACACACCAATTGGCACCAATTGCTTCTACATATAACTGCAATATCGACCAATAAATTACCTACTAAATTACAGATGGCGTCCTTCACATTAAATATTTCAAACTTAAATAAAATCAAAAGTTCCAAACACTAAAATCAATTCACAATAAAGGCAAACATTCAAGAAATCCTCTGTGTTTCAGCAACAAACTACGAACCGACCATACACTCCCACATATCCCAGTAAATAATGCCATCATTTTAAAATCATCCGGATATTACAAATCACCTTATGACTTGCGTTTGCGTGCTTTCCTATCAGGACAGGTGAATTATTAAAGCTGAAATGATGACATCGGTCCGCAGCATCAGCAGGTCACATTATTTGGTGAATGCCGCGAATCAATTTCACCTTCCCCTGAACTCCGTCTGACTGCTCTAAAAAAACATTTCCTGAGCTTGCCCTGTGTTTTGAAGGTTTAATTCAAGCATTGATAAAGGTTCAAGGTTGGAGCGGTTGCGCTTATCGTCAATATTATCGTAGATATTCACACGATAAGTTATGGAATAAGTGGATTACCAAGTCGTACTTCGACCCAGTTACAATTTAATACTGAGTGCTGAATACTGTCGAAATGTCCGATTCTCAAGAGATCTTAGATGACTGGAAAGAGTTAGCCTCGGACTTCAAAGATTTAGAGGTTATCTCTTACCGTAAATGTTTAATATGTGAAGTTTCATGAAATTTTTTTCTTTGTAGGTTACGAATAAAACGTATTTAGAGAAACTGGAAGAACTCGATAGTTTCCAGAAGAAATGCATAAAACACGTAAGCCATCAGCGGTATCGCCTGGGAATCATATCACGAAATATAAAAGAGTATGTGACCACCCTCTGGCGCAATGTTTTGTTTTATTCTTCCATATTTCAGATTGAAGAAAAAGGAACATGATAAGGAACAAGTAGAGGAGTTGGAGACTAAGATTTTACAGAGGCGTGCACATTTAGAAGAGATTGAGCAGACCCTACCAAAGCAGAATGGGGTTTACTTGAAAATTATACTGGGAAATGTAAATGTATCTATTTTGAACAAGGAAGAAAAGTAGGTAGAGATTTGGCAAGTTTTTGAACAATTGCATAATTTAAATTATCAGTGACAGGTTAAAATTTTTATGTCACTAATAACGTTGGAATTTATATTACACCCATTATTTATTCAAGCTTGCAAAGCATTTCAACAGTTTTTGAGGACGGCAAAAAAGCTTTTATTATAAATACCTCTTGCTGCATAGGCAGCAATTTTGATAGGTTTTGAGCCACCGTGCAGATGTTTGGGTGCGAAGCGCCAGACAGTAAAATTGAAGATTTAGTTGTTGTTTTGAGTAGTTATGTAAAATGATAATATTACCACGTTAATATTACCATAATTACTGAATTATGGTAATATTACATAAAATTACATGACAGAATTTGTGTTGATAATATAACCGGTAGTTTAAGTAATATTACCGATATTTTAATTTAGTGCCGATAACTATACAAAAATGTATTTTAAAAATATTTTATATTATTATCTATGTATTATCTATCACACGCATCATCATCATTTGGCAAATAACTGTTAAAATATTGGGAATTGTGATGGGTTGTATTTAGAAACAATGTTTATTTTTTAGTTCTGCATCGTTTCACATAAAATGTATGGGTTCCAATTTAAAATAAGAACAGTAACACGCTTTGAAGTTTGACAAGTTTGACACTAGATTTTGGTAAGCCTGTATAATTTGGATCAATGACACTTGGTTAACGAGACTACTAGATCTAAGTTAATAAGCACGTCAAAAAAATTTATTAAGGATGTGCAATTTGTGGTTTTTATTGATTTTTAATGCCAACAACGCAAAATCCGTTATTTTTGTTTTTATTTTTTTGCGCTGTAGTCACTCAACCGATATCAATACAATTTTGGGGTATGTAGGCAAATATAAAATGCATCCAAATGTGTAAAAAAATTTGTAGCATGCAATTTAATAAAATATATTACCATGGCGTTGCACAGTTTTGGAACAGCCTGTATAATCAAAAATAATTTCTTGAAATGTACCTTGACGTACAGGGCAAGCCTGCAAAATGTCAAACTCTTAGCATAATTAGTAAGTGAGCTACAGAAGCCGGGAGCTGAGTTGCAAGACCCTGTATAATAGCTCTTTTAAAAGCAAATCTTGTAAAACATTTTTTAATTTATCATCAAACAGCTGGTTCTCTATAATCTACTTCAGAGACGTTAAATAAACACCGAGTTTTACCAAAAGAAAAGGCTATTAAAAAGAGGCAGCAGATAGTAGCAACAACATAAGGGAATGTAGTAAGTTGCAAATGAAACTTGTGTTTATTTAACGTCATTGGCATTTTTTTTTATTAATTAACAGCACCCCACAGGTACTTGTGTTTAACACCTAGTCTGATGACTATCTAGCTATATTAATCTGACTAGGTGTTAAACACAAGTACCTGTGGGGTGCTCTTAATTAATAAAAAAAAACAGGTTTCCAACAGAACACGAAACACTCTGTGAGTGCGATCAACAGAAATTGGTGCGCCCGAGCTTTACCAAAAGAAAACGCTACGTCTCCACACCTTTGTTCGTGTAATTATTGTCCACCTTGAACACACTGTCTCATTTAACCGCAAATTATACTCATGAGTATGGATATACTCGTGCCAATGATGAGTACTAAGTCCTGTGTACTCATGGAACAATATGAGTAATGAATGTTGAAATTATGTCTTCTTCATCAAACGACGTATTGTCATCAGAATCATCAATAATCTCTAGTGTCCTCTCTAACACAAAATATATTTTACTTATATGAATATTATTTATATTATTAAAATGTAATTCCAGGTTTAAATATAAGGACGAATATGAGAAGTTCAAGTTGGTACTAAGCATAATAGGATTTATCTTTTCCATACTTAATTTAGGTGTTAGATTTAGGTGAGTAAGCAAGTAATAACTTATCTATTTAGTATTCTTGATTTCCTTGTATTTCTGATTATAGGGCCTTAGAACTAAGTTACATATTCCTGCTGGTTTGGTATTACTGCACACTGACGATACGTGAGAGCATCCTAAAGGTCAACGGGTCGAAGATAAAAGGATGGTGGCGACTGCACCACTTCATATCGACTGTTGCGGCCGCAATCCTGCTAATATGGCCCGATAGGGATACATGGTCTGAGTTTAGGAATCAGTTTATGTGGTTCAATGCCTACATAAGTAAGTTTTCTTTTCAAGAATTTTATATTAGGCATCTTGATTTTTTTTCTACATTTACAAAGAGTTAGTTCTATACATAACTCTGAGCTACGATCATGAAAGGATTTTAAGTCTGTTGTCGATGTAATGTAGAATAGGTACTGAATTACCAAATTTTGCTACTTTGTTTTAGAATGTTGTATGTTTGCAGCTAAAATTGGTGCTATAGTCAATGTGGACCCCAGATTTTCTATTTTACACCTATTTCACCCCTAACAACTAAAAAAAGCAAAAGTGAATGGCTAATAATAATATTAATAAAACCTTTATTCAAAGCATGGTAGCAGTTACAACAGGTGCAACGTTTACATATCGATGACCTAGCTACATATCGATCACCTATGCTTTAACCATGATGAACGTGGTATTGCATTTAGGCATTGTACGTATTGCAGATGATATTGCTGCCATCAAGCAGCCATTCACAAATGTTTTCAAACCTTTAGATTGTCTCTGTTTACATTTTCTTTTTTCTGCCATAATCGTCATTGTAAATCCCCCTTAAAATGTGTTTTTCAACAGTTTTTTTAAACAGCCAACCTTGTACTTTATCCCAAATGTACCTTTCATTGACATAGAGCTTGTGCCTTCTGCTGCCTTCTCCATGTCAGCAATTTCTCTTGGCCTGTATCTCTTTCTTTTTTGCAGTGTTGATATTTTCAATCAATATCTTTGTTCCCTGCAATGCTTTATACCTTTCTAATAGTTGTGTATTATTTACTGAGTTCTCGAGTTTTCCTTTTCAGGTTTGCTTATTTTTATCACAAGCTTTTCATGTGGCCCTACAGTGGAGCGTCGATAATCCGAACTAATTGAGACCAAAGGTGGTTCGGGTTATCAAATATTGCAGCTAAATAGTTGGATACAAGTTAAGATACAAAAGCAATATTTTTCTGTAAACTGGAATCGACAAAAATGGCGTTTCTCTCTGTTACTCAGTGATTTATTTCATTATTATTTCTTTTTGGGAGTTCTGATTGACAAATGTTCGGATTACCGATGTTCGGATTATCGACGCTCTACTGTATTTGGTTTTTTCAAATCTTTAAAAATTTAAAGCCGTATGAAATGCAGTATACTGTTGCTAATAAATAAATAATAAATTCTTTATTTATAGCTAAAAACAAGCTTATACATCCAAATAGAGAAAAAACAATAATCTTGATTATAATAAAACAATAATTAAATCTTCAATAAAATAAAAAATCTGAATACTAAGTTCCGCCTCCTTATTTCACCAGATGGGGGTGGAAAAAATGGATTTTGATAAATGGTACTATATTAATAAAACAAAGAAAAATAAAGCAATGTGAAAAGTAAGAAAGAACACTGAATAAATATTAAAACAATTAAAAATATACATGAAAAGAAAATTAATTAGACATATAAATTCATATGAATGAATTTCAATAAAATGTCAGATGTGAGAAACATAACATTGGTATCTTCCTGTAGCAGTACTGTGATAGACGCCAATAAATAATACCCCACGAATGCTTAGAAATAACTGACGCCGTATAGATAATTATTTACAGGTAATATCAGAATCGTGTTACGATTTTATACAATTTCACTGACAAAAATGATTGACATATAGCTCCAAAAAATAAAATAAATTTTTTATATTTTTCTAAATTAAAGACTTGCTTTTTTCAGGTGTTGTCCAATACCTTCAATTCCGGTACCAAATGGGGGTTCTGTACAGGTTAAAAGCTCTCGGGGAGCGACATAACATGGACATAACAATCGAAGGTTTCCACTCGTGGATGTGGAGAGGACTCAGCTTTCTCATTCCATTCCTGTTCGCGGGCTACGTTTTCCAACTGTACAACGCATATGTTTTGTACCAACTTACATTCTACCCTACGGCAACTTGGCATATCACAGTGCTCAGTTTGATGTTCTTTGCATTATTTGTTGGGAATACCATGACCACTAGTATGGTCATACCTAGTAAATTCAAGGAGAAGGTCAAATTGCGCTACAAGCTGATGAGTCAAGTCATACTAAAGCGACGCAAGTTTTTAGAGGTATGACAACACTTTGAGAATATGTAGTTGTAAATAAATTATCTTTTCTTTTGTGTAGAAGGAAGAACAGGAGCCAAAAAGAGATTAATGGAAAGAGAGTAGATGACATTAAATGTCGACAAATGCAACTGTAACAGTCAACACTCAGTATATATAATTGCGACTATACCAATAACAGTGTATTATTTTTTGCATTTTATATTTATTCTGGGATAATTAATAAAACTATTAATTGTACTTGGCGTTTTTTTTTTTGTTTTCACATCTCACACTTTTTTGTCCACTTGTGTGAATTTGGGCAATATCCGGATTATAGAAATATAACAACATATTAGGTCTGTTGTAGGGATGTAACGGATGTGACATTTTGGTGACGGAGGCGGCGGTCAAGTGTCAACTTTCCCGGAGGCGGAATTGATAAAAATGATGTATGTAAAAAGGACTATTAAAAATAGATTGTTAACATACGATGGGGGTTGGGTTGGCGGTTTACTGGGTTTATATGGATGGGTAACGGATTTGCTGGCAAAAAGATGACAAACTAATATTAATAAAACAATTGATCGATTTAACTCAATTATTTAAAAAATCCATTATAATAGATTATGTGAGAAAAAAGAAACTGATGTCTATATATATATATATATATATATATATATATATATATATACATATATATTACTCTTAATGACTTGTTCTATACTCTTCAGTAATGAATAAAGATCTATTGTCTAATCTGAATGCGCCCATCATACACGTCGCGCCGTAGTAGGCGGCGTACAGTCATAACAGACCATAACTCCGCTATACCTCCACCAAAGAAAATACGGAAGTTAAATAACAAGCAAAAGTAATCGTGCCAAAAAAAAAATGAGATTTTAGCGGAAACATGTCCTTTCATGTCCCCTGAATTTATTTGAGGACGTACAAAAATATGTCTGTGTGTGTGTGTGTGTGTGTGTACCCGTTTTTGTGGCGACGATTCCGAAGAAACTACTGAACGTATCGGGATGAAACTTCATAATTAGAAGTTTCATGATCAAACTTATAGCTGAAAAGCTTTAGGTTCAAAAGGGTCCAAAGGAACTGGCTGTTTCCTCTAAGCATTTTTCAAATATATATACATACTTTGTACTCTTAATGACTTGTTCTATACTCTTCAGTAATGAATAAAGATCTATTGTCTAATCTGAATGCGCCCATCATACACGTCGCGCCGTAGTAGGCGGCGTACACTCATAACAGACCATAACTCCGCTATACCTCCACCAAAGAAAATACAGAAGTTAAATAACAAGCAAAAGTAATCGTGCAAAAAAAAAAAATGATATTTTAGCGGAAACATGTCCTTTCATGTCCCCTGAATATATTTGAGGACGTACAAAAATATGTCTGTGTGTGTGTGTGTGTGTGTGTACCCGTTTTTGTGGCGACGATTCCGAAGAAACTACTGAACGTATCGGGATGAAACTTCATAATTAGAAGTTTCAAGATCACACTTATAGCTGAAAAGCTTTAGGTTCAAAGATTTTGAAAATGAGCCGCCATTTCTGTAATTTCGTCAAAATAGTTAAATAATAATATAAAGTAGAGGAAATTCTGAATAATTTATGCAAATTCTATTTGATTGAGATCGGTCACATGTGCGTTGATATAAAACTAGTTAGCCAGGATTTGACAAATATTTTCATTCTAACGTCAGACTTGCCAAGGTCATATAACACGAATGTTGTATGACCTTGGCAAGTCTGACGTTTAGAGCATGGAGTAAGGACAGTCTGTCCTTACTCCATGGTTTAGAGTTACTTTTTCGGAGCTTGAGATATGTTGTATTGTTCGATTTGGCTGTTCAAATTGTAGCAGATTTTGTGTTTTGCACTATTATATTTCGCTGCTCGTCTCGTTTCAGGTTAGTTATGTCTGGTTTCCCTGTTGTGCTGCCTTTTTGATTTTAAATTTGCTAATTTCGATTTTTCCGTGTTTGCCCCTGCTTTTCGCTGATTCTTTGGAGTTTTTAAGAACCTTGACTCGTTACCCTTGATGATGCCCGTTATGGGCGAAACCGGTCGGTAACACAATTACACTTACCTTTTGGAACAAAGAACGTTAGTTTTATTTCTACGATACAGTTTTCCTGTTTTGCGACTGCATTCTTATAAAAGAAAAGGTATCGACAGAATTTTTCAAAGATTTTATGTACTTTTTTGTTCTAACTTTGTTAAGGGTATCTCCTATAACCGCAATAGTCTATAATTGCAAAAATGAACTGCTAAAACTGCTTCCGCTTACTTTTTCTTCTGTCGGTATTCTTACTATGGTAATTTAAGACAGGGCTTCTCAAACTGCTTGCGCTGTCCTTGTCCCTCTCTCGCTGTTGCATAATATAAAAAAAAAAAATATAAAAATATAAAAAAATGTTTATGCGACAAAAGAAGAAAACCAAGGAAACGAGGGGGGTCTAAAAAATCAGTCGTAACAAAAATAAATACATACCCTACCTCTGCTTCAGCATTTTTTTAAGCACAGCATGAAAACAACTTGTTGCCACCGTTTTTATAAATCTAAACGTATTCTCAAGGAAACAAATAAAATAATGTAAGTACATTCTACAAGTGTCTAATAATAAAACAAATATAACAATAACAAAGAAAATAAATAATAATACAAAAATCAACAATATTTTGCAGTGCTTGTAATTTTTTTGCAATATATTAAAAGTGTCATTATTTTTTGTCCCGACTAAGCTACCCCATTTTCATTGGTCTATTTTGGGCCATATAGAGAGATGGCGCCAGTATATTTTGAAAACAATTTACTCAGTATAATATGTAAATTTGTATAAACATTGGCTATTTGCGATGATTTAAGAGAGCGTGCGGGACAGTTAAGACTGCAAGCAGGACAATACATTAGAATGCGGGACTGTCCCGCAGAATCCAGGACGTCCGGCAACCCTGGTCGCAACCCACACTTTGAGAAGCCCTGATTTAAAAATTAATTAATGTATAGTTTATAAAAAATATGTTTTGGTCCCCAACCGGCAGGACCGATAAATATAAAATTCAATATTCTTGCAACGATAATGAATTTGTTAAAGATGAGTTGGGACCTAACCGAGAAGAGTCTAAATGTTCTTGCTATGGTAATGAAGATTGGCCTATTAAGTAAATGAATTTCCAAAACACTGGTTTGGGCCTCCCTTTTGTTGTGGGCCCTGGGCAAATGCCCATTTTGCCCATAGGATAACGCGCCACTGGCGGCAGTGCATAGATACCTAGGTATTCCATAGAATGTAGAATTATACAGGTTGCTGCTAACAAATACATAACATACATCTGGCTAAGGGCAGATCACCACAAAACTGTATATTATTTGACGAGCACATAATTAAGTATATAAATCGCGAGCATTAAGTTTATTATTATTTATTTATTTATATCCCTTATGCGTGAGTCAAACCTGACGTTTTATCTACGACTCAATACTCCTCTTATAATTGGTAGGTTTGTCCTATGTCAACTCCATTAGTTTTTACAGGGTATTTCATAAATGCAATGTGACTGTTTTAGCAGTGGTGTGGGTGCTTTTAATTTGGTAAATATTTGTAAAAAATTAATGGTGTTTTTGTGCGCAATTTTAACGATGTTAATTTTCTGATTAACTTTACCCAGTTTTGTATATATAGTTTGTGTAATGTTTTTTCTTTGTGGTGATCTGTCCTTTGGCAGACGTATGTTATGTGTGCAGCAATCTGTATAATTCCGCATTCTGAGAAATAATTATAATATATATTGTTAGATACTGTACGATCACGGTAGACCTAGACACGGTATGTTGAAGCGCAGATTACTGGCCCCCACCACTTGAACTCAAGTGACGTTTTTACTTTTTTATACAACGCCTCCATTTGAATGCGAACTCACGTGACGTTATGCGCTAGGAGAACGCGTTTAAGGATCTTGTCCAGCATACCGTGTTGTAGGTTTACCGTGTGTACGATAAGGTAAGAACTTTTGCTGTCAAAATGAAACAAAAAAACAACATTTATAAAAACTTAATGTTTATGTACCAATATAAAAGTGGATAACAACATGATGAAAAGCGATATACAAAGTACCCTCAACTTAATGAAAAATAAAAAAACGCTGCATTAAACCTCAACACCTCTGGCTGAAAAACTGTATACCATTTTTAATGATTCTGCCCATGTGCTCTAAAAGAGGTACACTTCTTAAACTTGGGTCCAATGTTAAAATGTGGCATATATTCTTAATACAGAGTTCCAGAGTGATGATTATGCCTGAATTGAATAAAATGTTTTTTACTTTGGGTTTTTATTTTAACTTTCTTTTGACATGTTAATATTTTACAGAAGAAATAAACTTAGCTTCACTTATTGTCACTAAGTTGAGGAACACCTTATATGATAAAGTAGCATAACGATAAAATCTACACCAGCTGAATTTAGATTCCATAGATTTTTCTACCAGATTTCTTCGGCGGCGAGGGACCATTTTTTGAGAACGGGTTCTGCACACCATCAACATCATCATCTTCAAAATCACTGCCGATGGCTTGACTCTGATTACAGATCACTTTGACGTAAGTGGATTCAGGAATGACGGTAGTTTGTACTCTTAATGGTTTCACCTACATAAAAATAACAATTAAAGGTGTTTGTACAGAAAGTTTATGAAGTTGTGGTGGGTTATTTGAAAGTATATCCACTGTTTTCAATCTCTATAGCTTAAGAGCAATTTACAATGGTAACTAGCAAAGTTAGTATTTATTTATTATTATTATTTATTAGCCTTCCTAAAGAGGCAGGAGAGGTAACTAACCTTGTGTGAAGAGACTACTAACCCAGCTAGCTAGTACTTACTAAGATAGTATCATTTCACACTAACCCTCTTAATTTACCAATGCAAATTGGATTTTACAAAACCAAAACAAATTTTTACCAAAAACTAACCTTTTTAAACTTCTTGAAGTTTTTCACACAATGACCGGATGCATCAACAGTATCGTGTCCAACATCGCACCGCCCTCTTGAAACAACCAACGACTTTGTCTCAACCACAACACACCCCCTAAACGACTCCAATAGCGCCGTCAAAGGGTTTGATATGTCCAATTTTAAGTCTGCACGGTCCTCGGGCATTTGGCTCTTAGACAACCATCGGAAGGACCTTTCTGTTTTCAAGTCTATTGGAGTAACTACAAACATTGTTGATTCTTGTTTTATATTAGGTTGGTTTATATCTAAAACATTATCATCTTCGTCGACTGTGATTGTGTTCATGGGGCCTCTGGAGGTCTGCGAAAGCTCTGAAAGTCGAGCAAACGGGTTCTTTTTGCTGGATTTTGGTTCCTTGGATGATGTGTGAGTAACATTTGAGGTTGTTTTTAGCTTGCTCATTGCAGCAAAGGGGTTAACACGTTCATTGCGACGTTTTGTTGGTCTTTCAGATGATTGTTCGTCTGATTTGCGTTTTAAGGTGTTCGAAGCTGTTTCCCGTTGTTTATCGGAAGCAAGCGAGGCTGCTGTGAGGGATTTTTGACCTGTTGTCAACGTTTGGGTATTGGTTGTAGTGTTCTCTCTTGGTGTTTTAAAATAATCTTGTATTGTCTTTGCTTTTGCAACTTTTGATATCGGGCTGTAACAAAAATATGAGTTAAATTTGTCACCAGTAAGTTACCGGTCGATCAGCAATGGCAATAATCTATGTATAGGTTCTTGAATTTCGTCTTAATTGGAAATTCCATTTTAAATATCACAATCAAAACAGTGACCAGTAGGTTAGAATAGTTTTGGCATATTATGCCAATTATTGCAAAAAAATAACAGTAATGTTTGTGCCCATATGTGGTTGTTAAAAATGATATTGCAATAACGGACAACCAACTGTTTTTTGTTTGCGTCACTTTTTTTGTTTATCCATGATGCTTTAGCCAAATAATAATAATAAATAACACCGGTACACATCATTTTTCCGACTGGGCTGTGATATACATTTTTTGTTTCCTCATGTTGCGATACAAAATAATGCCAATTATTTTGGTTTTTATCTGCCTTTGTAGTGACAGCACGGCGTGTGGAGGGGTATGTAGGGGTTAGTAGCTGAGACAACGCTGTGTCTCTTTGTAAATTGTTATCACACATTTGAACGTCATAGCTTATAGCAAAAGATAACTTAATAACTTTTGTTTGTTCACAAAATTGTACTTTTTCCGTTAAAAGTGCAATGATTAAGATTATACATCAGATCATTTTTACGTTTCCTAAGCAATGGTTTCAGATGGTATGATTTTTAAAACTACCATAATCAGGTTTATTGCATTTTGACCCAACGGTTTTCGAACTTACCTTTTCAGAGAAAATAATTCTATCCAAAACATAATTTCATATTCAATTTACAAAATCCATGTTTCCTAAAGTAATCAAAATTTTACAATTTTTAATTGTCCCTTTCTCCATTTTTTTTTTATGCAAGGCCGTAAAATGTTTCCATTGCCCTTTACACATTTAAAAGATCTATCAAAATCAGTAAGAAAATATGGAGTTGCTATTTACGAAGTGTCGATGAATTAGAGAAATGTGAGCGAGCCGTCCCAACCGGCTATCCACTGTGGCCGCAGGGGTCTATCGTAGTGATGGGCATAATCGTATTATTTATAGAATCGATTATTAGCATTCGAGTGATTTGCAAAATCGTATGATTCGGTTCTCGAGATATGCTCGATTAATAATCGATTTTGAAAAATCGATTTTAATAATCGATTTTAGAAAATCGATTATGAAAAATCGATTTTTCAAAATCGATTATTAAAATCGATTTTTCAAAATCGATTTTTCAAAATATATTAGTGTATGAATTATGAATTATATTGTCGCCTGTGGTGTTAGCGATAGAGCGTGCACACATGGTTAGTGAGTACACCAGCAGAGCAGCAAATAATTTCTCAAATGCAGAATTCATTCGACTCGACCATAAATCGAGAATAATCGATTATGAAAAATCGATTCGAATAATCGATTTTGAAAAATCGATTATGAAAATTCGATTATGAAAAATCGATTTTTAAAATCGATTATGAAAAATCGATTATTAAAATCGATTTTTAAAATCGATTATGAAAAATCGATTATTAAAAATCGATTTTAAAAAATCGATTATTAAAATCGATTTTTTAAAATAATAATCGAGATATGACGATTATTTCCAAAATCGATTTTAATCGATTATGTAATCCGAATGCGCCCATCACTAGTCTATCGTCGCTCACCTACTACTACTAGCAAATTGTTATACTTCACGCTCCAGGTCCACTTCTTAAATCAGCCTGATTATCCTATCAGGTGGTTGGATCTCCAAGTGTCGATGACGTTATAAGCAAAAATTGATTGTTTTTCACCATAATGTGTATTTTAAATAATTGACGTGTTCGTGGATTTTTCAACATAATAAACCGTTTCAAGGAATTTCTAATGTTTCCATATTTTACGCACTGCAGGTCGCAGAACATAATGCACAATATATTCTTTCCGGGACACGCAATATTATTTGAAGGGCGCGTTATAATTTCCTCATGTTAAAATTTTGATTTTTTAAGGTGCTCATTATATTTCATCAACTTAACGATTGTATTGCACATTTATTACACATTATATGTTACAATTATATTATGAATGAACATTCAAATATATGAATAAACAATAATCTATTCTGATGCACATTGATATAAATTTATTGCACATTTATTTTTCTTAAAGCTCAAGTTATTTTTTATATTGCACTAATATTTTTTGTATTGGTCAAATATTTTTTGTAGTGGTCAAATACTTTATCATATGCTTACAATAAATCCACATTTTATTATATATATTGCACATATAATTTATACTGTATTAATATTATTAAATTGAGTGTCTTGTTTCTACCCCAACTTGTTTGTGTCTGATTTTTACACCAATTGATAGTTTTTATGTCATACCTGAGAAAAGGAGACTCCAGTTTTGCCGCTTCAATCTTCTTTCGTTTTGCTTTTTCCTTACTCAAATCTCCTCCTAATCTCTTGACACCAGCAGTACCTTTTTCAGGTGACGATTCGAGTAAGTCAACAACGTCGACCTGTGTTGAAGACACAGGGGGCCCTCCTACCGGAACAAAAATATCATTCTCGTATGTGTCTGGGGCAAAGCCCTCTGTTTTCACTACATCCAACTCTGTGTGAGTTAGCGGTTCAGTCTCCATTGCCAACATGACAGGAGGATTAACCATATTTGCCTCCTCCAATTCCATGAGTGTTTTAACGCGATCAAAATTCGGATTGCAATCCTTCTCGCAGGAGCAAGTTAGCAATGCCATTGCTATCTCCTGGTTAGAGATCAGGCGTTTATTCAGCTTCTTCAGACGCCGAACAATCTCGTCAAAGTTGCTCGAAGATTGCTGAGAGTTTCCTTCGTCAATGACAAACAGATATTGTGGTGAGTTGGAGGTTAGTTCTTGTTCAGTTATCTTCTTATCACTGTATAAAATCGATCTTCCACCTGAGGTTTTGAAAAGAGAAAATTAATGAGAGCAATAATAGTTTTGAAATGACAGGTGGAACTGGTAGGGCGAGAGTTTGCAACAAAATCATACCCTCATAAAACATCACTACAAAATTTTTATATATGATATAAAAGATTGTGGAGAGTAATAAATGGCTGGGATGCATAGCTTACTATATCTAAATGATTTTTTTTTTAGTCAATTATACAGGAATATTCTATACATACTCTAATAATAATACATTTCTCCTTCTATATCTCACCGTCGATTAACCAGCTTTCCTTCTAATAATAATGTGGTATATGGTAGCAAGTCAGAAATGCATGGTAGACCAATTATTAAAAAAAAACTTAAAGGAAAAATGGTACTTGCAAAATACCAAATATCTTGCTTACAAAATATCAGAATGATTGTTTTCTCAATTTTAGGAAATATAAATTTAAAATATTTTAAAATATATATTTCAATTTTAGGAAATATATGTACTTTCATAACACAGTACACTCTCGCTAATCCAGCTACGGTCTAAAACGTACTATCCCGTAGTCCGAACGGCCTACAACTCTGTACTACCTCGTAATCCGAACGCCCCACCAGTTTTTTAACCCTGGTCCGAACAGAGAAATCGATGTATACTCTTGCTATCAGTGGGCAACCTTGTACTCCGAACAACTCATTAGTCCGAATGGGGCTATGCATAGGCTTACCATAATTATGAAATTTCAAACCGGGAGAAGAATTATCTACTTTTCAAAATAAGTCAACACCCCATCTGCGCCCTGTGGTGGCTTTTTATAGTCTTTAATTTTTTTTGTGTCCTTTTTTTCTGCTTCTCAAGTGTTTTCTTATGTATTTCGTCTTTTATATAATCCGAACATCAGATATACCAAAATTAACAACAATTGGGACGTTCCCACAAAAGTAAATTTGAATACCAAATAATGCATATGTTGTAGGCAAATGGTTATTTTAGGCAAAAGCCTTTTGCCAGAAATAACCATTTGCCTACGACACATATATTTCAACACAAAACAGCAAAAATGACTGTGCACAGATAAGATGTGATGGTGAAACTGGTTTTGTCACAAGAGATGTGAGATATCGTTTCAATTTTGTTTTCATAGAGTCCAAACCAAGAAGTCTGCGTAACGCAAATCTTAAGACGCGATGGAGACGTTCCCGGTTCGTCATCTACTAACAAAAGTCCATATAACATTTTGTGACAAAAGAAGAACTGGAATAAGTATAACTATTCATTGACACTCCCGTATTTTTTGCTGAATGTACATTTAATATTATATCTTCTATAATCAAATAAAAAAAAACAAATGAAGCTTTCTACAAATTTTATTTTGCAGAACAATATTGCTGTTACTATTGGTGTTAAATAAGAGAGAAATAGTGCCTCTCGGAAGCCGTTGGAAATACTCATATTTTCATAATTATTTTTTGAAAACGTTGCAAATAAAAGCACTGGAACCTTTACACCTAAAAAATTGACATTTGCTCTTTTTCATAAATATTCACATTTGTTAGATTATAAAATTGTGTATGATGGCAACAATCATAACATGTATTTACAAAATGTTCCGAAATCGACTACAAAAGCATTTAACCCCCGTTAATGATCTTCAATTTGACGCATGACAGAAAATTATAGAAGAACATTTAGAAAAGTTATAACATTTTGCTAAAGGTGAACAAAGCAATGTTCAGTTGAAGCCACACAAAATAAATACAATATCGTTATTTAGGGGTTCTTCACCTCAGAGCAAAATATTTTGCATTCATGAATAAGACTACCGCATCTAATTACCTATAATAGGGTATTCCGGTCATGTCAAAATTTAAGCAGATATTCGGTTTAACCTATTGTACAATTTATATGGATTCATAAAGTTAAGCCATGAGCTTTCTGATTTAGTTTTTCTGTGAGATAATTGCAATTAAAAGTGCATTTCCTTTGAATTCACCGACCACCCTCGGAAACACACGATGATTACCGATCCTTATTAACGCTGGCAACAACGGACAGCTCTCGAACAGCTGATCGCCCAAGTTGACGGTTGGCTACCCTGTTGTTTGAGAACGAAGTCGAACTCCATTTTCAATTCGACACAGAACTATGTCAGCGTTGGCGTTTATACATTTTGAAGTCAAGTATTTGATATAACCTCAGTAACCAAAGCAGGTGTCAACAAACGAGCGATTCTAAAAGTTTACACAACAAGACAACAAATTACGTGCACCCTAGATATAGCAACGTTGTCAAGACGCTCACTTTGAGCGGTCTTTGTGACGTCACAAAGACCAATCCTAATTCAACTTTCAAACAACGATTTCTCTTAATTTAAAACGATGTTTGATATTTTACTAGTGAAGTAGCAAACAGTAACACCCATAGTTTATAAAAAATGACAATTTAAAAAACACCGGAATACCCTATTTAGTATATGGTGGAAAGTTATACAACAATTTGTGAAAAGTTATAAACATGTTGTTATCACAGCCAACTAAAATATCAACTCCTTCCACTTGGTATCATACATAATATCGTAATGTGGAGGCTTTTCAGCTTTTAATTTATTCATTTAAAGTATAATCCCAATCAAATACCTACAATTTGGCCTAAGAGAAAAGGATTTAAACAGTTTTCGTAAAAGTTATAAACATTTTTCTGTTGTAAAGATATGTAATTTGTACCGCAATACTCAAATAAGTAGTAGACAAAATTGCTGTGATTTAGGAGTTGTATGCCACAACGAAAATTTCTCAGCGTAAATGAGTAAAGACAACGATTTTTTTTACTTACGAATTTGTCATATGAATCAAAGACATGTAACAATTTTTTTTTCAATTCCTATAAATTTAATTTTTGTAAAAGTTATAACAATTTTTCTGTACCGGTTTTTGTAGTATATCTGAAAGCTCGCATAGAAAATATATGCAAATTATTGTGATTTAAAGGTTGTTTGCTACAGAACGGGAAATAGTGACTAAATAATTGAGATAGGTAGTCTACATTTTGACGTATGGAATATCGTCATTCAGTAATGTTTAATACGTTATAAACAGATTTCAGCAATCAACTTTGCGTTTCTTTGGCTGTCGATACTTAATATTGTTACAATAGTAATTGGCTAGTCGTTCTTTTGCCTGTTAGCAACGGCGTTGTTACCCCTAAATCATTATTATTTTGTTTATCTGTCAATAAGTATCGAAAAGTAGTAAAATGAAAGCACTTTTCTTGGCAACGAACATGACTTGAGGCCTTTTTTAGATTACCAAAATTCTGCTTTTTGCAAGTTTCAAAGGTAAATGTGTTCTACCGATAAAAAATAATATCTGCTGATATAAATTCCAGTAAAGAAATTTAGCCGGGACATAATACCAAACCGGCCGGGATGTATGGTAAGCCTAGCTATGCATAAACGGAATCGGATTAGCGATAGTCTACTGTAACTTGGTGTGCCTATAACGTCATTTGGCAGGAAATGGTTAGCAGACTGTCTTGAAGGGATAAAATGTAGAAAATAACACAATCTTAAAACTTCACAGTTGTATTTGAAAATAAAGTTCAAGTTTTCTCAAAAACAAAAATATTTTTGTCCCAAACGAAAATAGTCAGAAATGACTGGTAGACCCAGAGAGATGTTAAATACATGGAGGGAGCTTTCCCCTATCCAGCCTATACAAAACTTGAGGCATAGACCTAACCTTCTTTTTCGTATAACTAATGTACTTCGGGGTTTAGGTCGAAGTAGTTTTTAGTGCGCAACGACATGTCCAACAAATAGAGTGCGAGTACGCAAAGCATGTGTGCTGCCATTTATTGTGTTGTTTGTTCACCACAGCGAAGTGTTTAACAACTGTTTTACAGCGATCTTAAAAAATGTCCAGCAAGCTTATATTGCTATATTTGCAGAAAACAAGGAGAAGTATCGATGCATTTGTAAGTGTTATAATTTTACAATGACAAGCAATAGAACTAATTTGTTGTATATTAATAGGTTTCTGAAAACCTCCACAAGGAGAACGTTATTGTAAAATTCATGGTTGGGTCATAAATTTTATTTACGTATGAAACTAAAACTGCAACCGTCAAATATGTAAATTTTGGTGACATATACTGAGCGATTCAGAATATAAGAATTTGTGATAACAGTAAAGTACGTTTATTTTCATTATTATCGAGAAACTTTATTTGGAAATGTTGTTTAGAAGTGTTGAGGGAACTTGCCGAATTAAAACACGAAGACCACTTAAAACATATATTGTTGTATCAACTAGTTACAAGGTTTACACAGGCCTAGCTTATAGTAACGTAATGATAAAAGAACTCCATGAAGACATGCAAGTAGACCTATATATAGGGAAAAGTCGTACGATGTTTCGTCACAGGTATTATCCAATAGGATTTGAAAAGCTAACTTACTTAACCAATAGGATTCGAGATGACATCCTTCGTTCCAACACAAAGGATTTATATATTTATGCAACTGAAGTGATATACGAAACAGCGTACGTGATAAACACAAAATTAAGAACAAAGGAGAAACGGAAGATAGGCAATTCTACGAATGCATGCGTATTAGGTACCATTATACAACACCTTCCCCCTAATTTTTAAAATTGTACCTTGGATTGGTACAATTTTCGTTTACATTACTAGAAGATTGAACTGACTCAGACGGAGATGGGGTTGTATCCGTACCGTCCACTGAAACAATATTTTCTACTGCATCAGCCTCTCGTCTGAATATCTTTGCTAAAAATAAAGGATACTTAATATGTACGACATATAAAAGACAAATTAATCCTAAAGCTAAAATAATATAAAAATACATAAAATGAACATGCTTATAATACGAGACATGTTGTAGTCTTTCTGCCTCAGTCTTAAGGATAGCAAGCGACATACTAGCGTGTTTCAACGGAGAGACATCCAAAGGCGTAATGATCGTAGGAATTGTCAATGATGGACTAAAAGATGTATTTAGGTTTTCAAGATATGATATATTAAAATGAACGCTTGGAATATAATTATTGAACACCGAATAATTGTTGTTACCAGGAAATGCAAGAATTATTGAGTTTAAGAATACCTTACAATCGGGTTTTGCTGAAAGAATGCCGGTTCCATTAAGATATAGTATCTTGGACGTCTTGTGACATTGTAAATTTACTTTGACCGTTTCTGGAATGGCAAATATCCACGAATGTGGTTGATACAGCTTGATAAACATAGGATTCGATAGCTTTAAAACTCGAATAGGACATGAGTCCGGTATATGCGTGATATGAGAATTGAACAACCTTGATTCACAGGTGCTGTGCACATTAGTCATTAAAATTGGCTTTAATTGTTTACAAATAAAATGTTTTTGAATTTTAGTACATGAATTCAATTCAATGTAATCCATATCAAAGTAATACTGTTGAACAGTATCCATTGCAAGAAATTGTTTCTCGACGTGAACATATTGAAATGTATCTGTCTTAATTGTAGATGGCATTGTGCTTATTCCGTACAAATGATATATTTTTCCTTCTACGATAGGCAAGGTAAGTATGAATGTTACTCTATCATGGTAAACATAAACATTTGGGCTCAACAACTGCATTAATGACTGTGCATTATCCAGAGTGATGTCAAATGCGAAAGTAGTTCCTATCGGTAAGAAAGGTTGAATGGTTCTTAATTCATTTATCAGCTTAACAGGGTTCATAATGAATGGGCTTATTATGCCTTTCTGTGACAAGGATAAAATCTGAATCAAGACTGACTGCTGCTTAGAGAGTTCACTAGACAATAGGGTGAACATATTTACCAATAATTCAAACTCATTTTTGTACTGTATTGTTGTCACACCAAGATTTAAATTGTTGACATAATCTGAAATTTTAATCATCGATTTTTCTATTTGTTTAAATTTGCTTTGCAACGATAAACTAGTTTTATTGAATGCTTCAATAGTTGTTTCGAATACAGAAATTTGCTGCTTCATTAATGTAATTAAATGGTTCTGACTTGTACTTAATTTATCTATCTGATCGTTGTAATAGTGTGCGTCGTCTTCGTCTAACGTTCCGAACAATGTCTTGGAAATTTTTCCAACTAAATTAATTAATCCACGCTTTGATCTATACTCATGTTTAGATTCAATTATGTTTGATATAAGTTCATCCGTTTGTACCAATTCAATATTAATGTTGGACAAAATAGGCTTAAAAGAGGTACACTCATGCGTTAAAAATTGTTTAGAGATAGCCTTCCCACAAAAATCGAATATGTAGTCAGAATAATGTAAAACACTTGATAAGGTTTTCCTATAATTCCTGGGATCATAATAAGTGATTAAATTCCATTTAGCGTTATATATTTTTATGTCTCCAACTTCCTCGTAAAACAGACCTGAACTCTGCTTGTAAAACGATACGTTGTAGTGGCTGTCGTTGTAACCTTCGTAGGAATGCGCGGTGCTGACCCAGCTGACTATTGCGAGACAGATGATTAAGGGGGTCATATCTGTAAGGAATACTGAGTGTTACTAAAGAGGTGCTAAGCTTAAATATTAAAGTAAGTAGGTTATTATAACCACTCAAACTATTCTTGGAACAATTTTAACCGATTCTTATGAACTTTTACAAATTTCTTTTTAATAGCAATTGTGACGTTAACTGGAGAATTATTAGACGTAACTGTATAGGGTCCCGAATATAAAGATCGTAACTTCCGGCTCGTTCCCGGTTCTGTGTGTTCGTTTCGCAAAAGAACCTTATCACCTACACGAATTTGTAGGTCCCGAGTATGTCGGTCGTACTGACTCTTGGATGTTTCCTTCTTCCTAATTAACGAATCTCTCGCTTTCGACTGGCATTGTTGCAAACGAAGTTTTAATTCTGCCGCATAATCGTCATAATTATATATAACCTCAGGCCGCTTTAATACGGATGAAGGTAGTTCCGCTACATGGCCAAATAATAGCTCAAAAGGGGTGTAATTGGTCGACTGATGAGGAGTTGTATTGTATGTGAATAAAGCATAAGGAATGTATTCATTCCAATCCAACTGATCGTCCGAAATGAAGCTTCTGAGATATTCTTTCAATGTACGATGGCTTCGCTCGAGGGCGCCATTTGATTGGGGATGATATGCGGTACACTGAATTTGATTTATACGAAGAAGTTTGCAAGTGTTTTTAAATAGCTGACTACAAAAATTAGTACCTTGATCGGTTACCAAGGTCTTAGGAATGCCATAGATACAAATAATTTTTGTTACGAAAGCTTTTGCCACGGATTCGGCCTCTTGGTTTGGTAGAGGTATGGCTATAGCATATTTGGATAAATCATCTTGAAAAGTCAAAATGTATTTATCCCCCGAATAAGTAGGTACTAGAGGACCAACAATGTCTAGAAATACCTTTTGAAATGGAACGGATGCCGTGGTTGTAATTTGCATGGGGCATTGTGTAGTTTTCCCGCTTTTATTTTTTTGACACAGTTCACACTTCTTAATAAAGGATTTTATGTGATCATGCATGTTTCTCCACTTATAGTAGAGTTTTATTCTATCATACGTGCGCGAGACTCCCTCATGCCCTCCTGTAGGGGCTGTGTGAAATTCGGCCAGGATCTGATCTTTTTGTTCCTCGTCAAGGTCCTCGATAATTCGATTATGGTGAATCTGTACGAGAATATTAGTTCCTTTAAATATGTACCGAATCATTGAGCGTATTAAATCGCTTTGTAATTGATCGTGATGACGTACTAATTTTGGAATAGCTAACGCGGAAATGTTGTGTTCCAGGCAAGAGGCACGTAAATTTTGAAGACACTGGAAAACATCTTCATATGACAACCTTTGATGGATGTTTTCGCGTAACAATAAGTATACAATAGGCTTATTGTTAACATTACGAACACATACGCTATACAGCTCAAGATTTTCAATTTCATTCGTGGTAATAGCACCGTATTTCTTAGAAAATTCCGCGAGGTATCCTACCTCGTCAACAAGGTCTCGGGTTACTCCGATAACTGGACAGAACTCAGATGAGGCATTAAGAATAGATGTGTCCTTGTCAACTACGGCGTTGTTGTAAATGATACCACTGGAACGTGCTTCAAGATAATTTTCGTATGTGCATACAGGTTGAGTAGTAGAAGACTGTGCATTGGTATAATGTACAGTGCGACTTAGGGCATCGGCTACATGGTTTATTTTGCCGGGCTTATATTTTACCTCATACTCGAACTCTTCCAATTTCAACCTGAACTTCATTAGACGACTGCTAGGGTCTTTGATGGAAAAAAGATAGATAAGGGGTTTATGATCTGTGAAGATGTAAAACCTTTTTCCATAGAGATAGGGGCGGTAATGGCCTACGGACCATACTATGGCTAAAAGCTCCCTTTCGATCGTAGAATAACCCTTCTCTGCACGATTTAACGTCCTACTAGCAAAAGCGATGGGGAGATCGTGTTCGCCCTGGGAAAGAACTGCACCAATTGCCTCACCACTCGCGTCTGTGGTTAAGTTAAATGGTTCGTTGAAATCGGGATATTTTAATACTGGATAGTTGGTTAGCTTACCCTTAAGATGTTCAAAAGCTAATTCGCAAATGGATGTCCAAACGAATGGTATATCCTTCCTTAACAATTCATACAAAGGTTTCGCTATTGAGGAGAAATGCGATACGAACCTTCGATAATATGATGCGAGACCAAGGAAGCTTTGAAGTTGCTTAACGTTTACAGGGGTTGGAAAATTCCTAACAGAAGAAACTTTGGCTGGATCTGGTTTGATCCCATGCTCCGATACAATATGGCCTAGATAAGTTATCTCTTTTCGTAGGAATTCGCACTTATCAGGTTGCAACTTAAGGTTATTTTCACGGAGACGATCGAAAACTTCGACTAATCTGTCATTATGTTGTTTTAAACTCGACCCAAAAATAACAATATCATCTAAGTACACCAGAGCCCTAATTCCCTGGATTCCACTGAGGACGGAATTTAACAATCTCTGAAAAGTCGCAGGGGAACCCTTTAGGCCCATGGGCAATCGGTTGTACTCAAAATGGCCAGTTGGGGTACTAAATGCCGTGAGCGGCTTGCTCTCTTCGTGCAATGGAATCTGATGGAAGCCATTTGCAAGGTCAACGACCGAGAAATATTTTGATGACCCCAGCTGATCGAAAATTTCCGAAATATTCGGTAATGGGAAAGCATCGGAGATTGTACAATCATTAAGTTTACGGAAATCTATGACGACACGGAATCGTTTGTTGCCCTCACGATCGGGTTTCTTGGGCACTATTAACAAAGGACTATTGTAAGGACTTCTAGAATGTCTAATTATTTCCGCATCCAGCATTTTATTTACTTCCTTATTGATTTCTGATTTCTGATGTTCCGGTAACCGGTAAGGTTTAACAAATACCGGTGGAATATTCTCAACTAAGGGTATTTTATGACAGATAGCTTCTGTATATGTTAATTTGTCGCTGGGTAAGTGAAAGATATCGGAATAATTTCGACAAATTTGTAGAATAGACTCTTGCTCCTCAGAATTTAAATGATTAATACTAAGAACCGATTCTAGGACCTCATTGCGCTCTGCATCTGCTACCGTTGTATAATGTAAGGTATGATAGTCGGACAATTCTTCCAGCTCTAACGATAAATCATCAAGAACTACTTCGCTCTCAGTAGAATTTAATAAATTGATGTGGCAGGTGCCATCAAACGAACGAACCAAACAGTTTCCAACATGAACGCCGGGTATGACTTCTTTGGCTACGCAAAGTTTGTCCGAGTAAATATTGGAAGGGATTTTTGCTACGATCTCCGACCTAGGAGGAATTATTATTTGATGAGGCCTAGATATATTGACAATAACATTATAGTCCGGATGAATTTTAAATGACATCTGATTTAACTCGTAGTTTAAATTAAAGTTATATTTTAAGAACAAATCATGACCAAGTAGACCATCGCTCGTGATTGGGAAATTTCGAGGTACTATATGGAATGGATGAATGATGCTTCTATTACCAAATTTCAATTCAATATTCGCGACACCCAATGACTCAATGAATTCTTGAGTAATACCTTTCAGCTTAACCTTCTGATTCGGAAAAATAACCTGCTCGTCGCTTACATTTTGCACCTTGAGAATACAGATATCGCTACCTGTGTCTAAAAGGAGTCTGGCGTGATGGTTTTCAAACCCATCACTACTTATGGTAACACAAGGTGAACTAAGAGACTCATCCAAGTCTACATTATATATGGACTTCTTGGAATTGAAATTTTTACAGGATCCTACAATAGAATTCGCGTCACGCAATCTAACATATGAAGTAGGAATAGAAAAAGATGAAACGTGGTTTAGGCAGACTTCTTTATCTCGGCTCCCGTTACACTGCCTGATGTACCGGGCGCATTGGAGTTTTCCGGGACATGGTTAGCGTTTCTCAAGCGCTTGCGACACTCTTTTATGTGGTGACCAACGCGTTTACAATACGAGCATATAAGTCTCACGTTACCTTCTTGTTTGATAACGGGCTGTTTAACCGGATATGATCCCGGTGATGAGAGAGAGAAGCATTTGTTTGCCGTATGACCGGGTTTATTACACTTATAGCAAACTATTACAGACTGTTTGGGTTTCAAATTGATTTTGGAGTTATGATTAACTTTTCGCGTTGCATTGCTTCGCTCTTCCAACACGGCACATTCTATAGCTTCCCGGAGGGTGGTATGCCTACTAGCTTTTACGATGAGTCGGTAAGGTTCTAAAAGACCGTTTGAAAAGGCTCTAAGCGCGGTTTTCGCGTTAAGGCTAATCACTACAGCTGCTGAATCTTCACCTTCGCTTTGTATACACGCGTCGTTCAAATCTGTTTCTAGAGACTCCAACCTATTCGCAAAAGTACGAATATCCTCATTAGGATACTGACGACAATTTACCAGTTCCATTTGGAGCTGGGCAACTGTCCTACGTTCTAGAAATTGGTTTTGGAGGAGTGTCTTTAACTCTTCCCAGGAATCATAAGTGCTATATTTAACCAAATTATAAACTTTCCCTGATATTCGACTTTCGACGATTTGCAAGAGTAACTGTTTATCGTTGATCGTAGAAGCCGTTTTAGCAACTATGTCACAACACCCAATAAATTTTTGAAAATTTTCTCGACTGCCGTCGAACTCGGGGATCATTTTAAAAGCAAATTCGGTTTTGAATGGCATTTCGTCCAAATCACTGACGCTTCCTATATCCGAACCGTCTATTACCGTCCCAGTATCGCTATCGCTATCACCCATAAGACTTTAAAGAGACATGAAAGACTCACCTAGTCGTGTTTGCGTAATCCAATATGTATACACTTTTCTCGGCACACTTGCACACACACACACACGGGGAATTCCTGGACTGCTGCGGTGCTGCTGGTATGTCGTTGCGGAGACCTTGTTGGACGCGGTGTAATCTTCGGGACTATGATAGCGGCTTACCGGCGCTTTACCAGGGTTGAGGTTCCAGGGTGTACTCTGGCAATCTTCGGGACTCTGATAGCGGCTTACCGGCGCTTTACCAGGTTTGAGGTTCCAGATTCTGTGATGTATTTTACGTTGGCTCTGTGGCAGAATTTATGTCTCTGCACAGGACTTGCTGCTGATAGACTTCTTTCTGCCCTTGCAGAACTAGATGTTCTTCTTGACGTTTTCTTTCTCCGAAGAGTTTCACCGAGGTGACCGTCAATATTGAATATATGTAGCTTCGGTTTCCTTTTCTTTTTGGCTATTTTACCTCTCGAAAGAGATATCCCACCGCTGCCACCAAATTTGTTGAGGGAACTTGCCGAATTAAAACACGAAGACCACTTAAAACATATATTGTTGTATCAACTAGTTACAAGGTTTACACAGGCCTAGCTTATAGTAACGTAATGATAAAAGAACTCCATGAAGACATGCAAGTAGACCTATATATAGGGAAAAGTCGTACGATGTTTCGTCACAGGTATTATCCAATAGGATTTGAAAAGCTAACTTACTTAACCAATAGGATTCGAGATGACATCCTTCGTTCCAACACAAAGGATTTATATATTTATGCAACTGAAGTGATATACGAAACAGCGTACGTGATAAACACAAAATTAAGAACAAAGGAGAAACGGAAGATAGGCAATTCTACGAATGCATGCGTATTAGGTACCATTATACAACAGAAGTAAATATTATATTCAAATATGAAGTCAGAGCCACCTAACCTGAAAAAACATATTTTATGTTTTTTCTTAATTATTTATTACTCTTGTGACAAATATTAGTAAATGCCAGTGATACTAAAAGTTTCTCTTTAATCTATTTTTTAGAAATTTGAATACATTTTTATATTTTTTGTTATTTCGTTATGATAACTAATGTTTATTTAGAACTAGAGCAAAATTACTCATTTTCTTGGTACGTAGTTGTTATTTCACCCTGTAAATATTAATATATCATACAATAACTAATTCAGGAACGTGACTTACCTTTTAATCGGTTAATATTAATGACCGTGGATAGGTTTATAATAGTAGTTATCCATCTACAGCGAGCAATTCTCAAGTGGTGGTACGCACGGTACTACCAAAAGGTTTTATTTTCACTGATAATATTTTAATAAAAATAACTATAACATCAAACATCAATTGTTTCTTGAATTAATTATGACTGACTTACAAGTTATTAAGTTAATAACTAACACAAATTAGTTTATGTGCTGTAACTTTTAAAATAATGCTTACACTCCAACAAAAAGTTGAAATTGTTTTAATACATGGAGAAAATAGACCGCACCGAGATGTTGCTGCTATTTTTGATGAAAGACATCCACACAACGAAATTTGGCCCTTCCAGCATAATGAACAAATGTAAATAGGCTGGGTCTGTTAAAAATAGCTTAACGAAACCCCACAAAAATGTGTTGGCGAAAATGAGGAAACAAGTTTGCCAGTGTTGCAAAGAAGTAATCGAGCATTAAACGACTTCTGTTCGACAAATTTTTGCACACAGCCAATACAGTAAATCAACAGTACATGAAATACTAATACTAAACAAGTATCACCCTTATGAACTACAATTTATAAGTACACTAAAAGAAAGAGACTTTGACATCAGGTATGACTTTGCCATCTGGTTTTGGGGGAAAATTAAAGAAAACAGATTCTTTTAAATATTTTTTGGACAGACGAGGCAACAATTACGTCAAAGAACGGTCCCATTCTTCACAAAAACTCTCCACATGAAAACCCGATCTTTCCAAGAGAATGCCGATAACAGTACCATTTTAGGACTAGTGGGCTGTGCAGTATTTTGAATAATCATATATTCGGGCCTTTTTTCGTAAAAATTTAAATGGGGAATTATATCTTCAGTTCCTGAACAGAGGGTTGTTATATTTTTTGGACATTTTGCCGTTAATTCAACGGGGGCCAATTTGGTTCCAGCTTGATGGTGCGCCCATACACAATATTAACTCTGTCTTTTAAATCATAAATTTAGCCGTCGCGGGATAGGCAGAAATTCGGAATTAAGATCCTGGCCACGTAGATGCTACGACTTCACCCTAAACCTAAACCTATCTACAGTCATTATTATTAACCGAATAAAAGGTAAGTCACGCTCCTGAATTAGTTATTGTATGATATATTAATATCTAATGGTGAAATAACAACTTCGCACCAAGAAAATGAGTAATTTTGCTCTAGTTCTAAATAAACATTAGTTATCATACCAAAATAACAAAAAATATAAAAAATCTATTTAAATTTCTGAAAAATACATGAAAAAGATCTTCTAAGTATAGTAGTAATTAAGAAAAAACTAAAAATATATTTTTCTTAATGGTAGGTGGCTCTGACTTCATATTTGCTTACAATTTTTACTTCTAAACAACATTTCCAAATAAAGTTTATCGATAATAATGAAAATAAAGGTACTTTACTCTTATCACAAAATCATATACAGTAGATTCCGCTTAATTGGGACACATCGGGACTTAGTCATTTTAGCCCGATTAAGCTAATATAACAGTGATAATCGGCATAGCCATATTGACAACTTTAATAAAAGGATCTACAAAATTTGATTGCGTTGAGCACGACATCCTGCTGCAGAAGTTATCCCACTATGGAATAAGAGGAGTCACCCTTAGCATTATGAAGTCCTACCTGGGTAACCGTACTCAGGTGGTTGACAGTAACGAACGAAGGAGCTCCGCGTTCAGGGCCGAGACGGGTGTCACCCAGGGGTCACTGATCGGCCCCCTCATGTTCATCCTCTACATCAACGACCTGCCTGCGCAGATTACCGATGGACACGTGGTTCTGTATGCGGATGACACCACCTACCTCACGAGCTATACCAACAGGGAGGACGCTGCTGATAAAATTAAAACAACAACCAGCACCCTGCAATCGTGGTTCTCTGCAAACAGGCTTTCAATGAATGCTGACAAGACTGCACTTGTACACTTTTATACATCCCGCCGCAGTGGTGAGGATGTTGACTGGGCGGACTTCCTGGGTGTTCGGCTGGATTCCCGCATGACATGGCGACAGCACGTTGACCACTTGAGCAAACGACTATCCACCTCAATCTTCGCACTTCGCAAGATTGTAAGATCTACTGACATCCCCACCGGTGTGCAGGCCTATCATGCACTTTTCCACGCACGAATGTCGTACGGGATCCTGGCGTGGGGAATATCGGCTCATGCCCAAAAAATTTTCAAACTCCAGAAGAGGGCAGTCAGGGCCCTTGAGGGCATGGACTCGAGAACGCACTGTAAACCATTATTCATCAAGCACAATATACTGACACTAGCCAGCGAGTTCATCCTCCAGAGTGTCCTTGAACTAAAAAAGTCAAATCCCCAGAGACAGGAAGACATACACGACCACAACACCAGATTCAGGAGCCTGGTAACCCCATCCCTTAATAGGCTGCAAACAACCGATGTGAGGTACGTGAATGTCAAGCTAGCCAATAAACTACCCAGCGAAATTTGGAATGCTCCAACCCAGCAGATGAGAAAGAGACTGAAGCACTACCTAATCCAACAAGCTTTCTATACAGTGGAAGAACTTTTGAATCACTAAAATAACAATAATAATATTGCAGAATTAAATGTAGACTTTTTGACAAAAACTGTAATCCTTGAGTTTAAATATATTATTCTATTCTATTCTATTCTACAAGGAGGTGTCGGATGTATCGACACTGCAAAACTGGCACTCCTTTCTTACTTCTTTCCTTCCAAACAATTTTTTTATTTCTGGTTTGGGTCTTTTATAATTGTTGCGGTTTGAAATGGGTTCGAATGAATTTTGGTTACGTTTTGTCAATGTTATTTACGCGGCGCCGCATCTAGGGGCAATTAGTGCAAGTTATAGTCTAAATGTTGATTTAGTACACCAATTTTACCGACAATGGATACTAACTACCAAAAAACATTCTTTAGCGATGTTTATGTCCTCGCTACCTGAGGACAACTTACAGATTGGTGAAAAGACCGAATCATTTTTAATGCAAACATTAGCGTAATCTGTTCGTTGGCTAACGACAACTTTGACGATAGGCGAATATATCGGCCCTAACACACACAAAATCCTTCTGACACCGAAAGTCCATTTTGTTAGATATTTAACATAGACATTTTAATGTCACATGTTTGCCAACAAAATAAACTGTTTCGATTCAGGTGGCCCGACTTCTAAGTTCGGGTGTCAGCAGGATGTAATATAGACAAATTTCAATTAAATAAAAAAACCTTTTGAATATACCTGCCACGGCAATCATATCCTCTAATTTTCCCTTTGATGCAGCCGTCTTAAACACAAAGATCTTGTTTTGAAACAGAACTTTTCTGTTTGCTTGATACTTCAAAGATACGTTTGTACTCAAGATCATCTTGGATAATGGGGGATGATAATCGGCTTCCACAGGTGGCGGAATATTCCTGCAAATACTGTCCTGCATATCCTCCCAAAATTGCAAACTGACTATTGGAATGCCCTGTACAAGAGCACACAAAACCTTCATTGTCAATATGATTTCGGAAACAACAACATGCGTACAATTCTGGCTCCATTTTTTCAAAACTGTTCCATGCAGTTTCTTCATGAGGCTTGTAAACCTTAATTTATCACTATCGGATAGATGCGAGTACATAGCGTTGATATTTTTGTGTTCAACGCTACAAATTATTCCATGTTAGTTTTCAGGTTAATGAAATCAGAAATACGAAATACATACCAAAAAATTGAGTGTAATATTCCAAATCGAATTGTATCCCCTTTTTTTATTTGTCTTCTGTCATGCTCTGGTATTGCTTTGCCATTAACAAATGTTTCATATTTTGATCCAAAATCTGTTAAATATATTTTGTCGTCCTGTAAAGTTATAAAATAGGGGTAGTATGTGTGTACATCAAATTTTACAAATTTTACATTTGTATAAAGTAAAACTTACTTCAACCGTGACAACAGCATGTAATTTGCTTATCGAGCTATCATTTTGTATCAAAATATCAGTGTCCCTGCGTCCTATATTGTACTCTTTGTTTTCTAGGAAATAAAAGGCCGTCGACCCTAAAATTGGCAGTGGAAAAATAGATTAAAAAAGGATAATAGTGGAAGAAATATTCCGATGTTCTTTGTGTAAGGTTTTATTACGTTTCTAGTGGCTACATGTACAGAACATCGGAATATTTCTTTTAATTAATCAGTTACTGAACTCCGGTGGAATGGAACCTTTCATCTCATTATTATAATAGTGGAACTTAATTGGTACCTTTTTCTGACACGAAAATAAACATGATTTTCCAACCTAGACGAATTGGGCGTATTGCGACGTATTTATATATAGTTGAATGTTTGCCAAGGTAAGTTTGCAACTTAATTTTTTGGCATATTAATTTGTCAAAATAGATATTAACCCGCAATAATTGGCAATAATATGCGATAACTGTATAAACTGGTGTAAACACAAAAACAATAACACTCACAGACAGTCAGTGTTGCCACGTGTTGCCAACTCCTGCAGATGTTTGCTTAGCTTACCCATGAGCTTACCCACTAAACGTACCTATTCTACTAAAACTCCACTAGATGTTTCTAATTTCTAATAAAATATTCTACTAGATAATGTAAAGAAATATTTTTTTCTATTTTGCGTTCGTTATGAACTCATAACGAAACCGGTTTCGGTGTCGTTATGAAAACACCAGGTCACAAACATTTGGTAACTGGACTTATTTAAAATAAAATTCAAATTAAACATACGAATCAACAAAATCGATCGCCTCGCCTTGCGCCTTCTACAACTACCAACTGTTGAATATGACACTATTCTAGATTGTAAGATGACAACCGCAACTTTCGAAATGTATGTAAATTTAATGTCGCAAAGTAGAAAAAATAGTATATAACACTCGTTTTATAAGACGTATTGGCGCACTAGTTCCATTTGGCCAAAACTACTCGTGCGCCAATTTTTGTCTTATAAAACTTGTATTATAATATACTATTATGTCACAAGTGCCGAAAGTACGGAATAGCGCGACAAGCGGTAATGCGGGGCGTGGCCGAGGCGGAGCGTCGCTACTCGCTACGCTCGTCGTGCCCAAAACTACTCGTGCGCCAATTTTTGTCTTATAAAACTTGTATTATAATATACTATTGCATGTTTTATTAAACAAATAATGTAAATATAACACAAAATAATAAAATTAATAAAATTTGCTTCATATAATTTACTTTATTGTTGGTGGAAACCAACAATAATAATAGTATATATTATTTGACGAGCACATAATTAAAGATATAAATCGGGAGAATGAAGTTCACACGCGAGCCGTAGGCGAGCGTGTAATCATGCGACTGATGAGTGATGTCAATGATGGCGAGTCGATCTGTCAAATAACTCTCATCCACGTAGGTTTGGACAGACTTTGACACTGGTGTTGCATAATGATGACAGTTGGTTCAAATAATGAGGTCATTATTTGAACGAACTGTCATTATTATACAACGCTAGTGTCATTATCAAAGCCGAGCAGAACTTGGGCAACTGGTGACACCTGAGGCATAGAGCGGCGTTTGTCTAGCAATAGTGAGCACTTTCGTATATAACACCGTACTCCAAAGAAGTCCGCTTATCTCGAAACCGTAGTAACATTGGACCATGAAATAATTCGATATGCCGCCACGAGAAAGAATGACAGTAAAAGTTACGGCGATTGTGCGGCGATTCAACGCTCGAACGCTCAGGCATGACTCATGCGACCGAGTACAGCGACGACAGTGACGTACGCTTTGTTTTATACTATACTCGACGGACGGATAGTGCGTAAATAACTTGTCCCTATAATATCAAATGATTTTAGCAATAATTTGTATTCATAATAATTATTTATTTAATAAGATATTACTGTTAACATTTGCTATTACTACTTTCTCCAAATTTTCGATAGTCAATGATGTTCTTTTAGAAGTTAAAATAACTTTTCCGTAGATCGTTAAATTTTATGAGTCAGTTAAGTGAATAGGAAATGCGATTAAATAACTCTATTAATGCACGATTTCTATTAATGCATGATTTGTTATAGCCAATCACACGACGTAAAGACGTTTGATTGGCCAATCGAACATATTTGAAATGAAACCTTCCAATCAAAACATACTGCGCTCTAGAACAGTCAGTGTCAAATTACATAAATTGTCATATAATCTAAAAAGAAACATTGGCGAAGAAAAGTCTATGTAGACGACGCTAGAAGAATGCGATCGACGAAAAATGCAACTCGAATAATAAACGGCTATTTATGATCTCAACAATTAACGCTCGAGCGTTAAACAGTCTTGATCATTAATCGCTCTTTTTAATATACTTGTTGGTTAAATAACTATTAAAAGTCGAAAAGCTTCTCTGAACGTCACAGCTTATTAATGGGGCATAAGTAAAGCAATGCGCATGTAATTGATATTTTTCGCAATTTGTAAAATTATTTGTCATACAAAATTCTTGAACTATTCTGAGATTGGGATTTCTATCTAATATAACGTCAACTTTATTAGTTAAAAGTTCACACATTTCTCCCGGAACCGATTTCAATTTATTTACTATTTTGGTCAATTTTGCTATCGATTCTCTCACTTTGATGTTACGCCCTTCGAAATATTTAATGTCTGCAATTAGAAATGAAAAATTGCTATGAATAAATTCCAGTTGCTCTTTAAGGCAAGGTTCTTTTAATAATTCTATAATTAATATATAAAAATATATGTAAATGTTGCAAGGTTTTTGCACAAAGGTTTTATTCTATATAATTTAACATGCAATATAAATATTTCATACTATTAACGGCTAAACGTACAATAACCTGCATCGAAAAGAAAGAAAACAGCGAATAGGACCGCTGTGGTTGCGCGCGTGACCCTAGTCACTTCTCGGTCTACCCGCCACTGGAATAACCCCGAAAAAAGTTGACTTGCCCAATCTCTGCTCGGCTCTGGTCATTATAATCGTTAGCGCGTATAATGATAACTATATGTGCCTATATGAAGCAATCTTTCAGAACCATACATATAGTGTCCACGAAATGCACCAAATAGAAAACTTTCTTATTGGGTATTTCTCAGAAAATTTTATTCGTTATGAAAGTTGGTGGCTGGTATGAAACCAAAACTGCAACAGTCAAATATGTAAGTTTGGGTCCCATATACCGAGCGATTCAGAATACATATATGAATTTGTGATAAGACTAAAGTACCTTTATTTTATTATTATCGGAAAAACTTTATTCGGAAATGTTGTTTAAAAGTCAAAATTATTTTCAAATATCAAGTCAGAGCCACCTACCTTGAAAAAAGTATATATTCACTTTTTCTTAATTATGACTCCGTGACAAATATTTGTAAATGCCTGTGATACTAAAAGGTTCTTTTTAATCTATTTTTTACAAATTTTAATACTTTTTTTATATTTTTTTGTTATTTTGGTATGATAGCTAATGTTTGTTTAGAACTAGCGCAAAATTACTCATCTTCTTGGTGCGAAGTTGTGATTTCACCCTGTAGATATTAATATATTATACAATAACTAATTCAGAAGCGTGTCTTACCTTTTATTCAGTTAATATTAATGATTGTGGATAGGTTTATAATAGTAGTTATCCATCTACAGCGAGCGATTCTCAGGTGGTGGTACGAGCGGTACTACCAGTTATGAAATTTTATTTTCACTGATAATATTTTAATAAAAATAATAAAATTTTAATAAATAATAATAAAAGTAACTATAAGGCATCAATAGCATCATCTATTGCTTCTTGAATTAATTATGACTGACTTACCCGTTATTAAGTTAATAACTATTATGAAGATGTTAATAAAGCTAATTTATTATCTATGAACTTAATTTCTTTCTACTACTTACAATTACAAAAATACATGTAACTTTTAAAACAATGCTACACTCCAACAAAAAGTTGAAATTGTTTTCATACATGGAGAAAATAGACATTACCGAGATGTTGCTGCTATTTTCAATGAAAGACATCCACACAACCATATTGCCCATTTAACCATTTACAGCATAATGACAAAAATCAAACAGACTAGGTCTGTTGAAAATAGCTTCAAAAAACAACACAAAAAATATGTTGCCGACAATGAGAAAACAAAGTTTGCCAGTGTTGCAAGAAGTAATCGAGCATAAAACGACTTCTGTTCGACAAAGTGCAGCACACAGCCAATGCAGTAAATCAACAGTATATGAAATACTAAAACTAAACAAGTATCCCTTATATAAACCAAAATGTATGTGTATGTTACGGCTAAAATTGATACTTCGCTAGTTTCAAAACTAACTAGCTATTTTGCTAACTAACTAAATGCGCTGTTATTTTGAAGGAATTCGCTCATTCTCGCAAAATAGCCGCCAGTTTACAAACCAGCTGGTTAGTATGCAAACTGTCTACAAAATCTTGTTAATTGGGATTTTATATAAGTTTACTAAAATTGCCGCTAGTTTGATTTTTATTAATGTAGAACCTGTGGATAAGTACGTTAGGTTCATAGCAATATGATACATTTCAATTTTATTTATAAACTTTACTTAAAAGTTAAAAAAAACTAACAAGATTTATTTATTAGCGCAGTGTTTGCTTTGGTGGCATTTACTGTTACATGTTAATCCAGAGCTTACACATTTACATTTCTTGTTGATACACCTTTTGGCACATTGCAACATCCCAGATAACAATCGTGCGACGCATAATGATGCAACCGAAACCGCACGTGCGTTCATAGGATCACGCAGATGCGTCATCAATGGAGGTTCATATCGCACGCATTGTCACTCGAATAGCGATATCTGGCCCATATCGCTCGCACTCGTGCGTTTTATTCGTCACGGACGACGCACCGTGCCGAATGTATGACGAAAATCAGCATTGTGACTCGCATATCACTCGCACCCGTGCGATTTATTAGTCACGGACGACGCACCGTGACGAATGTATGACGAAAATCAGCATATGGACACGCATATCGCTCGCACCCGTGCGTTTTATTCGTCACAGACGACGCACCGTGCCGGCCATTTGGCGAAAACTAAAATAGATATATGATTGAAGAGGTAAAATAAGAAGCAATGGACATTTTTTAAGCATTTTTTTATTACAAAAATATAATATTTATGAAATCATATAAAACGGTCATGTAGCAGTAGCGTGACGGGCAACAACAGATTGTCAAACAGGCCGACACTTCAATTGCCTTTTCTACGGTGTTCTCATCGCTCAGCTGTGGTCCCATTCCCATAGCACATCACCCATGTACCCTATTAATCCAACATTTTGTAATATACAACACTGCACAACTCGTTCTCGCACGTAATAAAAGTCAATTGTTTATATAATACTAAACTATAGAACAACACTAACACTAGAAATAAAATAATACGAACATAGACTAACAAACACACGCACTAAAAACAACTAAAGGACTCTTACTATAAACTTGCTATAAACACAACGGAACTTGGCAATATGTCGAAGCAAAATGGCGTATCCAAGCCAAGCCTTCTGCCTTCTCGTCCTTCTTCCGTTCGGCGTCCCCACCTATCCGCATGCGCGAAGATGCAGAGTGGTAACAGTCATTTTTAAGAACAAAAAATTACCAAGCGTTGGTTATGTTATAAATCTTGAAATTGTTGCGAATTGACTATTTTTATTGGGAAATATACTGTGAATAAGGTATTATTCACTAATAATTAGTACGCTTCCCTTTGCTTGTTACGTTTACATATGTTAATTGATAAGCTATACTAGTCCAATCGAGTTGAAATTTTGCATGTGAACATTTCTGGTGACATGAATAAATTTATAAGAAAATGGAAAATTTTGCATGTGGACAGATTGCCGATGGCAATGCATGAACCAATCATAAGACACGGAGATCTTTCAAAAATTTATAAAATATTTCAAAAATTTGTAAAATTTTAGAAATTGGTCCAATTGAGTATATTTTGCATGTGGACAGATTTCCTGTGACAACGAAAGAACCAGTAAAAAAATTTTGAAAATCTCCACAAATAAAAAAATTTCCAGGCGATTTGAAGTATTGCATGTGGTCAGATTTCCGGTGACAATGCAATTAATAAAAACAAAATTTGAAAAATTTCCAAAATTTTTAAAAGTTTGAAAAATTTTTAAAATTTTCGCCACTCAGTTGATATTTTACAGCTGAACAGATTTCTTTCTTCAGATTTCGAATGTATAAATTAATAACAAAAATTGGAAAATGTGGCATGTAGAGATATTTCCGATCGCAATGCATGATATATAAAAAGAATTGGTTTTTTATTATAAATCGTACCTTATAAAAATATATTTTTACCTAAATTTATTTTTCGTCATTCACTTGCTATAATATTATAATAAAACAATAGTACGCTAGCATTGTAGCATGATGCCATCATCGCGTCGTCACCGATGCTTCTTCGCGGCCCTGTTTACCGGGGTTCTGTGCGACGCATGGTGTATTGTTTTGATCGGGACTCATGCGTGTGGACATAAACGCACGCGTGCGAGCGATATTGCAAATCGCACCGAAAAATTACGCTTGATGATTTGGTGCGTCGCACGATTGTTATCTGGGATCTAACGTAACCCTGAGGGACCCTGAGTGTATCCCGAGACTGAAGTACACCCAACTGCAGCCCGAAGGGTAATTTCTGTATCCTTCACATCTTCAATTGACAAAAATTACTGATTACAAATATAATATCAAATTGATTGCGTGAGAAAAGTTGCTACAACAAGCTTCTACTTTCTACATAACCTCACACTTACAGTGGAAGTAAACTAATGTTACAGGCAGTCCATTCAGTTTAGAAACTAGCCAGGATCTTGCTATTTTGGGTGACTAAAACGATTAATGTTATCATATTAGCCAAAATCATAAATGCTTGTTATACATACTAACTAAAATACTGGGTTAATATTATAACAATAGTATAAAATAACGAAATTAACCAAAACGAATATATACTTTCCATACTGCCCAACTATTTGTAAACTAGCTGCTGTTTACCCGTTATTTTGCAACAAAGGGCAAAATCCTTCAAAATAACGGCGCTTTTAGTTAGTTTGCAAAATAGCTAGTTAGTTTTGAAACTAGCCAAGTATCCATTTTAGCCGTAACATGTACACTAAAAGGAAGAGACTTTGCCATCTGATTTGAGGGGAAAATGGAAGTGAAAGGATTTTTTTAAATATTCTTTTGACAGACGAGGCAACATTTATGTCAAAGAACAGTCCCAATCTTCACAAAATTGCCGGTGGTGGACACATAACCCAATCTTTAGAAGAGAATGCCGAGACCATTACCATTTTAAGACCAATGTGCTGTGCGGTATTTTGAATAATCAAATATTTGGGCCTTTTTTTCGTCAAAATTTAAATGAGGTATTATATCTTCAGTTCCTGAACAGAGGGTTGTCACCTGTTTTGGACTGTGTGCCGTTAATTCAACGTGCGCCAATTTGGTTCCATGGTGCGCCCATACACAGTATAAACTTTGTCAAGAATTTTTTAAATCATAAATTTGACCATCGCTGTTTAGGCAGAAATTCGGAATTAAGATCCTGGCCACCTAGATCCCAGTTAGATTTCTTTTTGTGGGGTTACCTAAAAAATAATGTATACAAACATCGACCATTTAGGGATATAAATCATTTAGACGAAACTATACAACATTGTATTCAGAACATTCGACCGAATTTTATTAGTAATGCGGCCAAAGATGTTTCTAGAAGAAACGGGACGGAAACCACACACTTAATAGATAACAATTCTTTCGATGTAGTTTTTTTTAATGTGTATTAATGTATGTATTTTTGTAATTGTAAATAGTAGAAATAAAATAAGTTTATAGATAATAAAATAAATTAGCTTTACTAACGTATTCATAATAGTTATTAACTTAATAACGGGTAAGTCAGTCATAATTAATTCAAGAAACAATTGATGTTTGATGCTTTAGTTATTTTTATTAAAATATTATCAGTGAAAATAAAATTTCATAAGTGGTAGTACCGCGCGACCACCACTTGAGAATCGCTCGCTGTAGATGGATTAACCGAATAAAAGGTAAGTCACGCTCCTGAATTATGTAGTTATTGTATGATATGATATATTAATATCTACAGGGTGAAATAACGACTTCGCACCAAGAAAATGAGTAATTTTGCGCTAGCTCTAAATGATAACATTAGTTATCATACCAAAATAACAAAAAATATAAAAAAATGTATTAAAATTTATAAAAAAAGATCCTTTTAGTATCACTGGCATTTACTAATATTTGTCACAAGAGTAATAATGAAGAAAAAACAGAAATTTTTTTTTCAAGGTAGTTCACTCTGACTTCATATTTGAATATAATTTTTACTTCTAAACAACATTTACAAACAAAGTAAATAATAAAATAATAATAATAATGAAAATAAAGGTACTTCACTCTTATCACAAATTCGTATATTCCGAATCGCTCGGTATATGGCACCGAAATTTTCATATTTGACTGTTGCAGTTTTTGAGTTTTAAGATTGTTGGTGGCTACGTCGTAGTCATCTTGCGTTCAACAAAAAAGCGCCGATATTCTTAGAATTCGTCACCTACACTTGACAGAATTGACCCGGATATTTTTTGTATTATCGGCAAAGGTTTCTAGTTCAGTTTAACGTATAATTTGAATAGAAATACCTAATAATTTCGGTGAACTACTGATCATAAAATTATGAGGTATATTTGGTTGGCTACTCATTTCGAAGCGTTTAAATCGGAAATGCAGTTATAATTTTCAATCGGTTGATACATATGCATGTTTAAGTTTGTGCATTCAAAATATACGTGAGAGTGAACATGAAGCTTAGTACTATTGCTAATAATGAAAAAATATCTGGCCTAATTCTGTGAATATCGGTGTTTTTTAATTGATCGCAAGAAGACTACGGACAAAGCTACCAAATAATCTAAAAATCCGTCAGCTAGACTCACAGAATTCTGTGAGTCTAGCTGCTCAATTGAGCCGGATAGTTTTTCTATTATCGCCAATGGTCCAAAGTTCACCTTATAACTATAATTTGAATGGAAATACCTAATCATTTCGGTGTAGATCTCATTAAAAAATTATGAAGTATATTTGGTTATTTCGAGGCCAACCATAAAATATAAACGCGACCAATATAAATTCTATCAGTGCCTCAAGGACGCACTTCTAAAAATATCTTTACTTTTGAAGATTCTAGGATACGTCTAGAAATACGTCACATTTTTTTGACATTTTGATCTTAACTTTTACAAAGACTGTAAGTGATATTTTTGATTTTGGATGCGTATGCTGCGCAAATAAATGACAATACTAATAGATACATTTACAATATCCACGTTTCCCAGAGCTATGAATATTTTATAACTTTCAATTTTTTTTTTCGAAAATTAAAACAAATACTTTTAAAAGAAAATAAATATTTTTTTTTAGTTTAAACTTAGTGGGGCTTCATTCTTATTCATTCACATAATGAATCATTCAAACTTAAAAATATAACATGTGTTGGTATTAAAAACAAAAAGAAACAAAGATTTTTATAATAAATCTATCGGACAATTATTCAATTTCTATTCACCTAATCCATATTCTGCAGAATCACAAATATTTTACTATTTACAACTGTTTTTCTTAAATTCTCTTTGTACATATAGTAACCCTAAAACATTTGAGTATGGTTGAATTCAGAAAAAAAAATCCAGTACTAAATTTGAGAGAAAACTTAATAGTTTTCTCTCAAATTTAAAAAAAATCCTGTACTAAATTTGAGAGAAAACTTAATAGTTTTCTCTCAAATTTAGTAGAGGATTTCTTTTCTGAATTCAACCATACTCAAAACGACGTTAGTTGCTATAGCAAGTTATGCGAGTTAAATACAAAAGAAAAATGCTATAACTTGTAGCAGCATCACCAAAAAAATGCATTAATTTCCCGAAACATTTTTGTTAGAAAAATATCAATTTAACGAAGTTATAGCAATTTTTCCTAAACTTGTTTACATATCCAATTCCTTACCATCATCGAGAAAATTATATAAGTGTATTGGGTATAAATTTTTCTTATTTTTTAAAAGACAAATGTATCAATATAGATGAAGAAACAACAGTACGTGTTACAACTGAACCGTGCTCAAATATTCCATTAAAACGAGATTCAATTACGAGGCAAAACGTTATTATCATCTGTTCAAATCATAGTTAACCTTTTTTATCTTTCTTATTGATGTTACTTCTTACATTTACAACTACATAGGTTACTTTCGATCTGACAGCTCGGAGTGCAACCATCCTGTATGATATGTCAATTACATACTGCATGTGTTTATAATAAACTAACGGATTTGGAAGTGTTATTCGGCCCAGCAAAAGTTTGGGGTGGTCCTGGAAAGCAGTAAGCCTTGGCCATTTATGGGGAAACTGAGGACACTTGGGAGAATTAAGTATTAGGAAATGAGTACAAAAAGTCCTGCCAAATACTCCTGTGTACACGATAACTGCCGTAATTCTGAAGTAATTGATCTGAAATTTGGTATACAAGCTTATCTCCTAAAAATCTGATGTGGCCAGGCACATGACTTTATCATACAAAATATAAAATTAATAGTTTAGCTGCATGAGAATCTATTTGATTCAGATAAATCGTGCCTACATTAAAATTAAATTAGCCAGGATTTGACAGATATTTTGATAGTCAATACTATCAATAGTAGGTATTGTCAAAGCATCAACATTTGACACTATCTACTGTCACCAGAATAATAGTTATTGATCTCACAAGTACCGAAAGTACGGAATAGCGCGACGAGCGGTGATGCGGCGCGTCACCGATGACGGAGCGTCGCCGTCTCATGTGAGCGAGTCGCGCTATGTAGTTTTCGGCAGGAGTGACATCAACGTTTTTTGTGTTGCGTTTTGACAAATACGTATTTAAAAAAAATTTTAAAATGGTTATATTTCTGGATAGGAAATGTCAGGTTGATACCACTTCTACGAAAGCTCAAGTTTAAAAAGCTAATTCAAATTCTGACAGATATATATTCGTTCATGACACTGTAGATGTCACATCCGTACCAACATACTAAAACGTAACTATACTCATCGCTATACTTTATTACAATTTTCTCAATTTATCGTTTTTACAATTAGATAACAACGGGTTGATATTTCTTATCAACAAACAATCAAATTGGCGATCTTATTTTATTTGAATTTTGTATTTTCTACTTTGCCGCACTAGAGCGGCAACGTTCCATAGCGGTTCTCCAACCTCTGATGAAATCAGCTGTTTTCAAGTGTGACAGCCATAGACATTTCTCTGGTGACAGCACAAAAAAATATTTGTCAAATCCAGGCTACTTTGAAGCTTCATATCAATGCCAGATGCGACCGATCTCGATCAAATAGAATTTGCTCTTAAAGCTAAACTATTAATTTTACCAAAAAATATCATAGGCATAAGTTATTCAAAATTTCCTCTACTTTAATTTATTATTTAACTATTTTGACGAAATTACAGAAATAGCAGCTCATTTGCAAAATCCTTGAAAAATGCTTAGAGGAAACTGCCAGTTCCTTTGGACCCTTTTGAACCAAAAGCTTTTCAGCTCTAAGTTTAGTCATGAAACTTCTAAATATGAACTTTCGTCCCGGTACCTTTAGTAGTTTCTCCGGAATCGTCTCAACAAAAATCGGGTACACACACACATACACACACACATACACACACACACACAGACATTTTTTTGTACCTTGGTCAAAAATGTTCAGGGGACCCAAAAAGACCTATTTCCGCTAAAATCTCAATTTTTTTTTTCGGCATGATTACAATACTTTAGCATACTGCGTATGATAAAGTAAAAAAATTTTAAAATGGTTATATTTCTGGATAGGAAATGTCAGGTTGATACCACTTCTACGAAAGCTCAAGTTTAAAAAGCTAATTCAAATTCTGACAGATTTATATTCGTTCATGACACTGTAGATGTCACATCCGTACCAACATACTAAAACGTAACTATACTCATCGCTATACTTTATTACAATTTTCTCAATTTATCGTTTTTACAATTAGATAACAACGGGTTGATATTTCTTATCAACAAACAATCAAATTGGCGATCTTATTTTATTTGAATTTTGTATTTTCTACTTTGCCGCACTAGAGCGGCAACGTTCCATAGCGGTTCTCCAACCTCTGATGAAATCAGCTGTTTTCAAGTGTGACAGCCATAGACATTTCTCTGGTGACAGCACAAAAAAATATTTGTCAAATCCAGGCTACTTTGAAGCTTCATATCAATGCCAGATGCGACCGATCTCGATCAAATAGAATTTGCTCTTAAGGCTAAACTATTAATTTTACCAAAAAATATCATAGGCATAAGTTATTCAAAATTTCCTCTACTTTAATTTATTATTTAACTATTTTGACGAAATTACAGAAATAGCAGCTCATTTGCAAAATCCTTGAAAAATGCTTAGAGGAAACTGCCAGTTCCTTTGGACCCTTTTGAACCAAAAGCTTTTCAGCTCTAAGTTTAGTCATGAAACTTCTAAATATGAACTTTCGTCCCGGTACCTTTAGTAGTTTCTCCGGAATCGTCTCAACAAAAATCGGGTACACACACACATACACACACACATACACACACACAGACATTTTTTTGTACCTTGGTCAAAAATGTTCAGGGGACCCAAAAAGACCTATTTCCGCTAAAATCTCAATTTTTTTTTTCGGCATGATTACAATACTTTAGCATACTGCGTATGATAAAGTAAAAAGTAAGAACAAGTTTGTGAATGGGAAAAAACGGTTCATTTGCTTTTTAGAAATATTTTACGGTGGTTGGTATTTTAACTTCAGCACGAGTGAAGGAACTTCACAAAATCTACAATGTCCGGTCACAAGTCAAAATGTTTACTGAATCTTCGCAATATATTATTGAAATGAAAAAAGGTGTGCGAATTATTTACAATGTTCAGTGATTTTGGGTATAAATGATAAGATATAAATCAAAATTATGAAGATGGCTAGGGACTTTCTAAACAACCACAACTCTATTGACTCTCAAAATTAAAACTTAGGTCTATCTGAAGACACGAGAGAATAAGCTAGTTTTCTTGTTAAAGTACCTATATCAGATGCTTCAGGATAACTCTATTTTGAGATTAAGTACAATTTAAAGCATGTTGCCAGAAATAATTAGATAGTGGAATCTAGTGATATATTACTTATGTTCCACAAATGGGGTGGGCTGGAGAAAGGTAAAAAAATACACCAACTCTTATTATAAACTTATGTATTCGTTCCTAATATATAAGCTACTTCTTCTTGGCAGCTTTCTCTCCAACTTTCTTGGGCTTGGGCTTTGGCTTGTCACCACCCTTTGCCATCCTCTTCTTACCAAACAACGTTCCGTTCCTGGAAGCGGTTTTCTTGATAGTGAAGAACGTCTCAGACCTGATCTTATTTCTGCGTGTCCTAGCATTCCTCAATTTGAAACGGTCAAAATCGGTCAAAGCAGCACGCTACAAAAAATGATTTATTAAATTAGACATACTCACAAACTTCTTTTTAATTCTATTAAAAATAAAAATATTCAGAATAAAATGCGGCATCATCAAGATCAGCCGGCAATTCCTATCAAATAATTGGGATCATCACATAACAAATTGCAGTTATAATTCTTGTAAAGGATACTTATGTTTAATTTCAGGCCGCACTCAGTTCAGTTGAATCTGATTTGCAATCATTTGGCTAAAGTGACGTTCGACTTCTCGTTTGTCATCTGACTCAAACTGATTCCACCAATAGGAAACAAGTACAGTAGATTTTCCTATAACGCGGTAATATGATACGCGTTGTACGAAAGCGCGTTATGAAATCTATAGTCTATTCACTTTAAGAATAAAGCGTTGAATAAGATAGGGCTATAATTTGCGGCTTGTGATTGGCTGAAAGTTTAACCAAGTTTACACCAGCCAACACGCGCCAACAACTGAATTGTCAAATGAAATGTCGGTCGAAAAAATGTCGAGATTTCCTTTGTACTATCAATATGTAGTGTATTATCAAAACAGTCCAGTGGTTTGAGGGATATAACAAATCAAATACAACGTTAACGTAAACTGGAGGAAGTACTGCAGCATTCAGATATTGTATTGTTTGGAAAATACATAACCACAAAGCTTAACATAACTGAAGATAAAGATATTTTGGAAGTGAAATTCACCACTATGCTGCACCTTATCGAAGTATGCCTTACCAAGAAAGACATTGCATCGGGAGTGCTGCGCAAAATGTGTCCCGTACTCCTTATATTCACGCTTGCGAACTGCTGTCGGAGCAAATTGCTGCTCGTAGAGATATACGAGGATAAACAGTGATAATTTATTCCTTTTTTTAGTGTCTTATTTCTTTCTTTGTTATTCTTTATTGGTATCATTAAGTGTTTATTGTGTACTAATATTTAATAAAAGATAGCAGATTTAATATGCATGTATAACGTGTTAATATAACGCACTACATTACATAACAATGGCTAAATGACAAATCAGTGCGAGGTATGGCACTTGTCGCAACAAAACTATGGTATTGTATACAGAGTACATGTAATGTACTTTGTCCCTGGTCACAACGTCTCAACCAATTCTTTATCTATACTTTTCTTTGTCGTTTCAGGTCTGTCAATTTTCAACGATTTCTTTTGTCAAGTAAAAGTCAGCGGCAATCATTACAATTATTGCTGCAGCTGCTAATAGCCATACTAATACCGTTCTCGTCCACCTAACTATTACATTATGTAAACAATATGAAAAGTGCAAATATACAAGCTTCTATCACGTTTCACTCTTCTATACAACCAATAAATTTATAGGTTATATTTATTTTAGCCAACTTTAGGTTATAACCGTGTATATCAGAAAATCGACGCAGGTACTCGTACGCACAACTACATTAGTAGTGAAATTAATTCCCGTTTGTCAAACATCTTTTAACTATCATCCGAAATTAATTTCCAAACACCATTGTCGTGACATAACCTTTCTATTTGCCGCTCTTGACAGCATATTGCTTCAGTGTAAATCGGGCTCAGTTTCCACCCCCCCACTACTATGTTCTTATCGTGAATAGGGTATAGTATCGCGAAAATTTTACACATGCGCCGCGCGCCGCTTGCCAATATTTTTTGCGTATGACATAACCTCCTTAACCTAAAGTAGTTATTTATGTCACAAGTGCCGAAAGCGTTGTACGAAAGCGCGTTATGAAATCTAGTATCGCGAAAATTTTACACATGCGCCGTGTAATATATGGTAATATATTAGGTTGCCTAACCTTAGGAGATAAATATACATTATTTGTAGTAGTTAGTCGACATACCTAGAATAAGCGAGTCACGTGATATATAACCGATCGATACAGATATGCGATGTACGATGTCATGTGTGTTGTGTCTTCTTAATAAAAGTTTACAATAAGAACGTATTTTAATACAAGATAAAACATGGTGTCAGGTTGATAAGCAGAGTACAGAAAGCTAGTTGAGGAAGAAAAGCTGTTCGCACAGTAGAAGTCAAATACGGAAGAAAAAAAGAAAAAGTGAGGTTGGAAACCATGGAATCGATGTTTAAGCCACCAGAGCCGTTAGGACTGGATGGGAACGTGTCAGCGAACTGGAAACGGTTTAAACAGCGCGTTGATTTGTTTATGGAAGCGACAGACTTGATGAGCAAGACTGAAGCAAAGAAGAAAGCTGTGTTCCTGAGTCTAGTAGGAGACGAGGGCCTTGAATTGTATAATACATTTAAATGGGGAGAAAATGAAGAACAGACATATGAAAATATTAAAGAAAAATTTGAGACATATTGTTCCCCAAAGAAAAATGTCATATTTGAAAGATTCAAATTCAACTCGATAACTCAGAAGGAAGGGCAAACATTTGATATGTTTGTGACCGAGCTAAGAAAGGCCATACAGACGACTGGCTATACAGACCCATACGACATGATCAGAGACCGAATAGTGATGGGTATTCTAGACAAGACCACGCAAGAGCGGTTGCTGCGTGAGTCTGACCTTACTTTGGAAAAAGCTGTGAACACGTGCAGAGCATCGGAAGCAAGTCGGACACAATCAAGGGCACTGCAACAGGAAGTAGCCGTAGAAGCCGTCAGGAAGCCAAAGGGAAATGTGCCAACAACAGCTGATTGTGGTTTTTGCGGATACCAGCACGAAGCTCGTAAGTGTCCAGCATATGGGAAAACGTGTGCGAAGTGTCAGGGACGAAACCATTTTGCAAAAGTATGCAAAAAAGCCCGCGAATCAAAGAGAAATCCAAACAAGAAAACAGTCCATGAAGTAGTGAAGGAGGAGCAAGATAGTGACGAAGCAAGTGACGTGTATGTGGACGCGATAGAAAAATTCATCGGTTCAGTGTGCGGAAGTGAGAATATTTGGACAGAAAATATAGAAATTAACGACAAAACGGTGAAATGTAAGCTAGATACGGGAGCGGAAGTGAGTGTGTTGCCGTTGAATATTTTAAAGAAACTTAAACTCGTAGGTAAGATTAAAAGAACCAATGTAACATTAGTTTCATACGGTAGTAATAGTTTTAGAATCAAACCAGTAGGTGAAGTTGAGCTGTCGTGTAGTGTCAAAAATAGTAGCGCTAGGATCTTGTTTATTGTTATTGAAGGTTATGATATAATGCCGTTGCTAGGATTAAAAGGTTGTTTAGATTTAAGATTAATTAAAAGAGTCCATGAACTGACTGAGAGATTTGAAAATGTTGATTCAGTGCTAGAAAAATATGCTAATGTTTTCAGTGGTCTAGGGCGATTTCCAGGCAAATACCACATTCATGTGAAGGATGATGCAATGACTCATATTGCACCAATCAGACGTGTACCGCAAACGTTGCATAAAAAATTAAAAGAGAAACTTGATGACCTTGAAAAGTCGGGAGTGCTGGAAAAAGTAGATGGACCGTCCGAATGGGTTCACCCTTTGGTCATAGTCGAAAAAACCAATAAAGATCTTCGATTATGTCTTGACCCAAAATACTTAAATGCAGCCATAAAAAGGGAACATTTTCTAATTCCCTCAGCCGAAGAAATTACAGCAAAGTTAACAAATAAACGATACTTCACGGTCTTGGATATGAAAGATGGGTACTGGCAGATTCGACTGGACAACGATAGTGCCAATTTGTGCACATTTGGAACGCCATTTGGTCGCTATAAATTTACCAGGCTACCATTTGGAATTTCGTCAGCGCCCGAAGTATTTCAAAAGAAAAACCACGAATTATTTGGAGATCTGGAAGGAGTCGGTATATATTTTGATGACATAATAGTTACCGGATCGACAGAGGAAGAACACGATAAGAATTTAAAAATAGTATTAGAGCGAGCGGTAAAATACAACGTCAAATTTAACAAAAAGAAAATCCAGTTTAAAGCAAAAAGTGTTAAATTTTTAGGACAGATTTATACAAGCGAAGGAGTGAAACCGAATGAAAACTATGTCAGAGCAATTAGGGAAATGCCTGTGCCTACAACAAAGAAGGAACTGTTACGATTTTTGGGGATGGTGAAGTTTTTGGGAAAATTCATGCCCAATTTATCCAAAATAACAGCCCCTCTAAGAGATTTAACAAGAAATGACGTCCTTTGGGAGTGGAAGCAAAAACATGATGAATCGATGAGTAACGTGAAACATCTTATAACAACAGCTCCAGTTTTAGCATTTTTTGATGACTCGAAGGATATAGTAATAGAGACTGATGCATCCAAGGACGGATTAGGAGCGTGCCTACTACAGCAAGGGCACCCAATTGCTTTTGCATCCCGAAGCCTGAATAAAACCGAACAAAGGTACGCACAAATTGAGAAGGAGATGCTAGGTATTGTCTTTGGAATACAAAAATTTCATTTTTTTATTTATGGTCATGATGTATCGATAAACACGGATCATAAACCATTGATCAACATTATGCTTAAAGAAATCCAAAAGGTTTCTCCAAGATTACAAAGAATGCGTCTCAGATTACTCAATTACCGCTTAACAGTTAATTATAAACCCGGAAAATACTTATTTATCCCCGACACACTATCCAGAGCATTTCTCAGCAGCCCAGGATTAAAGACGGATGCGGAATTTGACTTTGCTATACATTCACTCACTCAACATCTACCAATGTCAGAAGCAAGAAAAAAAGAATTTAAGGTAGAGACCAACCGTGATCCACAATTGCAAATAGTTTCTGAATTAATACAAAATGGTTGGCCGAGCAAAAAACACAAAGTGCCGACAGGTGCAAGACACTTCTTCAAAATCAAGGAAAACCTAATTATCAGTGATGAACTAATTTTTCTAAATAACAAGTTGGTAGTTCCAGCAAAACTGAGAAGAGAAATGTTAAAGCTGCTTCATGAAGGCCATGGTGGAATAGACAAAACAAAAGCACGTGGTCGTCAAATATTCTACTGGCCAGGACTAAGCACCGATATAGAGAGCTATATAAAGAACTGTAGAGTTTGCGAAAAATTTGCACAAAAAAACATCAAAGAACCATTAATGTCCTATCCTACTCCACAAAGATGTTGGGAGAGAATTGGTACAGATATCTTCACATACGCCAACAAAAGCTACCTCGTTTTATTCGATGCCTTTTCGAATTGGCTAGAATTGCTACCATTAAGAGACAAAAGTACACAATCGGTAATCAGAGGGATGAAACGTGTGTTTGCCAGATTTGGTTCACCGGACATTATGGTGGCTGACAACATTCCCTTTGGAAGTGCAAAAATGAAAGACTTTGCCAATAATTGGAATTTTACAATATCACTAAGAAGTCCTAATTACCCAAGATCTAATGGGTTAGCCGAAAAAGGAGTGGGCATCTCAAAAGGTCTGCTTAAAAAAACTATGGAAGAAGGCAAGGATATAGAGACAGCATTGCTTCAATACAGAAACACGCCACTTAAGAATGTCAAGTACTCACCCTCACAGTTACTTAATAGCAGAATATGCAAAACTAAGTTACCAGTTTCAGTAAGCCTATTGATTCCTCAGGTTTGCGGAAATGTAACAGAGCAACTAGAAGACAAAATAACAACTAGCGAACAATACTATAACAGAAGTGCTAAAGTATTGAGACCATTGGATGCAGGTCACAGTGTGATGATGCATGACCGTCATACTAACACATGGTCTCCAGCTGAAATCATTAAAAAAGATTCTAGTCCGAGATCATATATTGTCACAGACAGTAGAGGGACCATAATGAGACGGAATCGCATAGACCTACGAGAATCACAAAACAAATTCACAATCTCACAGTCAGATATGGATGACACTGGTCCTGTAAGTGATGAGATCGCTCATGATAATAATAACCCACCCGATGATAACATGTCTGATTGTAATGTACCAGAACCTGCTTGTGAACTCATACCTCCTGTTAAGATTATTAAAACATCCTCAGGCCGAGTTGTAAAAAAACCTACCCGCTTAGACTTATAAAAAAAAAGAGAAAGATGTAATATATGGTAATATATTAGGTTGCCTAACCTTAGGAGATAAATATACATTATTTGTAGTAGTTAGTCGACATACCTAGAATAAGCGAGTCACGTGATATATAACCGATCGATACAGATATGCGATGTACGATGTCATGTGTGTTGTGTCTTCTTAATAAAAGTTTACAATAAGAACGTATTTTAATACAAGATAAAACACGCCGCGCGCCGCTTGTCAATATTTTTTGCGTATGACATAACCTCCTTAACCTAAAGTAGTTATTTATGTCACAAGTGCCGAAAGCACGGAATAGCGCGACGAGCGGCATGTGAGCGAGTCGCGGTATGTAGGACATGTAGGTTTCGGCAGGAGTGACATACAACGTTTTTTGTGCTTTGAGTAAATATCTATTAAAAAAAAAAAATAAGAAATGGTTATATTTGTGTATAGGAAATGTTAGGTTGGTACCACTGCGACGAAACGTCAAGTTTAAAGTGAAATATTTGCCGAATTGATTTCACTTGTCTTTCTTATACAGTAGTAACACCGGGCTGTTCCAACACTAGCGCTGCGACATATACCTCTATCTCATCCGACGTAGTGCCACTGGACAAACTATACATACGTCAAGTTCGCGGATTCGATTGGCTGGATTGGGTCCATAGGCTGCCACATGTATAAGGTTATAAATGGCCTGTCGGTGGTTTGGCGTTACTGAGCTGTCACATGTATAAGGCTATCTATGAGCTGTCAGTGGTTTGGCGTTTGCAGTGAACTGTATATAGGTGCTACGTATAACTGGAACGGACCCGTGCTTTATATTGGCTGGTGAGAAGTGATGCAGGCGCAAGCAAAAGAGACAGAGTGATACTGTGGGCAATGGTCACTGTCTGACTACCGTAGGTAGGTAGCGGAAGGCAGTAGTATTTTGTTCTTTTATTTTATTCCAGCTGGACCCTTTGTCCTAGAAACCTCAAAATGGTGTCATAGTAAACCTAAAACTATGTATTTTTACATGAAATCCAAAAATTTTTTCTTAAATGTTTTTGACGCATTTACAGTGATTCTTTAGGTGGGGTGCGGAGTGTGCGGATGGCTTTTGAAAACGCCTATTCGCTTACCACAAACAAACAAAAGTGATGAATATAACACTAAGTTTCAACTGTCTTTTTGTCGATTTTTTTAAATGTTTTACTTTACATTTGTCTTTACAATTAACAGACCTATCATACCAGTACAAAAAATATGAGGTTGCCATTTAGAAAGTGTCGATGGCGTCAAAAGTCGACAAAATTGAAAGTAGGAAATTAAATTTGATGTAACTATGTATATTTTGATAATTAAAATCGACGAAATTCTTCAAATATAACAAACCGTTTCGAACATTGTGTCATGTTTCCTTACTTTACGCGCTCAATGTATACATATTTGATATTTCGAATGCATAAAAATTTGAAAATGTTAAAAAATAATTTATAAGTATTAATATTATCGAATAAATATAATCAGCATCATGTGGACTACTTTTAATGTCACTTAATTCAATAATACAAAGAGCATGTAGTTACTGCAAAGTGAAATTGGGCACTTATATTCTCAACAATTTTAGTTGTGTAACATTTACTTTGACAGTATTTGTTAACGTATGATATCTAAACTCTCAGTATTTGTCAACCTACAATTTTGTTCCGGTTCCATCAATTTTTTTCTTCACAGTATTCTTGCGGACACTTAATTCAGTAACAATTTCTCGAATAGTGATTTTATCATCTTTGAATTTGCCTTCTGTAATTTATTCAATTGATACATTTTTATTTATTACGTCAAAATTCAAGATGACATTAAAGTGACATGACAAGCGTACTGGCATGGTATTATGAAGCCCAGTTTAATCAGTGCAAATTAGAGTGTCCCCGTTATTTATGCTCGCGATAGTACCTAGTCTGTAAATTTTAATTACGCGGAATATATAATAAAGCGTAACTTTTATTAAATCTGCGATTATTATCTCATGTTTTTAAGTCTCTGCAAGAGTTAAGGGTTGATTAATTTGTTCCAATTAAATTGAAAATTATATTACAAATAAAAAAGTTAATTCAAACCGCATACGGTGATAGTACCGTATGAGATAGAAAGAGATAGCTTGCCCACTGCACTGCAAATGCATACCAAATGCATTTGCATCACTTATTGACCATTACGGGTCCTTTCCAGTTATACGTTGTATATACAGTTCACTGGGCGTTAGTGATGCCGATTACTGGCTAACGGCCGCGGTAATGCCGAGCGCACGCGGTAGGCTACAATAGGTATGTTCGATTGCTGGCCGCGCTCAGTTGTAATCTGTTCAATCTGATCGCAAATTTGAAATACTTGGTTCCTATTGGTGGAATCAGTTCTGCTCAGACGTCAAACGAGCAATCGAACTGCACTTTAGCCAACTGATCGCTAATCAGATTGAACAGAACTAAGCGCGGCCAGCAATCGAACACTACTAATAGCGCGATCTGTAGACGGTCCTAATAACTACTGGCCACGCATGCGCAGTTTCATCCCGGGCACCAAATCGATAGGCAAAATATATATCTCCGTCTCACATTGTTGGAACCGAGACTAAACATTGGCTCTATAGGACAAGCTCTGTATAGTCCCTAATATGGCTTTATATTTGTTCATTACACTGTAGATGTCACATGCGTACCAACATACTAAAATAAAACTTACTCATCGCTATACTTTATTTACTATTTTCTCAATTTATCAGTTTTAGAATTAGATATAACAACGAGTTGATATTGTAAATAAAGCGATGACATGAGTTTTGGATGCGTTGTATTCTTCGTGAAGTATCGAATTTTAAGCAATGCCCGTATATTTCATTGGCATAATTAAAGAAACTTAAAATTAAAGTATTACAGAGCATTTTCTTGATTTTAGTATTAAACAAACTTCTATGTGTATAAAGCCGATTTTAGACCGATACCAGCATTTTTGATACATTTTTGAATATGTTTTCGAATCTAAGGGAATTGTCCATGACTAAACCCAGATTTTTTACTTCATCGCAAATTGGAATGGCGACATCATCGATGTTAAAAACGAAATCTTTTTTATATTTACAAACGTTCTTTTCTGACCCAAATATGATTGCACACGACTTAGTAGGGTTCAATAGGGTATTCCGGTGTTTTTTAAATTGTCATTTTTTATAAACTATGGGTGTTACTGTTTCTACTTCACTAGTAAAATATCAAAGATCGTTTTAAATTAAGAGAAATCGTTGTTTGAATTTTGAATTAGGATTGGTCTTTGTGACGTCACAAAGACCGCTCAAAGTGAGCGACTTGACAACGTTGCTATATCTAGGGTGCACGTAATTTTTTGATTTGTTGTGTCAACGTTTAGAATCGCTCGTTTGTTGACACCTGCTTTGGTTATTGAAGTTATATCAAATACTTGACTTCAAAATGTATAAACGCCAACGCCGACATAGTTCTGTGCCGAATTGAAAATGGAGTTCGACTTCGTTCTCAAACAACAGGGTAGCCAACCGTCAACTTGGGCGATCAGCTGTTCGAGAGCTGTCCGCTGTTGCCAGCGCTAATAGGGATCGGTAATGATCGTGTGTTTCCGAGGGTGGTCGGTGAATTCAAACGAAATGCACTTTTAATTGCAATTATCTCACAGAAAAACTAAATCAAAAACCTCATAGCTTAACTTTATGAATCCTCATAAATTGTACAATAGGTTAAACCGAGTATTTGCTTAAATTTTGACATGACCGGAATACCCTATTGCAGCGAGTGTTCCTTAGCAAACTGACTTATAAGTTCCAAGTCTGTATTTATGATGTTGGAGGTGGCATGGATATCCTCTATTTTGCATGACTGATACAGTTGAGTATCATCAGCGTAAATATATAGATTTGAATTCAGACCTAACCTTGCCAGTTTGCTAGTATATCGGGTGATTCAATTTCGAGCCTCGCCATGGGGATCTCGCTTATTAGTGGAGATAGAGCCTATGTTTAAATTTGGCAAAGTTTCGTATTTTTGTGCTAATCAATTACCTGAAAAGAAATTTAGGCTATCATTTTTCATTTTGAAGATATCCACAAAAAACTGAAATTTTAAGATACGTTTATAATTTTTTATTCAAAACCAAATGTAGCTAGACATTTGACACAAAAACATTCTAGAGGTACTTTTTAACAAGGAATGTAGTGTCATTTTTTAATTTGAAATAACATCAAAGATGGCGGCGTAACCATGGCCAACTTTTGTTTTTCTTATGGGCGCCATGTTGAATTTTCGCATTTTCCGATAGTCCTGTTTTTTTCTCATTTCCGCGAAATATAACATCAAATCAAATCAAATCAAATTTATTTATTCCAAATCACATAAACTCAAATATTACAAACAGAGAAAACAAGCTCTCCTTGCCAAGATTTGCCTGTGTGCGAGGTGAGTAAATAAGTATGTACTAAACGGGAAAAACTATAAAAGAAAAGTAAGAAAAATACAACAAAGATACAAAAGATTAAACTAAAATTAAAAATCAAATATTTATCTCCAAAAACAGTAATCCCACCCCAAGCAACAGTCAACCGAATTAACACAAATGCTTCTAATTTAAAAGATCCTTTAGAACGACCGCATTTTCAATCACAAACATCGACACTTTCTTTGAAAAAAATCTGATGTGGCCAGGCACGTGACTTTATCATACAATATATAAAATCAATAGTTTAGCTGCATGAGAATCTATTTTATTGAGATAAATCGTAGTTATTGTCAAAGCATCAGCATTTGACACTACCTATACTACGTCATTAGAATAATAGTTATTTATGTCACAAGTGCCCAAAGTACGGAATAGTGCGACGAGCGGTGATGCGGCGCGTCACCGAAGACGGAGCGTCGCCGTCGCACGTGAGCGAGTAGTCGCGGTATCTAGTTTTTGGCAGGACTGACATCAACATTTATCGTGTTGCTTTTTAAGGCCGTTCTGTCTAAGGGGTATTAGACCGTAGTCAGATTAGCGAGAGTCTACTGTAGTTTCTAACCACGTTGACAGCTCATGATAGCAGCACTATTGTAATGGCGCATGCGCAGTTAGCATTGTATCAACGGCTGAGTCTACACGCACATCGCGCGTTATACGTAAATCATGTTTAATTGAACTGATCGCGGCCAGCAATCAAACACAGCTAGTATTTTGAGGTTAAAACACCTACCTTTTCTTTAGCGGCTAATTTCTTGGCCCAAACGGATTCGTTCCATTTCTCATCAATTTTAGCATCATTCCATGCCTTCCTGACAATACGTGTTGACGCTGTGAAAGGGAACTTCACGTTAAACTTTGTCAAATGCAATTGGCTCAATCTAATTTGACTTCTGGGGATGTTGTGGGTTGGTCCATCAATAAGAACCTATAACAAAGCAATTATATCAATATTGACACTACTAAAAACAACTAAACTAAAAACTATCAAATTCGTAAATAAAATCAGATATAACTTAGCATCATTGCATATCAGTCGGCAATTCCTATCAAAGTTAAGGATCATCATTTAAAATATGGAATATAACCAACAAATCGTGAAACATAACCTACTCACCCTAGTTTGGTCGATAATATCTACAATGCTGCAAAGTTTGCCCTTTTGAGGCCCGTCTGCGACTAGTGCCACACGGCCGGTCTCTACAAACCTCCTGAACGGCTGTAAAACACAAAAAAACCTTATAGAATACGACTTACTAACGCATGTTCGATTGCCATGTGGACAATACTCTTTCTTAATGTTGTGTTTATTTCACCAGAATATAATTTATTTGTGTTTTTAAAGAAAGTAAACAATATTTGAAGAAAAATATATAATTATTGACGTTAATAATTGACAATATCATATAAAATTCAAGAATTAAACACAACACAACTTACCATGTTCCTACGGAATCTGGAAAAGAAAGTTATGGCCACTAAACCGCCGGAAATAGGCTATGACGGCTGTGACGGTCAAAAGAGAGACCTAAGTGCAGTGCTGTAAAGAAATATGTAAAATCTGTCTTTTAATGAAATTATTATTATCTATTAATTATGAAAAATATATAAATAATTTCGAAAGTATTTAAAACTTATAAATAAATAAATTTTACAAACAGACAAATTAAATAATTTTCTGAGTTCGCTCTGTCGGTAAGAAAAATCCCCGTTGCGCCAAGCGCTCATGAAGGTGCGTTCAGATCACTGCTGTGGTAGAAGACGAAATTATACTATTTCTGACCAGCGTGATAGTGACACATATTAGTTTGCATGTAACATAAACATGAGTCACTACCAATATTTATCAGAAATACTATACTGGCGTCTAATCAGAACGCACCTTCATAAGAGTGCGGGGGCTGTCAAGGCCACGACAAGGCTGTCAAACTGAAGTCGACCAAATACGCATTGCCCATTCTCGTGAAATATTAAAAATAAAAACTAGTAGTATACTTGTTATATCCCATTAATATGGATTACAATAACTTTAATCATCACTACACTCAAGCCCGTAAGGAAAATATTACTTATAACGACAAAATCTACGAAGTATTTTTAGAACAAACCCCACATATGTTCGAGAATTATTACGATAATCAGGCGTTTTCTACAATTGGTGTCCCTTGTAACCCCCAACCGCTCACTAACAGGTACGTTTACGTGAACCAGAACTTCCGCAAGCCCAGTACAGTGCTAATAAACCCAAATTTCCGTAAGACGGTCCATGTCAATCCAAATTTTAAGGAGACTGTTCATATAAACCCGAATTTTCTCGGTCATATTCATGTAAATCCTAGGATTGTTAAAGTTAAGGACGTCCACATTGAAGAACCGAAACCCGAGGAGGTAAAATGTGATATTCCAGTACAATGTAAACCTATAATATCAACTAGAACCAAGTTAGTTAGGAAAATTACTGTTACGAAGAAAATCAAAGATGTAACCATGAAAAGATTGGAAAGCAAGCAATCTGTACATACCAAATACAAGATTATTCGACTATCAGGTGAACAGAAGTTACCAGTTCGGAAAAGTAAATATAAAATTGACAGGACTGCGAATGAAAGAATTATCGTTAGGAAACATGTTAGATCAATATATCGTCTACCAAACACTTCTTCAATGAGCGTTACAGCCAAAAGCAAGAAGAAGTTAATAAATATAAATGGCGTTTTATACAAGAAAACACCAAATGTACTTAGAAAAGCGGATTTGCCTATAAAAAGAATTCAAACAAGCTCTAATAAATCTAAGTTACTCAAGATTGATGGAAGAGTATTCAAGTTGAATAGGAACGATAGGAAACTTACGCTGAGACGTAGCTTAAGTGACTCGAGTTCTAAAAAGCTTGTGAATAAAAGTATTATTAAGAAAAAGATAATGTTAAGGTATGTGTTGGTAGTTTTGTGTTTCTTTCAAAATATATTTGGTTTTTGTTTTTAGTCAAATAAAAGATTTTAAGAACAAAATTTTGTCAAGCAAGATGCGAAAGTCCAATGTGCCGTGCCTAATGTATCGCCGATACGGCAGATGTGCTGGAAAGGATAATGGAAGATGCATCAGGATCCATAATGCTGATCAAATTTCTTTGTGTACAAGGTTTGAGGTTTCTTTTCTTTTGTTGTTAAGCGTGGGTGAACTACGATGTAATATTTTTTTTTTGTTATCAAAACGTATATTTCTTTATCAAAGAGAGTTTGTGTGGGTTTTTAAATTCTCTTCCGTGTAATAAATACCAGTAGCTACCATTGATTCTATGGGTTCTTTATAACCTGTATGTGATATAAATGCATTTCCTTTTAAAAGTGAGGTGGAATATCTTATTCGAAAACAAGCAATGTATACTTAGCAGTGGTTAACTATTTATTAATGGCTTCAAAAGTGACTATTTTGTCAAGTATTTTGAATTAGAAATTCTTTTATTTTAATTATCTACTGGGTATAACAACTTTGGGGTCGTCCATTAATCACGTGAGGTTTTTAAGCCCCCTTTTTACACCCCCCCTCCCCCCTGGTGATATTTGGTGAGGTTCTAAGGTACCCCCCCTCCCCCTATCTAACATCACGTGTATTTTTTTTTTTAAAAAACTAAAATATTTTCCGAATACTTTTTATTGAAAAATATAATAATATTTATATACACGTGATATGTCACAACAACCCCCCCTCCCCCATTGTGATCAATAGTGATGTAATCCAAAGCCCCCCCTCCCCTATTTGGACCTCACGTGATTAATGGACGACCCCTTTGCAGCAAGAATCATAAGGTTTGTTCCAACACACGACATTTATACTGTACACGGAATGGCTCAGGGATGCTGAGAAGCATTCTTATGCGCAGATGTCAACACTGCACTGATTGTGAACCATGCACAAAGATACAAGTGTTGGAACGGATTTAAGGCTGTTTTCTGTAGTGGTTTTCATCCAGATTTATAGTTTATGTTGATTTGTTTATTGAGAACTAATTAATGATGAGTGCTGCATTGTTTGTTTAGTTTTACAGTTTTAATTAAAAGACACAGTTTTATTGCATTTGTGCTGAAATTCTTAAACAATTAGATGTGCACACAGCACTGCACTGGGTTCTGCAGTTCATAGTTAAAATAGTTTCATTAAATTATAGTTTAAAATGAATTAAATTACACATATGTAGGTTAGTAATCAATCTATAGCAGGTATGCACAGACCGCGGCCCTCCATTGATATACTGGTGGCCCGCTTCATTTATAGCAGCTGACTATCAAGAATATTAATAAATCAAAAAATAGAAACCGCTTGACCAATGACAATTTAGAACCAATTTTGCACATAGCTACTACCAAAATTGAACCAAATACAGTACGATCTCGCTAATCCGAATCCGTTTAGGCATACCCCCCATTCGGACTAATGAGTTGTTCGGAGTACAAGGTTGCCCATTCATAGCAAGGGCGTACATCGATTTCTCTGTTCGGACCAGGGTTAAAAAGCTGGTGGGGCGTTCGGATTACGAGGTAGTACAGAGTTGTAGGCCGTTCGGACTACGGGATAGTACGTATTAGACCGTAGTCGGATTAGGGAGAGTGTACTGATTACAAAAATGGTTAAGACAATGCAATGTCACGCTTCAAATTAACATATTGTTTTTTGTAAATTACTTATCTGGATACCTATCTACCTATTTTTGAGCAATGCTCGATAAATATGAAAAAAAAATATATATTAACTTATAAAAATGAACAATATGATTTTTCTTTGCGGCCCTTCCATAAGCCTAAATTAATCGATGTTGCCCTTGGTCCCAACAAGTCTATGCATCCTTGATCTATAGGTATGTTTACTTTATTGTATTTATTTTATCTTAGGTATACAAGAGTCCCGATTATCCGAGTTTCGGTTAACTGAGGGACCGAAAAAAAAAGTATCACATGCATAAAGTAGCAAATACTTTGTACTATTTCTCCTGTAATCCGCTTTATCCGAGTTTTCGCTTATCCAAGATGTGGTTGGTCCACATTAACTCAGATAATCGGGACTCTACTGTATTAAATTTAAAATTAACATTTCCGATTATTTTCTGTTTTCCTAGAATTTTTAGTGGCTTTGTGTTATAGTATGTACCTATCGGTGTTATAGTACCTATCTATGCTCGAGAAAGTATCACATTTTAAAAGCTGTTTGTTTGCCACATAATGCTACATGCACACTACTTAGTTTTTTAATAAGATAATAATTGTAGTATGCAAATTTATTGTACGTACTTAAAAAAAATGTTTTTATTATTCCTTTTAAAAGATATTTAATCTATTATCCTTAATTTTGACAGCCTGTAGCAACCTCCAAAAATTGTAAAAAAAAAGGAGATAATAAAACTAAACGGATCTCGGCATCTCGCCTTGGAGTATATTAAAAAGTAGGCCACCCCTTACTGTACTACCATAACTACACTCACAGCTACACACAATTTTATAAGGTATATTGCTGGATTTTGTGCTTTAAAAATACTATGCAAAAAACAGGAACATTTCTCCATGCAATCCAGTATACGCTATCAACTTCTTCGCATCGGTGTTGACAAAATTATTAATAAGACCTGCAAGAAATTGTATTAGGTACTTACTTGGGCAGGTATATGTCCATACTGTCCAGAATATTTATTAAAACAGCTAGATTTAAACTTGTGAAAGTGGAATTTGTAGGTATGTATATCATTCCCTTGTATGCACTGAATGATCCAGTAAACTATACCACTAGAGCATTATTGTTGCACTATTTCCTATAAACTAAAATGTTAGTTTTCAGAAAAAGAGAAAATCCTGTGGCACACTCAAGATAAAAACACCTAAATAATTGTAGTTTCCTCTTCTCTCCCCTGATTTAAAATGTATTCCAAAACGTCCTTGGTGCTTTCAGTAACAAATAAATAAATACTATACCTTTCATCACTCATGTTTCAGAAAATTTTAGTTCAGAATGACAAAATAAATAATGTATGGTAAAGATTTATTTTTAACCAGTACCTACGATTCTTGCTTTTCACCAAGTACTGAAATGATTATACAGAAAGAGCACGCCGAACAATCCACTTTGTGTTGGAACACAGAAAGAATTGAGAATTGACAATGTATTGCGTGCTGTGTATGATTCTACGCTGTGTTGGAACAAACCTATATAAAAATCGTAAACCACCTTAAAAATGTGCCCAAATTTTGTATTTATTCTCTCCATCAGGTCACTAACATTTACATATCAGTCGTCTAATTGCACATATAAATTGTTAACATGACATATTTTAGGTTAACATTTCCATTTTTTATAACATGTTGATAATTGCACCTAGCGACTGTTATTTTAAACTGACGGAAGTCGGTTAAAAGGCCATGTTAAAAGATTGGCAATATGCTTGCCCCAGTCATTTACGTGGTGGGGCAAAATGAAACGGTACCGCCTATTTTATATCTGTCCTCTATTTTTAGATTTTTGCAAGGAGCATGTAGAAACAACAACTGTTTGCTGTCGCACAAGGTTACCGATGAAAAAGTGCCAACTTGTAAATATTTTCTGGAAGGTTTATGTTCAAGAGAAGATTGTCCATACCTACATGTCAAAATTAACCCAAATGCTGAAATTTGCAAAGACTTTTTGGAAGGTTTCTGTAAAAAAGCCAAGCAGGTACTGTTACATTTAACCATAAACAAATCAAATACATAGTTGGTATTTGAAGAATATCTGTTTTTGATCTTCAATCAATTTTTATATGTTCACTATTATTTTAAATGTTTAATTTCACAATCAAAACAAACAATATTTTTCTATATATTAAAAATTAAGCAGAAATGTAAACTCATATTAATAAATTATTCAAGTGCGACCAACGTCACCAGTTCTTATGTCCGGATTTCGAGAGGAATGGCTCATGTCCCCGAAAGATGTGCCAATATCCACACGGAAATGTGGTAAGGAATTTTAGATTAAGAACAAAAGTTGCAAAAACAAGTGCGAGAAGTTTAACAAAGAAAAGTCCAGAAACCGCGAATAATGTCAAGCCTGAGACAGTCGATAAGAACGTTAGGTATTACATCGACTCGACCGGCGATCCAACTATCACTTTAGTCAATAGGGTAGAGTGCGACTATGGAGAGATTGAAGTCTGCGATTCCCCAAAACGGCGCAAGAACGTCGGTGATCTGCCTTCGTTTATACCGTTGTGAGGGGGGGACTGATTTTTGTTAAATTTTTTTTGCAACTTTTAAGCAAATTATTTTTGATATAATTGTTGGTAGATTATTGGTGGATAATAAATGTAGATAAAAATTATTTTTTAAATAAAGAATTTTACTTTAATGACGTTTTATTTTGTAAGTAACCATTCATATTTGCTTTTGAATAACTTAAACAAAAAATTATTAAGAGATCATTTCAAAGGCACCAAGTTATTTTTTTTTACCAAATACATTCTCTCTCTTTTCATTAACACAATGAAATTTAAAGAAGTCTGCTGGCATGGAATAGTCCTACAGTTAGAAATGATGGTGACAAGTATAGTCTGCAGACTTTATTATTACCTATAACGGTGGTAACATACAATTATTACCCATATTTGTGATTTTCGAAAAGGTAAGGTATTTTTGCAGTAAAAACTTATTTGGATGTGTCATATTCTTTAATTGTGCTGGACTGTTCAGATAAAAAGCAAAAACTTAACTGAGATAAAGAAATTTCAAATATTTCAAGTAACATGTGTTTTTCACATTTACTGAATTAATCATTTGTTTAGGCCAGCCGCAAACCAAAGATGCGTTCTGCTTACCACATTTGCAACACATTTTACACTACGCAAATGCGTCGCAAACCCACACACTGAGAGCCCAGTCGATATTACTCAAACATGATGTTTGTCTAATGTGATTTGTTAAAAATATGTATAAAAAGTACGGCAATGAGCCCATTGCTAATAAATAAAATTGTGGTAAACTTGATTATTTGTGAAAAAAATTCTATGCTAAATTATAATTTAATAAAAAACAGGTGGCTTATTCACATGGTCATGCAAAACATTGGTAGTCATATTGTTGGCATTCGAGAAAGACAATTTTCTTATGTGGTGTTTAAAACATAATTTTCAGACAAAAATTAAAAAAACATTTTTATAAATTGATAAATGATCGTAAAGTGACCCGCTTTCAATAACTTATAAAAGCGGTAGAAAATATGCTCTACAACATTGTATCAAGGTAATTTTGCTCTAAAAAGCAGTGGAAGTGGTGGCATTTTTTTCCAGGTAACGCTTTCCATACCATGGTAAGACGAAAAAAATGTTTAGATTTTAGCGGAAATATATATTGGGTTCCCTGAAGATTTTTGACCAAAGTACAAACAAATATCTGTGTGTTGTGTGTGTGTATATGTGCGGGTGTGTGTGTGTACCCGTTTTTGTGGCGACGTGTCCGGAGAAACTAGTATTGGGACGAAACTTCATATTTAGAAGTTTCTTGACGAAACTTAGAGCTGAAAAGCTTTTTGTGCAAAAGGGTCCAAAGGAACTGGATGTTTACTCTTAGCATTTTTCAACGATTTTGCAAATGAGCAGCCATTTCAGTAATTTCGTCAAAATAGTTAGATAATAAATTAAAGTAGAGGAATTTTGTATAATTTATGTCTATGACATTTTTTGGTAAAATTATTGGTTTAGCTGCATGAGAAAATTCTATGGATTGAGATCAGTCCTGTTTGCATTAATATAAAACTAGTTAGCCAGGATTTGACAGATATTTTCATTCTAATGAGAATAGGGAGTATCTAACGCTGATGTTTTGATAACTACTGTCAATAGCATCAGAATATCTGTCAAATCCTGGCTAACTAGTTTATTTTAATGCAGACACGACCAATCTCGATCAAATAGAATCTCTTGTATAGCTAAACTATTAATTCTATGGTACGAAGCAGCAAAAACGACGATTTTTTTGTGTTTAAACGGAGAGGTATGTATTCTCTTTTTAGTTATCGTTGTCCTGTTCGTATGCTGTAGCTACATTCAATTAATACCCTTTGACTGCAAAACATTTCAAATTTAAAAGCAAAATTAAAAGATCGGTACGATTTACGAAGTAAGTTTACGACATTTGCTGAACTTTCTAGGGTACGTTCCGCATCCATTTCGGCACCCTTAATACAAAACACAGAATCTTAGCAATACACCAAACTATAGGTAAAGAATATAAAATATTCTATTTTGTCTTAAATTTCACTAACGCATATCATTGTATGTCGACTGACCGGTTAGCTAACGTTGATATTCAATAACTTTTGTAATCTTTTACCGATTTTCATTCTTTTTGAGACATGTAAGGAAATTTAGCATACATAATATACATTTTAAAATTAACAAATATAAGATGTTCCAGCTGATTATTTATAATGGGAGATCAAAAATGGTGTTTTTTGTTTGAGATATCCATTATTTATACTGGGAGATCAAAAATGGTGTTTTTTGTTTGAAGTATCCATTATTTATACTGGGAGATCAGTAATGGTGTTTTTTGTTTGACATATCCTGTAGGATAACTAAGGAAGTTGTTCTCTCGCAGGTTTTCAAGTATAGGCAATCTTTTGTTGTTGTCTAAGTCATCACAATTTTTGATTTTTTCTAGTAAATACACAGGTTGATGTAAGATTTTGCATTTTAGTCATAATCGAGCGTTGCAACATTTGCTGAAACGCTTAATAGAAGTTCAAATTACAAAGGCTTACTTAAAATTGTGTCTCTTCTACAAAATTCAGATATTGGAATGAACCAAAAACGAAATGTTGAGAATATGTAACAGATTACTTTAAAACTTCCTCAAGCTCCTCAGTTATTCCACAGCATGTTTTGAAAGTAGATAAAAACCTCATTATGGTTTGCACGGTGTCAAATTCTGTTAGTACTTAGTACATATTTAGTTTTAATCACTACCTAATTTTTAGTTGCGTTTGTCATATGAGGTTATCATTTGGTCATGGGCTCTCGACCTAGTGGTTTGTCTACAGTCGCCCAAGTTTCTACATTACTGTAATTGTTCCTCTTACCATAATAACATTTTAAAAATGAGCTGTTTTAAAAGCATTTGTTTTAAAAGCATAAAATACTTTAAAGTTATTTTAATTAATTTTGCTTTATCAAATGTGTGTCAAGCTGTAAGAATTATATTATGATATCTAAAAGAAACTACTAAACAACATATTTCTTTCAAACATTTAATAATATTTAGTAACAACCTCTCTTATGAGACAAAACATAAATAAAAAGAATTACAGGTCATGCTGGCTGGGAAAACTAAACAAAGAGAGAAAGAACAAAATAACTGACATTTTGCTTTTGCTGCTTCTTATAAAAATATTTGTTTCTGTTATTTCTTCTTCCGATATATCAATTGCCAATTGCTCGGATGATTGTATGCCAAGAGTATGGGGCAGTGAAGAAGTAGTGAAAGACAGTTTTTATCGACTACTGCCGATATTTTTAGCCAACAGTCAAGCCAAGCTTGCATATCTGCGTTGTCCATGTTCATCGGATTTAAACCTATAACACATTTTAAAAGGAAATTATTTTATTTATTTATACAATAATAAAAAGTATTACGATTTTATAATGAAAGAGATAGCATAAAATATTGAATCCAGAGTGAGTTAAAGGAAAATCTAGAAAAAATGAACTAGAAATTAGACATGAAATACGGTGTACTCTCTCTTAATTGTACGTTTCTTACAATGTCTGTTGGTTATTGCACTCTGTGGCGGCTAAAACTATAGAAGACACAAATGCAAAACGGCATATGTGAGTTATGTGACCTGCTTGGAAAAAAGGGGTCTTACTGCTAAAATTAAGTTTTTGAGAGACTCGCGTGTAGAGTATAGCGCTGCCCGACGCTTTATAATAGTATTGTACTATGTTTTTAAAGACTCATAATTCTGATAACTACTTACTAACTACGATATTCTCAGTGGCAGATTAATGAACTCGGGGCCTCTAGGCAAACTATCTTTAGGGCCCCACCCCCACTCACAAAGAAAAATAAAAGAATAAAAATACTAAGTGTAGGTAACTAATAAATATTTTTTCTTCTACTTTTAATCATTTATAGTCAGTTTTATACTAATGAGAATTCTTTCATATAATAAATAACAGCTTATGAAAAACCGGACTTAAGGTATTTTCATTCTAATAATAAGATAACTTTAAGAATGTTCCAATCAATTAAAAAGCACTGATATGTATTCATAAAAATTATCACCATACAGTAGACTCCACTCCCGTTATCCGCCTATGGTCTAATATGTACTACCCCGTAATCCGAACAGCCTACCAGTCTGCACTACCTCGTACTCCGAACGCCCCACCTGCTTTTTAACCCTGATCCAAACAGAAAAATCATAGTATGCCCTTGCTATCAATGGGTATCTATCCTTGTATTTCGAACAACTTATTAGCCCGAACTAGGGTATGCAAAAACAGGTGCGGATTAATGAGAGTGTACTGTACTCGAAAGAATTGAGCCATCTTTTAATTATTAGTAAAGTTTCAAAGTTCGCGCTAAAGTATATTTTTAATGTACAAACTTGAACATGCCTATGTAATAGCCAATTGAGAGTTATTATAGAGTCTATGTTTAAATTTGGCAAAGTTTCGTATTTTTGTGTTGATAAATTATCAGCAAAGAAATTTAAGCAATCATTTTTAATTTTTTATTCAAAACCAATTGTTGCTAGACATTTGAAACAAAACATTCTACAGCTACTTTTTAACAAGGAATGCAGTGTCATTTTTTAATTTGAAATAACATCAAAGATGGCGGCGTAACAATGGCCAACTTTTGTTTTTCTCATGGGCGCTATGTTGAATTTTGACATTTTCCGATAGTCGTGTTTTTTCTCATTTCCGCAATGTATAACATGTTAGCATTATTTTATAAAACAATGGTGTAATAATCAAAAACCTTCAGGTACCCAACGGGAGCTTGGTTACAGACCGCCGGACAGACAAAGAGTGCTTTGGATTAACAACATTCAGATTGTAAAAGAAGCATGTTTACACAACAAAAAGATTATTTTTAAGTAAATGTTCAAATAGGTCGCCATTTTCGTGAAGACAAAACCATGCCCGCTTTTCTACATGTTGTAATGCTCTTCTAACTGTTGTTCCTGGAATAGCATTGACCGCAGTTCCTCGATATATCTGCGAGTATTGTGATAAATTTTGTCGTTCACAGTTCCCCATAGAAAATAGTCCTGAGGACTTAAATGAGGGGATCCAGCAGGACATTTCACCACTCCACCATTATCAATCCAGCGATTTGGCAATTGTTGATTCAAATAATTTCGTAGAACTGTCGCATTGTGAGGCGGTGCTCCACGTTGCTGCCACCACATTATTCACATTATTCTTCTTTGGTCCAACGCAACATCGTCAAAATAGTCTGCCATTTCGGTGCGCAGAAGATTTAAATATCGTTCTCTATTCAAGCTTTCCTGCAACATGAATGGCTCAATTAAATGGTTCTGGTACATCCCCATCCAAACATTAGTTCCAAAATGTTGCAGTGGCCTCATTGGTCTGCTGTGCCTAGGATTTTCTATCAATAATCTCAATAATGCTCATTGTTCTGATTAAACATTCTAAAACTTTCGACTCCACCGACCAAATGATGTGAGGATTACAAGCATTGCGGGGTTTACTAAACGATCCATGCTCTGCTAAATTTCTGTCCAATGTTTGGAATATTTTACTATGGGAATAGGAGATAAATAATAAACTCTTATGATATAACGGTTTTCGTTGTTGGTCAACGGCATTTCACATCCATAATCAACCAAATAGTTGGATAAATTGCAAACGCAACGCTGCTTGATCCAAGTGTATTTTGTTGACGTTGCTTGGCAACGAGTCTTGCGGTCTGTAACCAAGCTCCTATTGGGTAGCCTAAGGTTTTTGATTATTACACCATTGTTCTATAAAATAATGCTAACATGTTATACATTGCCGAAATGAGAAAAAACACGACTCTCAAAAAATGTCAAAATTCAACATGGCGCCCATAAGAAAAACAAAAGTTGGCCATGGTTACGCCACCATCTTTGATGTTATTTCAAATTAAAAAATGAGACTGCATTCCTTGTTAAAAAGTAGCTATAGATTGTTTTTGTGTTAAATGTCTAGCTACATTTGGTTTTGAATAAAAAATTAAAAACGATATCTTAACATTTCAGTTTTTTGCGGATATCTTCAAAATGAAAAATGATAGCTTAAATTTCTTTTCAGATAATTGATCAACATAAAAATACGAAACTTTGCGAAATTTAAACATAGGCTCTATCTCCACTAATAAGCAAGATCCCCATGGTGAGGCTCGAAATTGTATCACCCGGTATAAATAAATATATACACCATAAAAATAGCTGGGAAAGTTTACATGGCTTTGCGAGATAAACGCAAGCTTACTAATTCCTTTGGCAAACAAGTAGATTTGTTTACAATGCTCTATAACTTAACCAAATTTTGTCGGATAATCTTGGGTAAATTGCATCTTAAAGTATAAAATTACAGCATTTTGAATCTGCAAATACAACCAATAAGACCGTTTTCTTCGGAGCCGGGTACATAAATACAATGAATGCTCATTTGACTTGTGCTGTTTTGCTCGTGTCTTCAATTGTAGCCAAATTTTAACACACACCTCAATGTTTTTTAACTCCTTCAATGACTTGAGTGCTAGTGGACGCTTTTTTTTTGTATGTATCAGGGGATAAATTTTTCTGTTCACTTTTTACACGTCATATCCATTGCAATTAATTTCTAATGACTTGTATATAACATTATGGGCACCATTACAATGGAGCAAGGGCCAGAACTTTTGACAAACTTGCACTGGCAAAAAAGACTGCTAGACAAATGAGAATTTATTTATAATCTTTAATCCCTTAATATCAATAAATAATCCCTTAATAATAATCCCTTAATATAGAGAAAATTGAAAAAGTTTCTGCCGGGTTGCCTACCAAATGTGGCCGCAAGAACTTTTAATTAAAATTAAATGAATTAATTCTTTCCAAACTATTTTCACTCAGCAGAGTGCCAAAACGGCTCTTTTCCAGACATGACTTTATTGTCAAAAAATGTTTTTTTGGTGTCTCCTACAACCCGTTTCAGTATGTCAAAATCTTTATGGGATACACTGTATATATGAGTATCAATATGGTCTCAATAGCAGCCATAGACTGTTTAGAGAACACATTAGCGCCAATCTTATGTGATTTGTTGTACTACTAGGTATTTAGTTGAATTTTGAAATTATAATTTTGTTTGATACAATTTTATTTACTTGTGCTACTTGAAACACTACATAAATAAAATAAAATAAATAAACGCATACCTCTTAATAAGCATGCTTGCCGCAGTGCTTCAGTTTGCATGTATTCGACACCCCCTTCTTTAACTATTGCTTTATCCATGGCTTGGAGAATAATGGCTGTCTCGGCAAGTCTAGTCCTCCAAAGCCACAACCGGTGCATATCATGCATTCGCATTAGGTGAAACTAAAATAGTAAGTTAATAGAAAAAAAAAACTAGCATTTAGTCTGGAATCTTACGACATGGCTTTGTTTTAGGTAGAATAGGTGAAATGGCTTCTCCATGAACAATTTTTTACAATCGATAATGGTCTTGATATCAGGATGAGAACCACTACCTAGGGATGCCAAAATCCCATTCCACTTAAGGTAAAGTGGGCTATCTTTTAACTCAGGAAGGGAATCTTGCAAATGTCGAAACACGGGTCTATTATGCATCAACCTATTCTGCAGTTTAATTATACTAAATTCAGACTTCTGCTGCAAAGTCCAAAAATGTGAACAAAGCAGATGCCTTGGGAATAAGTAAGCTAAGGGGAAAATAACATAATTTGCAAATGGCAACGCCGAAAGTACCAAAACTGGGGCAACTTTGATCATATCTTTCGGCATTTGACGGTACAATTCGATTTCGCTACGTGTTAGATCGTCAAGAGTGTTTCCCCTGATGTTCAACATCCTGACAAGTCGTAAATACTCTTTGGTGTCCCGGTAGAAGTCCTTAATACCGTCCGTGAACACACGGTATACTTTCATGGCACTCGGAAATCGCTTTTCGAGGGCATTCTCGTATTTAGTGAGAAATTCCACATAACGATTTGTTATAAAAAATCTAAACTTTTTCGCGTCTTCACGCTTGTATATGGGCTTCCTCTCCGGTTTGCTAGACGTAAAGCAGCTGGAATTGAAAGATTAGCGGTGCGTTTCTCTTTGATTATGTTGTTTACCTTCTGTGAAAGCACGAAAATTTAGTATGATAACCGCAGGTAGCGGTTAATCTAAGAGCCATTTCTGGTTGATCCCTGTATGTTTCTAGCGTAGTTCCAGCGATTAGGACATGTTTCTCGTTCCAACAAACGATATCTAAAGAGAATAACCCATTTTCGGAAAAGTATGTTTTAGGTTATGTTTTGAATCAAAAGATTTTAGTTCCAATGTTCAAAGGTTGGCAGCGCGTGCTAACAATTTTTGAATCACGCGATCATTTTTGATAAATTCTAATAATTATTCTTTATCTAACTAAAGGCATCATACAGCCGCGCGTGTTTCGATGATAAGACGTGCACATTAAACAACTGAAATAAACTTTACCTACTAGATCAGGGATGGGGAAATAGATTTAGATGAGGGCCATATAAAACAATTAAAATATTCACACGGGCCAGATATACTGAATAATGAATACCTTATTAAATTGGTTTAAGACGCGTGGAATTTAGAGTAGAATTGATAGCGTAACGTCATATAAAATATTATTTTTATTTATTTATATGTACGTAATAACTGTGAATATTATTACTGAGACTCGCACATGTTACTTACAATATTACAGTAGACCATCGATAATCCGAACTAATTCGGACCGAAGGTGATTCGGATTATCAAATCGTCCCGATTATCAAATATGACAAATAAATAGTAGAAAATACGAGTATTGTTGGATAGAAGTTCAACTTAATAAAACTAAACACTATTCGATTTCGCTTTTCATAAACTATAAGAAAGCCAAAAAGTTAAAATCGAAGGGATATCGAAGGGATTTATTTATAATTTAATTATGATTTATTGTGATTTATTATGATTTATTATGATTTCTTTATGATTAATTTATGATTTATTTATATTTATTTATTTAATAGTGGAAAATACGAGTACCAAAGCAACATTTGTGTCTAAATAGGAAACTTCTTTTTTGGGCGCTCGAATTAGCGAATGTTCGGATTACCGAGGTTCGGATTATCGACGCTCTACTGTAATTAAGAGACCTAATATCCATGATGTTCAGAGTTTTGCCCCTCCCCCCTACTAAATCGTGATAATGTTAGTTCCTATAGCGAACGTATTTCCCTTAGTTTCCACAGAAAAATGTTTATAACTTCTGGACAAATTTTTGCATAAATTTCTATCATACCTCTAATTGTAGGTAATTAAGAAACCTAATATCTCTATGATGTTCCGAGTTTTGCCCCCCTAAATCGCGATAATGTTCATTGCTATAGCTAACGTACTTCAATCAGTTTCGACAGAAAAATGTTTATAACTTCTGCAAAAATGTTTGCATAAGTTTCTATCATACCTCAAATTGTAGGTAATTAAGAAATCTATTATCCCTATGACGTTTAGAGTTTTGCCCCCCCCCCCTAAATTGCGATAATGTTCGTTCCTATAGCGAACGTATTTCAATTAGTTTCCACAGAAATTTTTTTATAACTTCTGCAAAAATTTTTGCATAGATTTCTATCATACCTCCTGTAGGTAATTAAGAGACCTAATATCCCTATGACGTTCCGAGTTTTGCCCCCTAAATCGCGATAATGTTCGTTGCTATAGCTAACTATTTCAATCAGTTTCGACAGAAAAATGTTTTTAACTTCTGCAAAAATGTTTGCATAAATTTGTACCTCAAATTGTAGGTACAGTAGAGCGTCGATAATTCGAACTAATTGGGACTAAAGGTGATTCGGATTATGAAATATGACAACAAAATAGTAGAAAATACAAGTATTAGATTCCGCTCTTCATAAACTATAAGAATGCCAAAAAGTCAAAATCGAAGGGATATCAAAAGGATATCGAACCGATATCGAAGCGATATCGAAGCGATATCGAAGGGACATTGAAGGGATTTATTACTTTATCATACGCAGTATGTAAAGTAGGTATTGTAATCGTGCCGACATTTTTTTTTGAGATTTTAGCGGAAATAGATCTTTTTGGGTCCCCTGAACATTTTTGACCAAGGTACAACAAAATGTCTGTGTGTGTGTGTGTGTCTGTGGATGTGTAAACGATTTTTGTGGCGACGATTCCCGAGAAACCTCAAAAGGTATCGGGACGAAAGTTCATATTTAGAAGTTTCATGACCTAACAGAGCTGAAAAGCTTTTGGTTCAAAAGGGTCCAAAGGAACTGGTAGTTTATTCTAAGCCTTTTTCAAGGATTTTGCAAATGAGCCGCCATTTCTGTAATTTCGTCAAAATAGTTAAATAATAAATTAAAGTAGAGTAAATTTTGAATAATTTAACGTTTCGTCAAAGTGGTACCAACCTAACATTTCCTATACAGAAATATAACAATTTTTTTATTTATTTATTTTTTTAAATACATATTTCTCAAAAAGCAACACAATAAACGTTGATGTCAGTCCTGCAAAAAACTAGATAGCGCGACTCGCTCACGTGTGACGGCGACGCTCCGTCTTCGGTGACGCGCCGCATCACCTCTCGTCGCACTATTCCGTACTTTGGGCACTTGTGACAGAAATAAATATTATTCTAATGACGTAGTATAGGTAGTGTCAAATGCTGATGCTTTGACAATACCTACGATTTATCTCAATAAAATAGTTCTCATGCAGCTAAACTATTAATTTTATCAGATTTTTTTTATTTTTGTTTATGCAGTCTCCGATACGCATGCTCGACTTCGGTGCAGCATCCACTACCGTCACGATATGGGAAGTACAGTGCTTAGCTGAATAATGAATGCGTACCTAATAACTACCTAATTTATGTATTTGAATAGACTGCTTTTCTCGATCGCGGGCCGGATAAAATTATAACGCGGGCCGGATTTGGCCGCGGGCCGCCATTTCCCCATCCCTGTACTAGATATACCTAGAAATGAAATTGCCACAGTTCGGCAAACATTCCTCGGAAGGAGCCTACCGCACTAATGAAAATTGTTGTGAGTGGTTCGAAAATGTCTATTTGCAACAGAAACTTACCACGGGCGTGATGTGTCGGCGCCGGCAGCGCAAGCAGATTTGGCTGGAACCGGCTGAACGCACCCAATGTTCGGTTGGCGTCATCTGTGCATGAGTAGTGAGTAGAGATGGAGTAGAGATACTACATACTACAGTCACTACACTACAGATATTACAACGTCAGAAGTGGGCATCCCCGAACCATGCTTAGAAAATTACTTGCTACAATCGCTACACTACCGTTGCATTACCAAACGAACAAAATACATGACTTAAGTTGTGAGAGATTTATTGCGGATAGGTGCTATTTACATATCAGTAGCCGTGGTGCAAACGCCGACATGAAAAGTGGTAACGAAATTAAATTAACGTCAAATGTGACTGCAACTAGCAACGCAAAAGTTTTTACTTGGCGTTTTGATGTTAAAGAGGGCAAAATCGTCACTTCTATTTAATTATATCGAGACCTGTTAATAGAGAAGTTTATGGGGATGTTATCCAATTACTGCAGATAACAAAAACAAGAGCTTTGGTAGAAATGTGGTGTTCTGTAGAAATGCTAACATTTCTGTAACCATAACACAATGTCAGTAATATTTTCATAAGAATAATTAATTAAATAAATGGATTATTGTAAACTGAATAATTCAGTACAGCTCCGCCAACTTAAAGTTGACTCAATAGGTGCTTTCGATTTGGGTGCGTTTAGCACTGGTGCCACACTGGTGCTTTTTGCTCGGTGTAAACTGTACCGAAAACAAATCGAACGCGTAGAAGTACAAAAAAAAGAAATACAAGCTAGGTGCGAGAAGAGTGGGGATAAAGCACTCTTAGCGCTCCCGTACATTACGCACTTGGCAAAACGAACGTTTCAAAACCGGCGTGAAACGCACCTGAGTGACTCAAATGGTCAAATCGAAAGCAGCTAATGTGTGCGCAGAACGACTAGAACAAGGACGACTCTCATCACGCCTCCAACCAACAAAACTATCCCGTTCCACAGCGCAGTTTACATTTCTCCGAACGACTTCTGAGTGGTCGGACTGTACGATTGTCAATAGTGCATAGGTTAATGCGTTTAAGCCTAACTTCGAATTTTCTGTGGAAATATTAGATTATCCATGGTTTCAATAAAAATATTTTGAAAACGCCACCTTTTTATATTCTTCATGTTTGCTGTCGTAGTTGTAAAATCCCCTTGAATGTCTTCCTTCAGAGTAAAAATTCAAACAGGCTTAAAAGAGCCGATCAAATTTTCCAAAGCGTTACCCATAACGAATAAGTTGATATCTTTGATAACTAATATTTAAACTATTTTAGAGTTGTACATGAATTACTAATTCTCTTGACTTTGAAGAAAATCAATAACACAAATTATCCGTTTCTGTAATTCAAAATTACAGAATGCTACTATTAAACGCTGCTGCATTAAATAAGTACTATTAAGTTTGTGAGATTGTTGAATTTTGTCGGAGCATCTGGATATGTAATATTAATTTAAGAGTTATTGTGTATAAGTTACAAATAATGTCAAATTATATGCTTAATACCGGGGCGAATGGCTCTAGTGGTAGAGCGTTGGCCTACTGACTAGGAGGTCCGGGGTTCACACCCAGGACCAGCCGAAAATTCGTCCGCCGTCTTTCGGAAGAGACGAAAAACCGTGGGCCCCGGCAACCAGTTGAACATCTCTGGTTGTCGATATTACTGTACAGTAGTGAGGGGAAAGCTCAAAGGGCCAACTGTGGCCTAGGAGCTGCGCGGAAAAAACCGCACCCTACCATACATACATACATACATGCTTAATACCTTTTAAGCTGTTGACGATAGACCTACCGAGTTAAGATATACAGAGTGTTCCATTTAAAATCTATACTGACATTTAGCAAATCTGCAGTCATTCGGGATAAGCCATATTAGAATCGCAAATCAATTATAATTGTCGAAAAGTGCGATATCCAAAATGAATTCTTTACGTCATAAGGATTTTTGAAACACGCATGTTTTGACAATAAACAATGTTTTTTTGCCCCACTCATTTGGAACCCGGCCCGCGCATTTGTTTGAACCCGGCCGCGCAAAAGTGTACTTCTTGTTCATTTATTTTAACACTTTAGAAAGGTTCCACGATAAAACGTCGTGTACAAAACTATCTAGAAAATAGTACCTGAGAAATGAAAACTATGAAATGTTCATTTGAAAAGAAGAAAGAAAGTGGAGGTGCAGTATAAATTCTAAAGAATTAGATTATGCTGGGTCAAGTTCAACAGAGAAAGAGTTTGTTACGACAGAAAAGAAATCGGAAAATTTGTTGACAAGATTTTCAGAGAGTTCTAATTCTAGAAAGTCTCCTGAAGTAAATAAAAACATGATGTCTAAAGACACAGAAAAAATTCAAATTCCCATATCTAGAGCGATTACATGACATCGGTCTTCTTATGTTTAGTGAAGAATCGGGAAAGGCAATTGGGGTAACTGATGCGTTGAGAATAGAAATAATAAAACTCGTTTCTAAGTACTTCCAAACATCAAGTGTCTTTTTGAGTCACTAACAATGTCCAATGAACAAAACTTGGTCAAAAAAAAATAGGAAACGGTGTTGTTGAGCAATCCGATAACCAATTTAGTTTACACAAGAGAGCGGATTTAAGCATGGAAAGCACCTCAATAAAAATGAGTGTTCATGAAAATTTAAAAATTCACCGACAATACTTAACTCAGTGGAAAGAAATGGAAAAAAAATAATTAACAGCAGAGGCATAACTGCGTCAAGAGTCAAGACAAAAATTCAAAGAGAAAGTCAGAACAGAACTGTTGTGATATTTTGAGTCTTTTACACTGCATCAAATACCTTGCGATACAAAACTTGGCTTTGCGAGGCCACAGAGAGTCAGTTTTCATACCATTCACCGAAAATACAGAACGAGTTTATTCACATCATGACATTCAGTGTTCGTGATAGTTTGCTAAAAAGAACACGTAAAGCAAAGTATTACGAACTCTTGTTTGACACGACTCTAGATCAAGCTCATCGTGAACAAATGTTGGAGGTAGTAAGATATGGCGATAATTTTAAGAAAAAACTGTTCAGATAAAAGAATCATTTCTTCGTACATACAAATAAGCGATAAAGACGTTGCAAGCTTGGTTTAAGAAATATTGAAGCAGTTAGAGAAAGACAATATGAATCTATAAGATTGCAGGTCACAGTGCTATGATAATGGGGCTGTTATGGCTGGATTCAAGACGTGTTCATCAGAGAATCAATGAATTGTGATAATCATTCACTCAATTTGGTAGGATGGGCGCCCGCATAGTTACATTTACTTGAAAAAATAAAAAGGTAGAACTTAATAATAAAATAATTAATAAATTTCTGAATTTACACATAAAAATTTATAGATGTCCGATACAAAAAAAAAAAACAGAAACCAACATGTTACAACTGATTATGTTATCTACTTTTGCAAAAGTTGACTCATTGAAATACGTTTGCTATTCGAACGCAGATTATCGCCATTTAGGAAAACTCCGAGCGTCGAAGGGTTACTAGGTCTTTAAATTACCTACAATTTGCGGTAAGAAATTTATGCAACAATTTTTGCAAAAGTTATAAACATTTTTTTGCCGCAACTGTCTGAAATACGTTTGTTATTCGAATGGACATTCTTGCCATTTAAGGGTAGTTGTCCATGGGGCAACGTCCAATGACTACTAGGACTTTTAATTACCTACAATTTGAGGTATGATAGAAAATAATGCAACAATTTTTGCAAAAGTTATAAACATGTTCCTGTAGCACTCGATTGAAATGTTTGCTATTCGAACGGGCATTATTGCCATTTAAGGGCTGTCGTTCATGCGGCATCAAACATCGGTGGGCTACTAGGTGTTTAATTACTTACAATTTGGGGTATGATAGAAATTTCTGCAACAATTTTTGCAAAAGTTATAAACGTTTGGCTTTTTATACCAAAAGTGGAACGGTAGCTCCGGTTTCCGTTAACCCTAGTTTTTTTAAGTTGGGAACTCTTAACCCAACCCATGGCCAGCTTTCGTTTTGCACCCCCCTGGAAATATTTCTGCGGGTGTCCACTGTCCATGCGCCCGTGCAGTCAAAGAAGAACCAATGATGGTAACTTTTTCGGAACCACCGACTCACTTTATGTTTTCTTCTCTCGTTCGATCCAGCGCTCGGAAAAACTCAAAGCTGTTGGACCTGTGGCTTTAAAGTCCGGCTCCGTCACCAGGGGGAGCGCAAAAACAGAATCAGTAAAACCTGGTAACAAATATGGCGAGGAAATAGTGAAACTTCTCCAGAATATAATGGACGATGAAAGCGTGACTAGTGAAACGAAACGCGACGCACGGATCGGAGGATCTCAGGATCGGAAGATCATATGTATAAATTAATCGAATTTTAATTGATGCATTCTGGAATGTATAAATTAATGGAAATTTAATTGGTGCATTTTGGTATTCCGACGAGCATATCGCATACTAAAATTATCACATTAATTTTTATGTATAATAGTGCATGCAAATAAAGTTGAGAGTGGGTATTAATTTTAGACAGCACTTTTATCAATGAAAATTTGCAAAGCGGCTCATAGTGAACGTAAAAAATAAATGCAGGTTATGGGGTGGTATAGTGTTTATTTGGGGGGTTGAAAGCGGGTGCAAAATATACAAATTGCTCAAAAATTGAATAAACAACAATTATGGTATAACAACAATTATGGTACCATAACCACAAAACACCCGAGAAAATGCAAAAAATCATTTTTTTGTATTTTTAATATTATTAATTATTTAATAAATAATAGACGTTTCTACTTCTGGTTTTTGATGCTCACGGTGTGTGCGCGCATTTTCCCTCAGGACGAAATTAAGTTGGCAACTGCTTTGTAAAACCCCCAATTAGTACCAAATGAAATATAATTGATAAAAGATAGGCGTGAGAATGATATGCAGAATGACACACATATAGTATTCGTTTTAGTCAAACCGATAATTAAATTAATGAGAATTTATTATCATTTGACAAGTAATTTTGACACATATGCAAATTTCCCAATGAATATTATGTGTAATAATAATACATATAGCCCAGAGATAAGATACAACTTTGAGAGGGAAATAATAGAGGGATCGCAAAATCTTATTCTACACGCGATTATCATGAACAGCGGTGGCGCCATCTATTCGAAAATTTTCTAAATAATAAAAAATCTCTATAATGACTTGTATTTTGATGTCAAGGGGGTTAGATCAAGGGGATTAGACCATTTTATGTGTAAAATGAGACGAAAATTAAATAAGATGTATAGGTACACTATTTTTTCACTAAAGTGAGACACACTGTATGTTTTTAAACTAAATGAAGAACTTAATCTTTAAAACAACGTTATTCTTTCATTAATAAAATGGCGAAATAAAGATGTGCGTACAAGGGTAGTATTGATTTGTTATTAGACATTTCACATTACGCATTTATTTAAAAAGCAGGCGGCGGGAGGAAAGCTTTAAAATCGGAAGCATCCCACTTAAATCTGGAGGTCTGGCAACCATAAATGTCAAGCATTAATTTTGTTTGTAAAATAAAAATTACCGATAGTACTTTACCATTTACTTTAATGTGTACAATTTAAAAAAATGATAACAATACAAACAATGCTATATAGTTTATAATGTGAAAGTAAAGTTTGACGCGTTTAGGTTGGTATCGTATAGGAGGTTAATAACGTCGATTTAAATATAGAATTTTTGAATTGCAGGTATAAATAGAACCTCGCGGTATTGGGCATAAACCAACCAATTGAATCTAAATATTTCTCCAAGCGGAGTGTGTATGTTTATCCATCCACTATTTATTTTATTATTACGTTTAAAATCGAAATTTCGCCTTCGTTTTACCAAAATTTCACTTGCTTTTGTTTCCAAGGGTAAGTAGATTATGTCTTAACTTCATCTATAAACGGCGTAATTTTCAAAACTATCTGTTATATACCGAGTTGTCTCGCCCCGAGATACGTTGAATCAATTCCCGATGCAGTATTTTCGACCTAAATATACTCTTCAATATCTGTTCCCGTGCCATGTAAAAATGATAACCACTGCACAGACGTGCTTAATCGATACCTAAATAGAAACCTCTGAACGTCGCCTTCCAGTTCTAAGTTGAACGTGCTAGAAAATTGTTTGCGAAAAGACGAGATTGTAAATGGCATGTATATCATATCGATCCGCCCGGATGCTGTATAACCTTGATCTAGCTACCCTTCAATGTTACTCCCTCCGCTGTGTTCCTTTGATATCCACCCTATCTACCCCTCTTTATAACTGAGTTATGTTAGTTTTCGTTTTTTAGACCAGGTATAGCGATGGGTATTCGCAAACTTACGTATTGGTGAAATTATCTCGTACTAAAAGCGGATTTAAGAAATTCGAAGAGGATGGTCGTTGAAATTTTGGATGTGGATCACTTTGCAATCAGCGCTATCGTGATAGTGATTTTGCAGCTGATGTTCTTTACGATCGCTGCTACTTTTCAAATGGATAAGGTAACCGATTTTGCTGGTGGAATAAATTTTATTATCTTGGCTCTGATGACATTCTTCATGGGACAAGGAGAGAGGGTATGTATGCTTTTATCATATTTTTATCTTCCCTATAAGTTTATTTCCTATAATATTTGTCCCTAAAACTTTCACCTATGACGGCGTGACATGTGAGCGACCTTGAAATTGCAGTGGAAATCTGATAGACACACATTTTATAGTTGGTTTGTTAACGTTTTTGCCCAATAATGAAAAAAAAATTGATATTTAATAATTATTTTATTCATAATACATACATACCTACTTCAATTCATAATACTATTACATACATTTTTCAGGTGAGCTTGATTCATGGGTATAATACTTCTAAACATTATAGTAAAAATGTTCTTGTAAAATTACAGTAATAAACATGAGATATTTTTAGAAGTTTATCAATGTTCACGAATTTAACAATTTGACGAATAGGACTTATACAAAAGCCGACGTTTCAGTAAATCGGTTTTCGAATTCCCAATTGACATTTTCGATAATAAAATAAATCTATAAAGAAATACCTATTAAACCCTAAAATTTTGAAATATAATAAAAAGGAAACATAAATTGTCCATGATTACTTAAAATTTTTAATGTTCTACTAAATGTAACTTCGAATGGCTACTAAACATTGCTATATTGTTTTTAGAGCTATTCAATGGTCTCTTGACTCAAATACTAAAAAGTTGTTGAAATACCAAATGAATTCATGTTTACATTACTTTTAAATTTTCCATGAGCATTTATGATGATGATTTTAGCTTTTATCTATCATATCGCTGGTTTGCTATAATAGTGGTGCAACTCTAAACAGTAGGTAAATTTTACAGGAAAAAAAAATCCGAACAACGGAAATAGTGTCAAAATGACATCGGCCATTACTCATTGAACAGATAGTACCTACTTTACCAAGAGATCATATGATTTATCTATGATTTACCACTTGTTTTATCAAATAACTTTTTTTCAGATAGTAAATATCTGAAACTCATATGGACTATAATCACACAACCGTATTTCCAACGGATATGACTTAAATTAAAAAAAAATATTATACATAACTAGTAAACTGGTTTTATTTTACCACATAACATTTTATATTTTTATCTACGACTCACATATAATAAGTTCATTGCATACGTATCTATGACTATATAATCCCCATCATTATACGCGTCAATGATTATAATGACACTAGCGTTGTATAATAATGACAGTTGGTTGAAATAATGACCTCATTATTTGAACGAACTGTCACCATTATACAACGCTAGTGTCAAAGTCTGCCAAAACCTCCGTGGATGACAGTTATTTGACAGTTCGCCTCGCTATCATTGACAAATACATTTAAAATATTTTGCATAAAATGTAATTTAGGAGTCGTAGGTAAAACGTCGCTCGCATGATTACAAACTAAACGTCATGCTCGCGATTTATATCCTTAATTATGTGCTCGTCAAATAATATACTAATTATACATTAAATTAAATTTAGCGCGATTTAACATTGGAAACCCAAAACAAACTTGTTTTCTTATATTAATTTCAATCCAATATCTGTTTCTAGAAATCTTACGATAGCAGACAATTGATGGTAACCGTCTTTATTTGTTTGTGGGGTGCGAGGTTATCAGGATATCTACTCTATAGAATTTTGAAGATCGGCAGGGACAAGAAGTTCGATGACAAGAAGAGCAACGTAATTCGATTTGCGATATTTTGGACATTTCAGGTAGCTAAAAAACAAATTAACTCATTTTTTGAAACTGTTTTTAGAATTTATTAATACAATTGTTATTTCTACAGTGTGTAATAGCCAAATGGAAAAAGTTTCTCTAGTGACCGGGTTACACTAACGCCTAACGTCTCACGCCTTTAAGCGGCAATTATAGTGCCCCAAAAACGTTATCCGTAACGTGCCGTAACGCATGCCGTACCGGACGACGAAGTATTTGTAGTTCCGGAAGGATCTTAAACAAATTGAGCGCTAGCTAGCGAGGAACTATACCGGGTGATTTAATTTCGAGCCTAACCATGGGGATCTCGCTTATTAGTGGAGATAGAGCCTAAGTTTAAATTTGGCAAAGTTTCGTATTTTGTGCTGATCAATTATCTAAAAAGAACTTTAAGTTATCATTTTTCATTTTGAAGATATCCACAAAAAACTGAAATGTGAAGACATCGTTTTGAATTTTTTATTCAAAACCAAATGTAGCTAGACATTTGAAACAAACACATTCTACTTTTTAACAAGGAATGCAGTGTCATTTTTTAATTTGAAATAACATGAAAGATGGCGGCGTAACCATGGCCTACTTTTGTTTTTCTTATGAGCGCCATGTTGAATTTTGGCATTTTCCGATAGTCGTGTTTTTTCTCATTTCCGCAATGTATAACATGTTACCATTCCTTTTAAAAATAATGGTGTAATTATCAAAAAACCTTCAGGTACCCAACTGGAGCTTGGTTAGAGAGCGCCGGAGTCTCGCTAGACTCCGGTGTGTTGCTTGGCAACGACTAGTCGTTGCCAAGCAACACCAACCAAATGCACTTGATCAAGCGGCGCCCTCAGCGCTAGGTTTGCCATTTAACCAAATAAACCTTAATTGTGTTTGATTGTGGATGTAAAATGCCGTTTACCAAAAACGAAAAGCGTGATATAATAACGGTTTATTATTGTTCTCTTAGAGATGTCGAATCGTGCAATATTCCTAACATTGGACGGAAATTTAGCGGACCATGGATCGTTTAGTAAACCCTGCAATTCTTATAATCCTCATGGAAATGATGAAACTGATCACAGAGGTATTTTAGAAATGGTAAACGTTAAATTACCATAATTTGCAATGCTTCAGCTACTGGTTTTTAGATAAATGACGATCCTCGGATTTCTAAGCGGCAAGTAGCCCTTAATTTGGAATTGCCGCAATCACGTGTTTGCAGACCATACCGAGCAAAGAAATTGAAACCGTACAAACCCCACACAAATCAAACTTTGCAATTGTACGAAATTATTTAAATCAACATTTTCCAAATCGCTGGATTGGCAATGGTGGAGTGGTGGATTCCCTGATTTAAGTCGTCTGGACTATTTTCTTTGGGGAACTGTGAACGACGAAATTTATCACGATAGTCGCAGAAATATCGACGATCTGCGGTATCGAATAATTGAGGAACTGCGGTCAATGCTATTCCGGGAAGAAGAGTTAGAAGAGCATAACAACATGTAGAAAAGCGGGCACGCATATGCCTTCAACAAAATAGCGGCCAATTTGAACATTTACTTTGACATAATCTTTATGTTGTATAAACTTGCTTCTTTTACAATCTGAATGTTTTTAATCCAAAGCACTCTTGGTCAGTCCGGCGCCAGCGGTCTGTAACCAAGCATGCAGTTGGTTACTTTATAAGCACGACAAATAACAAGAAAAAGAAGAACGTGTTTTTTTATTATTAAACCATTGTTTTAAAAAATAATGCCAACATGTTATACATTTCGAAAATGAGAAAAGACACGACTATCGGAAAATGTCAAAATTCAATTAAACTCCTAACTATATCACGCTATTTGTTATTGGTAAACGGCATTTTACATCCACAATCAACCACAATTAAGGTGAATTTGATTAAATGGCAAACCTAACGCTGAGGGCGCCGCTTGATCCAAGTGCATTTTGTTGGTGTTGCTTGGCAACGACTCCGGCGGTCTGTAACCAAGCTCCAGTGGGTACCTGAAGGTTTTTTGATTAATACACCATTATTTTAAAAATGAATGGTAACATGTTATACATTGCGGAAATGAGAAAAAATACGAGCATCGGAAAATGCCAAAATTCAACATGGCGCCCATAAGAAAAACAAAAGTTGGCCATGGTTACGCCGCCATCTTTGACGTTATTTCAAATTAAAAAATGACAATGCATTCCTTGTTAAAAAGTACCTGTAGAGTGTTTTTGTTTCAAATGTCTAGCTACATTTGGTTTTGAATAAAAAATTAAAAACGATATCTTCACATTTCAGTTTTTTGATTCGCACAAAAATACGAAACTTTGCCAAATTTAAACATAGGCTCTATCTCCACTAATAAGCGAGATCCCCATGGTGAGGCTCCAATTTGAATCAATTTCTGAATAACCACCGCCAGGTCATCGGCGTATGCGAGTAGGTGCGCGTCAGGTCTTTTCGGGATCTGAAATATGTCGTCATAAGAGACGTTCCACAGCGTCGGTCCAAACTCGGATCCCTGTGGCACACACCTCCTTTCGTATGGTTTTCCCTCGTACGTGATGGATCGTTAGCTCAGGTATTTTTGCGTGCACTCGATGAGGTATTCAGGAATTTGTTTTGCTTTCATCGCCTCGACTACCTTGTCGCAGCATATTGAATTAAAAGCATTCTTTACATCTATCGTGGCAAGGAGACAAAAGCGGCGCTTCCCCTGGCTGTACCTGTCCACTCCTCCGTCAGGCCGTTAAGTCTGCCAATGGCATCCACCGTCGAGCGGCCCTTCCTGAACCCGCACTGCTGCGGTGCAAGTTTTCCCTTCGCCAGATCTGCGGTTATTCTCTTCCTAATAATTCCTTCATACGCTTTTGCCCATGCGTTTATTAGGCAGATCGGCCGACATTTGGTTTCTGGGTTTTCGATGTCGGGGGTTTTGTTTTTTCTAGCAATGACAGACTGGCAGGCCTCCATATAGCAGGAAAGTCCCCTTTTTTGGGGAGGCGATCAAACAGCTCACTGAAAAGGGGCTTGCCTGTATCATTAATTTGACTATCTCAGCCGGGACCTCGTGCGGGCCCGGTGCCGTTTTACTCCTAAGGTCCTTGGCTGTTGGGTGACTTCTTCCTCCATGAGCTGTGTGTATGACCTCCTCATGCTGGCTTTGTTAAGCTTTGGCCACTCGACGATGGGTGCTTCCGGAAAGAGTTCTCGTATGATCTTTTCTGAATCTGCGTGTTCAAGTCTCAGGCGCGGGAATGTTTTTAGCCGTTTGCCGACGATATTATTATTATTTATTAGAAATCTCTGATACATCTCATTAAATATATGAAACCTAGATAACAGAATTTAGATACAACATATAAATATGTACTAAAATTACACTAATAGAATTTTGAAAGGTAATAAAGAGGATCAGGGCAACTTGGTAGTACCGAGCTTCGCTGAACCCTAGGGTACACCCTTTGCGGGTAGCACTGCAGCTCAACCCAATTTAGAAAAACAAGCCCATTTATGCTTTGCAAAGAAAAAAAAAACTGCAAAAACCCCTTGCAGCATTGTGCAGAGGTCATTAAAACACATACATTATTTACTAATAGACAATATACATTAAAGGAAGGTAAAGATAAAATATTAAGCAGCAGATTTAGGGTTCTTTATGATAAAACTCTCTTCGAAATATTCGCGCTTCCCAAAACCGCAATTTCTTGAATTTTGCGATAGTTTGCACGGCAACTCCTTCACATGTTTACTATAATTTACAGTTACTGCTCCCAATAAACTACAATCACCGGAACAATGTTCACTTTCATTCCCCACATACATCAAACTTATTATTATTAGACCAATTTCTATTTTACCATCGTTAGATAAAATATAAAAAGATATATGTACACAACACTAGCAGAGTACTTAGAAACCAACAGCCCACTTGATGGGAGATAACATGGATTTCGGAAACGGAGAGGAACAATAGACTTGTTGGAGGATGTGTCGGACTTCATAAATGATAAGTTGGACGGGACAAAGCACGTGTTGGGAGTTTTTATTGACTTTTCGAAGGCATTCGACAATATAGACAGAACAAAGATAGCATGGAAACGGTGGGAGTTAGAGGTATGGTAAGCGATTGGTTTGAGAACTACCTGATGGATCGGTCGTAGAGTCAACCAAGAAACAGGAAGATCTAGAGATACGGGGAGGGGAGTAGCCCAGGGAAGTATTTTGGGTCCCCTCATCTACCTGATATACGTTAATGACATGGGAACGTGCTTCAAAAAATGCGAATGTTTCCTGTATGCGGATGTCACCCTCATACTGTCGGCAAATGTTTCGTTGCAATCGGCTATCGATAACCTCAAAGAGGAGATGTACTGTTTTCAGATATGGTGCCACAACAAGGACCTAATTATAAATGTGAAAAAGACCAAACTGGTGCACTTCAAATCGCCACACATGAAACCCCCACTCCGAACAGACCTGGTCATCCATGAGCACAAATGCCTCCATGAAAGCGAGATATAAGAAAATTGCATGTGCAGAGACATTGTCGAGAAGGTGCAACAACACAAATACTTGGGGCTTCTATTCGATGGACCATTTCTGTGGACAGACGATATATCCGCACTTCGACAGAGACTTAAACACCTGGCAACTAAATTTGGCGGTCTATGAGAAATAATGGACATCAAGACCATGAGAATGGTTTGTTTCGCGCTGGTGGAATCCATATTGAACTACGGCATCACATGTTACGGACAGGCAGCAAAGTATCTTCTCGATGGGTTGCAAATAACTCAAAACACAATAATACGGAATATGTCAAAAAGTGGTTATGCGGAACAGGCGGACTTTAAGGAACTGGGAATACTAAATATACACAGCTTGTTCAAGTACAGAGTATTAATGATGAATTGCAAAAATACGGACTTCAGAAGGGAGGCTCAGAGCAGCTACCAGTTCAGGGAAGAACGTTTGTTGTTGAGGGATAAAACAACAAACAAGTATGGTGACAGGATAAGGAGAAACTTAATTCCATCTTTGTTGGACGCTCTACCGCCCGATTTGCGACACCTAATGTCTATGCGGCAAAGATCAAAGAAAGACTGGTTTTTAGGATTATAGTTCCTGTACACTTGTTTGTTGCGTTACATATAGGCTTAGGTACTTGTATCTTAGCGCACGTATAGGGAACTTTCATATCGGCACTGACAAGCTTTAGAGCTTCGTGCTTACTAATCTAGCTCACGCCCCTGTTAGGTATTATTTTTGCTTTGGGTGTTAACGAGAGGTTGTTTTTTCTTTTTCATATTTGCTATGTTGTATTGTAGTAATGATTATTGTATCATGTGTAACTATGTTTATAAACTTGCGGGTTACTTCGAAATCCTTAGGGAAGGACTAGGGTTAACTGATATGTTGAATATGTACTTAGTTGAGGGTGAATTTTTTGTTGTCTTTGGTCTGAATTCTTGTACCTATTAGATTGTATTGTAGAATTATTTCATTTAAAAAAGTGTTCAATTAAAGAAAAAGGAAATAAAAAGATTTTGGAACCCGTAGTTGTCGGGGGCCGGGCGCTCTCACGATGGTGGCGCGACCTGGTCGTGGGGCCTCGCTGTGGCGAGCGTGGCATCCTGGGGCGTGAGATGGAGGTGTTGGGGCTGAAAAAAAAATATTATTATTCGTTTACATATCAGGTTAGACTAAAATAGTTAGACCTAACGCACTTCGGCCGAACTAATTTGTCCTATAACAAACTGATTCTACCTAAAAACTTGTTTTGCCGATAATATACATACGGTTTTTGCATCCAAAAAAATTTATTACAATCAGAATCGTTTAATCCTATTAAAATGCTTTCAGGCAGTTTGGGTCTATGTGGTGAGTTTACCGGTGATAATCATCAACTCACCTCGACATTCGATACCACGTGCTCCGAAAACTATGACCACCTTAGATTCGACAGGAACGTGCTTGTTTGTTGCTGGACTATTAGCGGAAACATACGCCGATCTGCAAAAATTTTCCTTTAGGCAAGATCCGGTGAATCAAGGAAAGTGGTGCAATGATGGTGCGCAATTTTCAACAAATTACAAATTTATTTTTTTTTTAATATTTCGTTTTTTGTAGGTCTCTGGAGTTTATCAAGACATCCTAATTACTTTGGGGAGATAGTGTTGTGGTGGGGAATTTTTATCATATCACTCAACGTCATAGAAGGCTTGGAGTGGGTGGCCATCATGTCACCGATTTTTACCACATTGATTATTCTGTTCTTGTCCGGAGTGCCATTACTAGAACGGTCGTCCGATGAGAAATTTGGGGAGTAAGTACAATTTGTTTTACTAATAAGAAAAAGTACCGTAATTTACCGCTACTATGGGCACCAGCGCTGCGCTGGTAGTACAAATTTAATATTCGTGTTCTTGCAGGACAAATTTAAACACAAGATGCATTTTGAATCATTGTTGAATGCTCCCTGATTATTTATTATTTTATTGATATTATACAATATATCGAGTGTCTGCAAGGAACCACCACTACTTATTAGGAATGTTCTGTACGATACGATATTTGGAAGTACCGGTACTTTACCTTCGGATATTCTATATTTTGTACCGGTTGTTCAACAGGCGATATGTTACGATACGACACGTTGTTTTCCGGTTTTGTATCGTGCCGTGATAGTACGGTTATATAAATATAAACGCTTTAACTACAGAAACATTTTCCGGCTCATTGATAATATCTGACTTTATCAACCACAAATACAACTGAATACTGGTACATTTCTGCACTTAGTAGTATTCAGTTCTATGATGGTGTAGACAACATGGTTGGCAATATGTTAGATATTATCAACACTATCGCAAGGCATACCCATGTTCCTCAGTTGAACGGTCCAACTAGGGATGTTGGATACGATACGATATTTTTAAGTACCGGTACTTTACATTCCGATACCCGATATTTTGTACCGGTACTATAGCATCCAATACGGTACAATACGATACGTTTTTGGACGATATTGTATCGCGATATTTATTGTTGCCAGCGGAAAACCAATATTTTATTTTACAAGTGATACTGATTACAATAAAGGAGTTTGTATTAATGTTATGTTACAGTGTTAGTAAACGATCAGGGAAATTCCGACTAAAATTTAACCTAACTTTGATGTGTAAATCTTTGAGTGCGAAAGGCAATAAATCCATTAGCCATAGTGGTTTTTCCAAGCAAAATACATACAAACATGCCACGTTTGTCGAGTAGAGTATGGAAAGTGTTTATTAAAACAAGTTGGGTGGAAAATGCGAACTTTGTAAACACTGACGTTAAAATTGCAAAATTTACGACAAACTTGAAAAAAAAGAAAACACTGATGTTCTGTGGGTGGTACCATGGTGAAACAAGTATTTCCGTATGTGATAATATAGCAGTGTTTGATATTTTCTTTGGAAAAATACATTCATAATGTATTTATATATTTTGTACAATATCATAATTAAAAAGCCCATTAATTTCTGGAAAAGACTGGTGAAAGTATCATGGTGAATCAAGTAGTTCCTATACCATGGGTGGTACGATACTTGACATATTCCTATACTTGGCGAGAGTAGTCCAGTGTTATTTTGACAATATGTTGTTACATTTTTGCGGTTTTTTGACGTACTTCAAAATGACATCTACACTTGGCATTATGAACATTCTATTGAATATAAATGCACGTGCCAACTCTAGCTGGAAATACAGTATTTGTAATGAATGATCTTCTTTTTCAACATTGTGAAACTTTTCTACAATAACACAAAAAAAACCTCGGATAATCGGTGCTGCACTTGCATTGCGACCATATAATCTATTTTGTTACGTTTTATGTAGAAGGCAAAAAAGCAGCCAATGGGACCAATGCAATAATATATATTACATATAATAGCAAAAGATAATCTACCTTAAGAACCACAGATAAAGAAAGTTTCAAATATTTAATAAAAACCGCACACAGATAGACATTTTTGTTTAATTCAAATGAATATTTGTTTGACGAGAGGCAAACATATTTTATAATTTATTTGCTACAAAGAATTTTTATTTTAATCAAAACAATATACATACTTTACTCCAAACAAATGGTAATTGACTCTAATAAACATTCTCTGTAGCAAATAAATACATTTTTATTCTACTGTACATTATTTTATTTCATTGTGGGTAGGTATCTGCTGCTACGCATTTTTTTTTTATTCGGATACGTCTTAAGAAAATGTACCGGTACCGTATCGGTACCGATGTACCGGTACTTTGTGCTCCGGTATGGTACAGAACCGGTACATTTGATACGATACAATCCGATACCCGATACCGGTACAGCAAGGTGTATCGGAACATCCCTAGGTCCAACCAGTGTGCACGTATTGTGTGAGCTACGACGTTTTGTCTTTTATTATCGGTTAACGGAATAAGAGGACATGCCGCGACCTGGGTCTCTCTATCTCACTGGCCGAAGTCAGTATGTAGAGGTGGGTATTCTGCCGTCCAACGGTAAAACGCCGTATGTACATACAAAAAATTGCTACAATTTTTCTGTTTCAATGCAAAAACCACGCACATTTTGTACATTTGAAGAAATTTAACTTAGTCTAACATGTTGCCTAACTATTTGTACGTAAAACAGGCTAATTTGTTTTAACTATTAACGTCATATTTAAGAGAAAACGGGAAATATTTCAATCATTGTCATTTTTGTACATACGGCACTTTACCATTGGAGGGCAGTATTGGACGTTTTAGAGTGAATTCTACAAGGTCCTTGCACTTCCGGTCACGATTGGGGTACCCCAGGGATCAATTTTGGCCCCATTCTATTTTCTTTGGTCGTCAACGACATTGTAAGCTTCGTCGCCGACTATTTTATAGTCGTCTATGCTGATGATATGTCTGATATATCTGTGGGTCATCGTGTTATCCCCAACACTGCGTTTTACCTAGGAGGCATGTCGGCTGCTTGCGGTTAGCTAAACCACTCCATCGAGTGGTTTAGGTACAATTTAGACATCACCTCTCTTGCTTAACCTGTTTAAGTATAAGAGGCAAGGGAAGAAACCCTTTTTGCCTCGACTAGGTAATTTTTTACGCCTACTTGACTGCGTAACGAATTGCGTGTAAAATAGATAAAAAATAAAAATAACATGAATACTCACGTTAAACATGATTTAAAAATTCAAAAAGGACCTGGCGCAACTGGACCGGTTTTGACTGGGTCTACGAACTCGAGGACGAGTTCGTATAGACCGGCCAGCTGACGCAGAAAAACAACCAAAAACATTACAAATACACGAATGACTAGAGATAGAAAATATTGGATAAAAACGTAAGTAAAAAGGACGGTACGGCAGCAATAGGGCTGCACGATGACTAGAATATTGGTGACTTGATTAAATAAATTAGATTGAATAAATAAGACATGATATACGCGGAACGAATAGCCTGGACAAATTTTTGAGGACATAACACGGGTTTTCACCGGCGTTATGGCACCGGAGGCGGCAGAAGAGCCGTCTTGGGGCGGTTTCTGCGCGTTCTCGCAGTTGCCTGATAATCGAGGGCTTGCGTAACCAAAGTGTTACTGTGGTCCTCGGCACTTTGAAGTCGCTTTGTGACGGACTTACTGACGAAATCGGGGATAGTTTCAACGCCGGTTTCCTCGTGCACTCTGGCCATGTTCGTACGCCAGGGGGCGTTGACGGCGATCCGCAGATAGCGATTTTGTTGAACCTGTAGCTTGTGGATGTGAGTTTTTGCTGCAGTGCCCCAGACCAGGCTCCCGTAGGTCATTGCTGGCCTAACGACCTGCTTGTACAACAACAGCTTGTTTGCCGTAGATAGCTTACTACCGCGACTGATCATCGGGTAGAGCATACCTACGGCTTGAGCGCCTTTTTTTGCTGCCAGGGTCAGGTGTGCTTTCCAGGTCAGCTTCTTATCGAGGACCACACCAAGGTATTTGACGGACCCTACTTGTTGGATGGGTTCATCGTCCAAGTAGAGTCGCCGGTGGTCGTTGTTGTGCCGGTTGGAGAAGACAATGGCCTGGCTTTTCCCTGGGTGGGGCCGGAGCTTCCACTTCCGGAAGAACCAGCCTGCTGCGCTGAGTGCTTGCTGTACGCGACTATGGGCTAGCAGCTCGACTTTACAGCTGGCTAGGAATGCCAGATCGTCGGCGTAGGCGTAAAGAGACGCAGCTTCGGGTCTCGGGAAGTCGGCCGTGTAGAGATTATACAGGGTGGGAGAGAGCACGGAACCCTGTGGAACACCAGCCCTGATAATTCTATCGGTGGAGATAGCGTCGCCGACAGCGACCACGAAGCTGCGATCTCTGAGGTAGCTCTCGACAAGTTCGACCAGCAAGGGGTTTATGTTAAGCCGGTACAATTTGGCTACCAGTCCATCGTGCCAAACAGTGTCGAATGCCCTTTGAATGTCTAAGAATGCTCCTATGGCGACATGCTTGAGGTCCATAGCATTATGGATAGCCTCGACTAGGCGGAGAAGTTGCAGTTCGGTTCCGTGAGAGCTACGGAAACCGAACTGCTCCTGGGGAATGATATTAAGCTCCTCGCATTGCTCGGAAAGCCGCGCGAGTATAACTCGCTCGGTAAGTTTTCCGAGCGTTGGGAGGAGACTTATTGGACGGTAGCTGTTGGGATCCGACCTGGGCTTTTGTGGCTTAGCAATGAGAATAATTTTCGCCCGCTTCCAAGCTTTGGGGAAACGACGCGAAGCCAGTACGTCGTTGATAATGTCAACTAAGGCGGAGAGGACCGGCTCCGGGAGACTCTGTGCCATCACGTTCGTGATGCCTTCAAGGCCCGGAGCCTTTTTACGCCGAAGGGCTTGGATTAAAGATCGAACTTCGTCGGGGGTGGTCGGATCTATGACCGTCCCACGTCTTAGACGATCTCGCTCGAGGCGTCGGAGAATTGACAGATGTGTTCCCTCGTCGGGAATGTCATTGTTGAAAACAGAGTGTAGCGTATCGGCGAATAGCTCGGCCTTTTCGACATCCGAATTGGCTACTCTGGCTTCATGGCGGAGGGCACTGATACCTGATCGACGACCGCGAAACCAGAGAGAACCGTCCCCCGGTTCCAGGCCCTCCAACTTACGCTGCTAGCTGGCATTGGAGTGCGCCTGCATGGCCAGGCGAACTTGCTGGTTTAGCCGGTTTCTGAGGACTTTGTCTTGCGGGGAGAGAGTCATGTTGTAGAGTTTGGTGGCTCGGCGGCGTGCCTGAATCAGTTCGATAGTTTGCTGAGGTACTTCCACATGTTTTTCTGACAAATCTGGTTGTGGTGGCTGACTGATACGCCTGTTGAATCTTCTCCTCGAGGAACATTACTCAATCCTCGAGGCTAGACAGAGTCCGGGGAACTGCAAAAGCAGACAGTGCCCCCTGGAACTTCTTCCAGGAGGTTTTACTCAGGGGGGTTCTGAGGTCGTTTTTACCTGCTCCCCAGGAGAAGAGGATGGGCATGTGGTCCGAAGACAACTCATGCACCACCTCTATCTCCTCGCCGAGGACGACGTTCTTGACGACGACAATGTCGAGGACATCGGCATTATGGTCGTCTCGAAAGGGGAATCGGGTTGGGCTTAGAGGCGCCGTTACGATGAGGTCTAGGTCGTTCGCAAAGGAGTGCAGGCGCCGACCATTTGCGTTCGTGGCGATGGAATGCCATAAGTCGTGTTTGCTATTCAGGTCGCCGGCCAGAATGACTTTTTGACCAAGATTAAATATATTGACAATGTCCTCGCGCTGAATTGGATTCTGCGGGGGATTGTATCCAACGGCCAACACGAGGCTCCCCCCCACTGGTGGAGACCTTGATGACAGTGGCTTCCAGGTGGGTGAGAGCTGGCAGAGATACCTCGTGATGGTCGATGGATTTTCTGATGTAGATGGCGGTGCCACCGCACCGGCCGTCTAGCCTGTCGCTACGGTAGCAGCTGTAGTTTGCAATGGTTGCTCGGTGCGATGGCTTAAGGTGGGACTCGCCGACAAGAGCGACGTCCACACGGAGGCGGGAAAGAAATTCGCGGAACTCCGGCAATTTGCAGACGAGACTATTCGCATTCCAAGCTACCATACGGAGAGAATGCGGTTGACATTTAGCGTGCGGTGGCATTAGAATGTGTTAAAAGCCTGGCACATGTTATTAAACATGGTGGCCATAGTGTCCATAGCGAGCCGGAACTGACCGATAGCGGCCGCCATGTCCTGCTGGGAGAGGTTGGCTAGAATGGGCATCTGCTTGCCAGAGCCCCTCTGTACAACTTGCGCCATAGTGGCGCGGGAGGTGGACGCTTGCGTCGCGGACACTGGTTGTTGCTTTAGTGCAGCGGGGAACGCCGTTTTGTCCAACCGCGCAGCGGCTTTGACTGGTGCTTGAGGATGCACCGTGCTTTTTCGTGGTTTAGGCGCTCGTTTGCAACCTCTATAACTAGCTTTGTGACCTTCGTGGCAGTTTGCGCACTCGAACGGGGCATCTGGCGGGGCATTGCACTTTCGAGAGTCGTGACTACCGGCGCAGTTTTTGCAGCGGTAGTCAGCAGTGCATTTTAGCGAGCTGTGGCCAAACAGGAGACAGCGGTAGCATTGTCCAACCTCAGGCGACTTTTTGAGTGGCTCGACAGTAACGACTAAATCGCAGAGCTTTGAGATGTTGTAGACATCTTTCATCTCGCGGGAAAGGGTAACCAGAATGAGTGGCATCGGATCCTTTGTGCGAGGATGCTTCATTCTGACCACTTTTTTGGCCTTAAAGCCTTTGGAGGTGAGGTCCTGTTCTGCATCCTCAAGACTGAGCTCGATGGGCGTGCCGCGGATAACTACCAGGAGGTCTCGCTCCTCCTGGGACATGAAGGTGTGGTGCTGGACAGAAGACTCATCCAACAGCTTCAGCACCTTCTTGTAATCGTCCAAATTGGACGTGAGAATTTTTATCCCAACTTGGGTGTTAATTGCTGTCTTTACAGCGATGCCATGAGTAGACAAGGACGCACGGACTGCAGACCACTTCTCTTTTTGACGCACCACAATAGGTGGTACGGAGGAGTCATTTGAGGTGGCAGGAGCCACGGGGTTTGGGACAATCTGATTTACTGGCGCTTGATGGGTAGGCGCCGGACGCCGGGCGCCACGACGCCGGGCGCCACGACGCCGGGCGCCACGACGCCGGGCGCCAAGGCGCCGGATGTAGAAGGCTGGGATTCAGCTAACGCAGAGGTTGGCTGTGGTATCTGTTTTTTGGTAGCTGGGCGCTGCTCGGTTTCGGAAGAAATCGGATATTGGTTGAGAGCATGTTTGCGGGCTTTTGTTTTTTTAGGTAGGGACCTTGCCTTACGTTTACGGCCAGTCGTTCCATCCGACTCCTCGCCGCTGGGCGAGGATGATTCGGAGGACGATTCGATTTTGTGAAGAGTGGACTTGGCTTCTTTAATTATATGGCCGATATCACTTCTGTCTCTCCAGCCTTTAATGAACTGGATAACCAGTTCTGGCGTTAACGAGCGTAGAAGCTCGGACTGATCGTCAATGGTTGCCAGTGAGCTGTCGTTTGGTACCGCCAACTTGGGCAGATCAGGGGGGCCCATTGCGGAAAATGATGGGGTTAGAGTACCGCCATCGTCTTCGTCCATTAGGTTGAAGTTCCTCGAATCATTCGTCCCCGACATGATGGCGGAGATTCACGAAACCAGAATGGACTTTGCCAGACTGGCCGGGGCCAGGTGGTGTTGAAACTGGTCCGGGCCGACCCGCAAAAAAGCTGTTCAGTGCCCGGTCCAACGAAACTCGACAGAGTTTACGTGATTTTAAAATCACTGGACGACACAGTAAATATAAAATAAAAGGAAATTGGCTTTGCCGTAATAATAAAAATAAAAAGACTTCGTATAGAAAATAAAAAATAAAAATACCTTCTTGGTAAAAATAAAATATAATTCTATGACAGGACTAAACGGTCCTAACGGGATTTTCCCGCGAGATGCCGGGGAAGCACGCCTACCGGAGGAGAGCGTACCAGTCTCCTACTGGCACGTCCCGTCACGTCAGGCGCGCCCGACAATCTCGGTGGTGAGAAAATTCGTCGGTGGACGAAGGAGAAAGGGCCCTATCGCGTAACTAGCCACGAATCCCTGTACCGCCCACGCGTACGGAAAGCTAGTCGCAGGCTTAACTTGAAGCTAGCACTGCCGCCCTTCCGTAGCCGGCACGACAAAAAATCCGCTTGTAGCTAGTCCCGCAGGACGCCTTGTCTCAGATAGCGTCTCTGTGGATCCCGTCTTGCGCACACAGAACACGTGGCCAAGATTGAGGATCACACAAGAGAGCAAGCACTAGAAGATAGTGCGGTGATGCCCTGGTGATGGCTGCCGAAGCACAAGTCACTATACTGCACTGTACGGGACGATACGTCCGAGCTCGGCGAAGCGTGTAGACATCACCTACATATGTTTAAAATCCGGGTGATTCAATTTCGAGCCTCACCATGGGGATCTCGCTTATTAGTGGAGATAGAGCCTATGTTTAAATTTGGCAAAGTTTCGTATTTTTGTGATGATCAATTATCTGAAAAGAAATTTAAGCTATCATTTTTCATTTTGAAGATATCCGCACAAAACTGAAATATTAAGATATCGTTTTTAGTTTTTTATTCAAAGCAAGAGTAGCTAGACATTTGAAAGAAAAACATTCTACAGCTACTTTTTAACAAGGAATGAAATAACATCAAAGATGGCGGCGTAACCATGGCCAACTTCTGTTCTTCTTATGGGCGCCATCTTGAATTTTGGGGTTTTTCGATATTACAATGGAGTAATAATCTGTCTTCTTTTTCTCGTTGTTTGTCGTGCTTATCAGGTACCCAACTGGAGCTTGGTTACAGACCGCCGCGCCGGACTGACCAAGGGTGCTTTGGATAAACATTCAGATTGTAAAAGAAACAAGTTTATACAACAAAAACTTATTTTTATTGTGAGGCGGTTCCCCATCTTGCTGCCACCACATTATTCACGTTATCCACATTATTCTCCTTTGGTCCAACTCAACATCGTGAAAATAGTCTGCCACTTCGGTGCGCAGAAGATTTAAAAATCGTTCTCCATTCAAGTTTTCCTGGAAATGAGTGGCCCAGTTAAAGGGTTGAGGATTATAATAATTGCGGGGTTTACTAAACGATCGCTACGCTAAATTTCTTGCCAATGTTAGGAATATTGTACGATGGGGCATTTCTATGAGAACAATAATAACCCCTTATCATATAACTGTTTTCGGTATTGGTAGACGGCATTTTACATCCACAATCAACCATAATTAAGGCTAATTTGGTTAAATGGCAAACCCAACGCTGCGTGCGCCGCTTGATCCAAGTGTATTTCGTTGACGTTGCTTGGCAACGAGTTCGGCGGTCTGTAACCAAGCTCCAGTCGGGTACCTGAAGGTTTTTTGTTATTACACCATTGTTTTAAAAACAAATGCTATCATTTTATACATTGCGGAAATGAGAAAAAACACGACTATCGGAAAATACCAAAATTCAACGTGGCGCCCATAAGAAAAACAAAAGTTAGCCATGGTTACGCCGCCATCTTTGATGTTATTACAAATAAAAAAATAACATTGCATTCCTTGTTAAAATGTAGAATGTTTTTGTTTCAAATGTCTAGCTACTCTTGGTTTTGAATAAAAAATTAAAAACAATATCTTAACATTTCAGTTTTTTGCGGATATCTTCAAAATGAAAACTGATAGCTTAAATTTCTTTTCAGATAATTGATCAACACAAAAATACGAAATTTGCCAAATTTAAAACATACCGAATCACCCGGTATAGTAGATTTCATTATGGTTATGCAACAATGCGAGAATCACCAAAAAACCATGTGAGAATTGCCCGAGAATCATGCAAAAATCACCCCGACAATCATCCGAGAATCACCAGAGATTTCAACAGAGGTTGTTGCTTTTACATGAATATATGGTTATGACAAAAACTAACAGTGGTGAAACAGGTGATACAGAGGAGCATTATGCGAGAATCACTCGAAGTTTCAGCACGTCTGTAGCTTTTTTAACAGAGATTTTTGCTTTTCCAACAGTGTCCGTTGGCTTTTCAACAGTATGTGTGAGGCAGCTGAGGTATGTGTGAGGCCGGCGAGATGTACGTGTGAGGTAGTAGAGAGGTACACGTGAGACAGGTGTGAGGTGGGCTCTGATTGTTTTACGTAGTAGCTCACCATAACTTGTGCTGCTTTTGTGATATTTCATTTGTTCAGAGACAGTCTAGCTAACTTACAGGGGGTCTACTCTCGTCATCTTTTTGAAGCGAATGCGTGACTTTTCGAATGGAGTGGGGATGTCACCAGTTGCCCGTATGCACGTGCCACGCCCATACATTCCCATACGTTTGATTGAAACGTATGGGCGTGGCGCGTGCATTATTGTTCTTTTCAACAAGCAAACTTGCTCCGAGATACGAACGACAGGGCAACCGGTGATATCCCCACTCCATTCCAAACTTCTCGCATTCGCTTCAAAAAGATGACGAGAGTAGACTCCCTGGTAGGGATAAGTGCGGATTATTAACGACCATCATCATGCCTGATACTGATGAATTAAGATTGGTGCCGCTCAATCTATATCTGTGTGTCCAAACAGGTTAGGTGTTTTCCTGAATTTGTAGCTGTTTTCCTGACCAGGTTAGCTGTTTTTCTAAACAGGTTAGCTGCTTTTATAAAATGGATTTACTGTTTTCTCACACTCCGGTCTACAGTTATCAAATTTTGCGGAGGCGCCGGATTGCATTTGTTTGTTGTTGCTAAAGCTAAAGTATTTTATTTTTTTTGCAGTGACTCAGAGTACCGGTACTACAAATCGTCCACATCGCCGCTGATTCCAATACCACCTGCAATATACGTAGAAGTACCGCAATTTTTGAAGTTCATAATTTGCTGCGAATATCCCATGTACCATTCACTAAATAAATCCAATAACAAGACTTCGCATATCATCAAGGACTCCAGTGCATCTTTAGGACAGTCACAGACATAGCTATAGCTTTTCGTTAGTCACAAGACTAACGAGCATCGGGATTCCAAAGGCAGCCAAAATACAGCGCTTTGAATTTGATTCGGTTTTGAACTCTTTGTTTCGTTTTTTATCAGTGATCTTACCTATGGCGAAAAATTGTCTCAGAACTGTATCATTTGGTGAATGATTGTTATTATATAACCGTGATTTTTACCGCTACAATGATGGTAATATTGACTTTGTGTCAAACTGGTAAGAACACAGATCAAGAAAGATATACGAATGCAGAAATGAGCAGGGAAATTCACGCTCAGATGTACAAACCGTCTTGTTAACATCGATCCTTTCTGTTTGGTTAGACTCTAACCACTATAGTGTGGTGGAGTGGGCTTTGGTTATAATGGACAAGACGTGAGCGTTTATTTACGTTTACTGGCTCCGTCCTTGCCTCTTTAGGGGTATACGATTGTCACAAACGATCACAATGGGCCCAAGATTGGCATGCAGCATACATATTTCTTTCTTGATCTTAGGCATAGGATCTCGTCATAACTTTTTGCATTAAAAGTTACAGTTGAAATATTGAGGTTATGTTTAAACGATATTTACGTGCCAAAATGTTATAAGTAGGAGAGGTAACAACTGAAATTTATTGTTTTTTTGGAAAAGTTGAACATAATGTTGAAGTTACACTTAATAACCAATTTTCCAGTATATTTGTACATCTTCGGTGTGTCAAGAGGTCTCATTGGTAGCATTGTGTAGCTTAGCGTACACTGACCCCTGTACCAGTCTCCACTATACATAGTCGGATGAAGATAAAATTTTAAAGTTGGTATGAAGTGTGTGTTGCCTTTAACGCAACTACGTTATTGTTAGACAACTAAGTAAAATCGCTGAAGCATCTCACACATTGCTACAAATTTCGGATGCCCACAAAGAGGAGTGCTATCACCACTTTAATCAACGTTGCGGTTTATTTAAAACCTTAATCATAGCTCAGACGGAGGGTATAAATCTAAAACAACACAAATAGTACTACACATTTGCACGGTCGACAGACATTACAGAATGAATCGTCATTCTGTAATGTCTGTCGACCGTGCAAATGTGTAGTACTATTTGTGTTGTTTTAGATTTATACCCTCCGTCTGAGCTATGATTAAGGTTTTAAATAAACCGAAACGTCAGCAAGGATAAAATTGTTTTTATTGAATTCGACTGCTCCCAAAAGCCATTTAACTGATTGATCCAGAACTGATTATCTGTGGAGCGAAAAAGAAGACTACTAAATATTTTTTAAAGTTTGAAAATGTGGTATTTATGTTACAAATTTTGTACAGCCTGTATAAGATATAATAATGAATTTAACGGCATTTTGTCTGTCCATGTTGTTGGTGTGTACTCACCAACTCAAATATCTTCAGTAATAACCAAGATATTCACACTGTCCCAATGGGCCCCATGCCTGTCCCAATGTGCCCCGTGCCGGGGCACATTGGAACAAACTGCAAATTGGAAATAAGTTATTATAATTCCAAAAATACTTTATTCAACTTACTATGTAAAGTGTATATACCTGGATAAATGTATATATTAAGTAGTATTGCCATTACCAACCAGTTATTGTGAAAAGTAAGGCAACTATATCCGGATGTCAACATCCGTCCCAATGTGCTCCGGTCTCCCCTACTATTTCTAGTAGATGTATACTGCTACATAGTAGCAAACTATCAACTAAAATTAGACAAAAGAGATTTTAATAAATATGTACAACTTATGACATTGTTGACAAAATTTGTAAACTTTTATTTTTAGAAGCTAATATGATGTTTAAATTCATACGTAAATAATAATGTTTATTATTTGAAATTAATATTCGTCAAAGGTATTTCTTTCAAAACGAGTAAAATAATTGATAAATGCTGAATGTAGAAGATTTGCATTATTATTATTATTAACGTTTTGTCACGGCGTTTTTGTTTGGTTCGGTTGTCTTGGGCTTGTCGGACTCAGGGTTAATGCTACTTCACCCTGTGACGATTAGATCTATCAAAGCATACAAAATTGAGAAAATTAAAGAGGCATAATCTTTTGAGCAAATTTGAAAGTTAAAAAGTATAAACAAAAATTATAGTGATTAAAAAATTACCTCCTTTATCACATGTGTAAAGATATACGTAAAATTTGGAATCATCCTGTATAATAAATTTTCTCTGTTAAAATAAAGAATTATTATAAATAAATGATTTAAATCTATTAAATCTATATGAACAAAAAATTACACAAAGTAAATTATCAACAAAAAAGCAGATATTTTTATTCTCCACCATTTTGGTTCTCCCTGTATAAGCTGTACATTTTTGTTTAACATTGTAGTCACAATCTTGATGATTTTCAACTCAGTATGCCGAAAAACGTTATTGAATATCAATTACATAAGTGCCGCGAACTGTTTGTCCATGCGTGTATTCATTATGACAAGATAAACTATGGTGGGAACTATAAAGGACATAAAAGTTAGATTATACATTATTATTTTGCATTGATGTTTTGCAAAACATTATGTTCATTGGTCGTACGGAGGAGCACCACTTGTCCAGGACTTCCAATGAGATTTCGAATAATATTAATTAATATATTATTTGAGGAGCAGATAATTAATGCGATTGATATCCGTGATGTGGAAGTCAAATATGTGGAAGTTAAATATGTGGAAGTGTGCATTTAGATTCTTGTGTATTCATTTAGTAAAAGTGTGCATTTTATTGGTTGACAATACTTTTATATATTGTACCTACGACTTGTAAGTGTATGCAATTACGGAGTAGATGCTCTTATTGTAACATATACACACTTCTAATAAATAAATCGATTAGTATTAAGTACATATTTACACTGTACATAAAATGTTATATCGTTACTGCGGCCAACTTTCAGCCACTGAAAATATATATCAACATTTTAAGTAAATAAATACAAAACAATAAAAGCTACCAATCATTTGGTTTTGTAAATAATTCTTACTTTCAATATTATTATTTTGTGGTATCGACTTGTTTTACGCTACGCTACATGATACATGCTAATGAGACCACGGCGCAAAATCTTGTCGCGCAAATTTTATAACCGAGTACAAGCTAAGCGGCGTTTTCTTCCAGAGATGTTGCATATCAGCTACGTCTCGACATTGTGTAGAATGTTGTGTTTGGTTCGGTTGTGTGCTCAATGAGCATTAAACGGGATGCTTTAGAAAAAGGAGAACTATAGAAAATATATAAAGAAATTATATCAAACCTAGATTATAATAGCATACAAATTTAAATGGAATTGGATTTTTTCTTGATTAACTAATCAATTAATCCTGGTATTATAGGTGCAATGACTCATTGCTCTTTTTCTGCGTTTGTATTTTTGTCTACCAATTTACACTAAAAGTGCATTTATTAATTATACTAATAGACTATTAGATTTGGAACGGATACTCTAACGTTATTTTACGAATCAAAAGGTGCTCCAAGATTTCCGCATACCAAAGATGTAGGCCGGAGTCGACACATATCATACCGTATATCACAGATTGACTTTGATTACGACACACCACTAAAAGATAAATTATGCAGTTGCTGCTCTCAAAACAATAATTGTCCGGTGTAGTTTGTTTTTATAAGAATGCCAAAATTCATCAAAATATTCACTAGTCTTAAAAAGTCTTAAAGTCTTAAAAGTCTTAAAAATTAAGAAATTAAAAGGAAGTAGCTGTGCCCTTCCACAGCAGTAATCTGCGCTTTGCAACGCGGGTTATTAAAAACGAAATTCTGAAAACTATTGTTGTTTCCAGTTGTATTTGTGTATACTCATATTTATTTTGCGATATAAATACCGCACGAAATGCCTGATTGATATCGTATATAAAAAACGTAATTTATGGCTAAAGATATTTCGTGTTTTAACAATATTTTGCTTCCTATTGCGATTACGATATAGAAGGTTAAAGGAGAACTAATACAATTTATTATAACCTTATTGCTATTCTGTGACCATAAATTACTTTTTCTTGTGCACACCTTATCAATCAGGATAACTACAAATACTGAGTGTAAAACTTAATCACTACTAAAATGCAACACAATTGACACAATTTCAAAATTGATTTTCTCTCAAACCGCTCATTCGATTTTAATTATTATATTATTCATTTGTAGGTTGATTCTTCAGTGACTATACTGTAGAATCTCCATTTCAGTAGTGAGCAAATACATAATGCAATAATGAGGATACGTTTTTGGTCGAAATATTTAGCCTTATGTGGTATGTACCCTCTACAACCACAGCAATCAAGCAAAGCCAAACAGTAGCCGAATATCTTCTAAATATTTTCTAGTTAAATTCATTAGTTTCGTTAGTAACCGAGCTACAAGAAGAACAGTGACAGGCATGACACGACGAGCACGTGATAGAAAACATACCAGTAGAAGCCAATGGGTATCTTCAGGACTAAGAGTGTATCTTTTTCAGGAAAGGAACCCAGGTTTTTTACAGCTACACTGGACTAGAACGGGTTTTCTGGCGACCAGATGAGATTTATTCATAGTGCAACAACATTTGTCAAATCGCCCATTCAATACAGCAACTGCGAAAACTCATTTGGTTGTAAGAGTATCTATCCACTCTTACTATACGTATTAAAGAAGGTAATAAAATAAATCAAAGAACAAAATGTTTATAAATAGATTGGGCTTCTGTTTGACTCCAATTGAATCCGGTTGTAGCTGACAAACTATAGAAAGTTACAAATTTCGACCAAAAAAGATATTATTATTCCTGTACCTTGTATATGCTAAAAAATGATTTAAAATTTCTACTATCGTTACTGATGAATCCTACAACTGAAAAAAAAGAATTTACAAAATTCAAGTATTTCGAAAAAAAAAAATAAACTTTGAAATAGGGATTTATTTTTGTGGTGCGGTGTAGTTTTGGTGCGTAAACAGTCTAGCTGGGTTTGAATTGTTCACAAGTAAGACACAAGTAATAGTTCATATGAGGATGGTAAAAAGAAAGGTAATGTAGTTGTGTAGGCCGGTATGCTATTGGGCGGTACATGCTATTTTTAAATCCTACCAGTGTTTATAAGTTTTATAACAGACTACTGCAGTACATGCCATCAAACTTAGACCACCCAATCACCACTCATTTTGTTTATTTTTCTGATCATAAACTATAACATTGTTTTAAATCAATGCGTTCATGCTACGTTTTGATAAATTTCTGTAGTATATGCCGACAAAATAATTGGTAAAACATTACAAAGACAACTTGTTTTTTACAGCGGGTTCACTATTCTTCTTTGGTGTGTGGTCTTGTCTAGTGTGGAGAGTAATGAAACGTTCAGTTGCTAGTTTTCGTTAAATAACCCAGTAACATTAGACAAATAAAGCTATTCACTTTGGAATAACACAAACCCAGTGGAACTTTTCCATACACCTTTGGTTGGATATTACTGATCGATGGGGACTCTTTGTACGATGTCCCCATCGATATCGTGGGGTATTCATGATCAATGATGACCGATTTTATTTTTGGTTTCTATTGATCAGACGATAATGAGGGTACTTCGGAAATTTCTAGATCTGTTTCTAGTACTCTACAAATAATGGCTATTCATCATTTGAGTAGGAGTTGGCATTTTGACGTTTACGTCAACAGCACGTAGTAATACCCTGGCTACACTAACGCCATTACGCATTAACTAAAAGGCCATCAGTAATAATATAATGCCACCGTTGAATCGTGGTCACACTAGATTTGAACGCATTATTTTGTACGTTAGCCGTTGGGCATTATACGTTAGGCGTTATAAAAACCCGGGCTTAAGCAGCGCTAAAAATTTGTGCATTTTTTCAACTCAAACGTCCCGGGAGCGCTCTGACATATGATCGTGAAATTTTGTTATAGGAGATGACACAGGTGCTATCAAGAGAAAACGATATTTTTAATGTAGTCATATAGAAAAAAAAAAACGCGAAAAGTCCCCTATTTTGTCTAATTTATAGCGACAAAATGTAAGCGACTTCTGATCAAAACTCCATGTCGGCATCTAGACCAGTCTTTTATCCATCGGTAAAAAATAATCGGACGTTACTTGCATGCAGTCACGAGAAATTATGTACTAAAAACAGGCATGTTTTGGTACAAATCCGCAGTGGTAAGGTGCTGCCATCTATTCCGGTGTACTAACTAGGCCTCTATTTGGCTGGAGACACCCAGTACCCACATTGTGGCGGTTTTCTATAAATAGATCATGAACCATGAAATAATTACAATAACTTTTTCGTGCACGTCAGTTAATTCGGATAATTAAACTTTACGTCTTTTTTCTATATTGCGTCTTGGAAAGTACATACGGTATCTCAATGTGACCCTGCATTAATACGAACGAAGTACGTAACAATAAGTTGTTCTATCGATTTGGCGTATGAGTGACCCTGACAATGTAAAACGAATACCCATTAGTTGAGTAATGTAAGAAAATGTCAATACAATAATCGACTCATTTCATTTCCTTACTTTTTATTTCCTACAGGCTTAGTGGTTAGTACATTTTTTCTGTCCTTACTGTAACTTCTTCATTAAAAGAGAAAATTATGTGAATCATTAAAATCATAATGATCAGAAAAAATTGGAATACTGTTTAAATACAGTTGATGCACATACAAGGTTGTATAAGGCATACAGAGTGGTGCAAATTTCGGTAGAAAAATATTCTTAAGGTGCGTTCTGATTAGTGGTAATGATAGTGGTAGCAAACGCCATCAGAAATACTATGATAACAATTGGATTCGACTAATATGTATCACTATAACGTCTGGTAAGAAATAGGTACTATAATTACGTCTGCTTCCACTACCATTACCACTAATCAAAACGCACTAAATTAATTTTTACACCCTCTAAATGTTTAAACGTAGATACCTACTAACTAAACTCAGTTGCTGTCATATGTATAAATATTTGTTTGTAGAGAATAGACAATATATAGTCATATTATAACTATCATTGTGGTCCGATCAATAGCATATCGGTTATCTTTCAACTTGAATAAGTCAGGACGCAGCCACGATATCGATGGAGACTTTTTACACGTTAGTTGTAAAGTCAAGCAAAGGTCAGAGACATTTAATCCAGCTGGGTTTGAATTTTTCGCAAGTGATTTTTATATTAGGCTCTAAAATGAACTAAACGGTTCTGTGTTCTTGGAAATTGTTGAAATTAATTGCAAGGAACAAACTCTTGATACTTTATCGTAAATATAAGTTAAATGTATTCATTCCAAATCAGCAAGATATTCGAATTAGCGATATAGCAATATTATAATCATATCCAATGAACGAGTGAGATAAATATTTTTCTTAGAACGAATCAAAATAATAAAACAAAAAGAAAACGATTATATGCTAGGTGTACTTGTACAAATAAATAAATATTTATCGTTGATAAAAGTATTACAAGATACAAAGATTGTATATGCTAAGAAATAACAGTATAAATAAAGAGTAGAAAAGAAAAGCAAAACTATAGGTATTTGTTTGGATCTCCTGTATAGACATCGTAATCACAAAAAATTTGCTTCAGCCTTCCAAGATAAGAAGAAAATACAGGAAATTACGCCGCACACACATGTTCGTTTTCTTGTTCTATTCTATTCGCGATGACAGACCAGTTGAGAAAGGAACTCAACCAGCGTGCGTGTAGGTCGACCAGACATCCCCTTCCTCAAGTAGGGCTCATCCCATCCATTCGATTTCATCACACCAAAAGTGTCCAAATGAAGCCAATCGCCACAGGGTACAAACTCCTGTAAGAAAGCAGCCACCTTGCAAGACAAACTGCCCTGGCATCTCTCGCAAGTGCCCCTTCCAATTGTCTGAACATCTACATTCTCATGGTCGACGATCAACTTGGTGTAGTGATCCCACAATGGGAATCTCCACACCCTATCTCCAGTATGCATAGATGCAGCCAGCATGTACTCCCATAAAGCTTCAGAGTTGCTGTAAACACCGCTGGCAGCGCTTCCCAAGGACGTTCTCATGTCGTAGGTCATTGTTCCAATGTCGACGATGAATCTTGGCCAGAAGTTCTGCGCGTATACCAACGCATCAGCCAAAGCCAAACGTCCAGCGCAATCAGTGTTCTCGATTTCGATGCTTTTGCCGTTCATTGCTTTGACGATGTCGCCGCACCTCATGGCAGCGCAACCTGTTGTTCAGAAATAAGAATATCAATTAGGCATAGTATAACCATTGCAAATTATTTTAAAAAAACAATTTAATAACAAAGATAGATAGACGATTCCTTCCCTGAAATTTATACCTAATTATATTGTGCCAAATAGTAAAATATAATAATATTTTTTTAACTGAAAATTGTGAAAGTTTATTGTGAGATCTTTTTGCTGCGTTTTCTATTAAAGCGAGGTTTCCTCGGATAGCGGCACCGTAATATCACGGACGTATTATAACGGGCGTAATGATACCAACGTATAACAACCGTTCAAAACAATACCGCGCCGCTTTTTGATCCAGCGCAGCGGCACCGTAATGTGTTTAAGGTTATGTGTTTAAAAAGCATATCCGTATTTTTTTGAACGATTGTTACGTTTGTAACATAACTTCCGTAATGTTACGTCCGTCATATTACGGTGCCGGTATCGGAGGAAATACCGCCCTTAGCGGCCAACATGGGGATCCCAATTTAATAATTGGGATTAATAATAATAAATGTAACATTTCTCTAATAACTTCAACTTCAACTTGGTTCTGCGCCAGTGGCGCTTTGCGGTATAGGTATACAGGTAAGTGAAGCAAACACTAGATAATAAGGCAAAAAATTATTTTTTCTACTCCTATTGAGGAATGCATTCATTATCATGGCAATTTATGATAAGTAATACTAACTATTCCCCACACACATGACAAATATTTCATTCCTGGCTCCTCATACCCCGCCAGTAGTGAGAAATATTTCATTCCTCACGGCTTTAGAACCAATCACAGCTCTGGATTTTTCATTTCCAAATTGTTGATACACTGCTTAGCGACATTGTCAAGGCATTGACAACGTCGCTAAGTGACAAGGCGCACCTAACAATTTTAATCTGTCAAAATCCTGTAAGCCGTCATAGTGACATACAGCTGTCCCTATATGCACAAAAATTAATTTATAAAATTTCCTTGCATGGTCGTAGGAAAAGTATAGTATTCCATTCGCAAGTAATGGCAATTTCTCACTCGAACGCTTTGCAGCACTCGCCTACGGCTCGCGCTGCAAACTTCGTTCTCGTGAGAAATTGCTTACATTACTCATAGAATAATATACTATTATGTCCTACAAGATCATAAAGTGACATTTTACATCAGATGCCGCGGTAAAAACTGCTTTTTTCTTAACTCCCGCACGGGCATTAAGGGTTGCCATGGTTAAAATGTATGGTCATTCAAAATGTAAATTTTAAATCGTCTATGTCAGTTATTGGCGATTAAGGTTATAAGTTTGACAATTACTGACTGGAGCGACTGTATTGTCACTCGTCAACGTGAATTATTGCCGATAAAAGTTATAAGTTTGACAATTGTCCTAACTCCGAATAGTTTGTATTGTTATTCAACTCCGTAGATACGCATGACACTTGATAAAGTCAAAATATTTATTATTATTAATCACGTCGGGCATTACTTGATGTTTATACCCTTGGGCGACTTAAACGGTCACCCTCGGGACATAAACTTCCGTGTAATGCAGTAGCGTAAATAGCAGGTGTGCGAGGTGTGCGGCGCACACGGGCCCACGAGCCAGGGGGCCCATTGGAGCCGGCCGGGTGTTTGTGAGATCTCGCGAAAAAAGGGATGGTCTAGTTAAAGTTAAAAATCACTAACTAAAATATAGTAATTACGAAAACCTGACTTTAAGAAGGAATGCCATTAAATATTTTATGGATTTTAGACAACTTCGAACACTTAATGATCGCCTCATCGTACAAGATTCGCATTTATAAGCATTTGGCTACGATTAATTCCTGTTTCAATAAAATGTAACAAAATATTAGTTAGTGACGTTTACCTTTAAGCCGACGATATGTTGGTATTTGTCAACTGTTAAAAAAAAAATTAACTGTGGGCCCCTCTGAGCGCGCGATACGGTTTTGGGCTAAAAAAAATCTGAGCAGTTTCTGGGGCCCTGGGCTGCAATGATATGCAAGCATAGCAATAATAAATGCCGTCACAAATTTTAAAAAGTAGGTACTTACCATAAAATATTTGTAATACCTAATACAATTTTATTAAGATCTACTTACTTTAAATTCTAACAAAAGCGAAAATAACTTTAGTAAAATGAGTGGTGTACATATGTAGGCCCTATCGTGTGTGAGGAGCGGTCGGTTTGTTGTTGCGCAAAGATATTGATAAACTCGTTATTTTTGTGGTTACGTTTACAAATATTGAAAAAATCAATTTATGGGTGATGTGAAGTCTAGTGAATAAGCGAAGTTGCAAAAAACATGAGTACCTAGAGTGATGAAATAATAGGTTCGTTCGAGCAGTCGCCAAAACCAGTCAAAACAATTGGGGATTCTTGTACGCATACGCAATGCAGGCCTTTGCAGGGCAAAACCGCCATTTGGCATGCGCAGTAGAAAGAATAAGTGCTTTATGCACTTATTTTGGGGCTGCTCGAACAAACCTAATATAAAGTATAAAGGATTTCAAAGTATTAAATAAACAAAACACAAAAACAATAGTCAATTTAACAAAAAAATGCCTCCCAGTGTATTTTAATTTCAAATAGTGCTTTTGAGAGCTTTAGGGTCGCTAAACAAAAAAACTTAGCATAGGCTCCATACGAGTGGGGGGCCCATTGTCTCTGTTCGCACACGGGCCCACTCACTCTTAGTTACGCCACTGGTGTAATGCGCTTGGTACATAAATAACTATAATAGACAAATAGTGTATTTTATACTTGACACCTTTCTGTGTAAACAGGTAAACCGATTGAAAGTGACTCGTAGAAATTTTGATACCTTACGCGCCTTTAAGTCTTGTAGCCAGCGACACTAAAGCCCGGCGTGGCGTCTGCTGCTTGCGATGCTAAATGCTATGCTACGCGGTGCTATGCTACGCTGTGCTACGCTATTCTTACGATATGCTATTCTTATGCTATGCTATGCAATGTTTTAAACAAGAGAATTAGCATAGCGTAGCATAGCATCGCAAGCGGACGCCGGTGCAAAATTTTCACGAGTGAAGCAAATTTCACGGGCTTACAACTGAATCCGGGTTTGTTTTGTTCGCAATAGCTTCAGCGCACTTCTAAACAATAACAAAAAATAGTATATTATTCTATGAGCAAGTAATGTAAATAGGGATTTTGCATTTTACCTAATTTAACAAATAAAATCCTGGTCGTAAGAAAACCGTGTGTAAAATTTTTCCGCTTAATATTGTTGTACTCAATTAATATTGAACGTCAAAGTTTAAACCGGACTAAGAGCGCGCCAAATCGCTCCGTGGCGACATACCGTTGGTGAGAAGCTCAGCGAACCTAGACCCTAGTAGTCCGGGAGGCAGCGACACTTTTGATGTAATTATTCCCACAATGCTGATTTTTTCTCATTTTGTAGTTTTGATATGGTAAGTAAACGGAACGGCAGTCTACCGCGCCAATGTGGGAGCAAACATTAAAATACATGGGTCAAAGAATCTTTGGGTGTTGTCAAAAGAGACAGTCGTCTGAGAAGACGTACGTCCAACGTTTATGTCAATCTTTTCACATGCCGTAGAAAGAGTGAACGCATCTAACTAGCTCATACCACTTTTGACAATACGCTGTGTCGTGGGTCGAACTATTTTTGAAACCTGTAAACAAGTCATATGTAAAGTCCTTATTCCTGCAAGAATTAAACTTTTTAGTGGTCAATGATACCTAAAAATGCAGCATATTGATAGTCTATGTCGTCAGAGGGATAGGTTATCAAGGGTCTACACTAGTGATGGGATATCCTTTTTTCTTACATAAAGGGTAAATCAACGTACTTAGTACCTACGTAAAACTGAATTTTTAAACAAGATAGTTGTTGCACCTAAATTTACACCCTTACACAACGGTATTCCTGGCACAACTAATTTATTTTTAATGTTGGCGAGTAAAGTAAAAAAAACACTAGTCAGACCCTATATCTCATAGATGGTCACCTATATCTCATTTTTGCTGTTATTTTAGCATCGATGGCAAAAACATCGACCATCGAACCATAAACATAAACATAAACATAAACATCGGTTACCACTAGTCTACACCCACGCTTAGGTGTTTAGTAGAGAACTAAAAACGATCTGGACGATCTCCCGAGCGCAGCCGCTGTTCCGTTCTTCAAAATTGATACCTCAAAGCATACCGAGGACCGAGGACGCGTTACAGAGATAGAAATTTTTGTTTAACTCAAATAAATGCGTGTTTGAATAGAGACAAAAATATATTTTATTGGCACAAAGAAAGTTTATTTGTTATTTGAGTCAAATACCTACCATTTGTTTGGACTAAACTAATTTTGCTTTGACTCAAACATTTTTTGTACCAAATAAATATATTTTTGCCTCTAATGGAACAAATATTTAGTTGAGTTAAACAGAATTTTATCTGTGTACAGTTAGGAAATAATTAGCATTGTACTTAGCATTGGACTCAATAAAATGGTGGATGAATACACAAGAGTCACTCCAACTACAAAATCAACCATAGACAATATAGGTGGTATACACTAATAGCAATATTTCAACCGCCGAAATCTTAAAGACCGGGATATCTGACCACTTTGGCATTCTCCTTAAAATACCACATCACGAAAGCAAGCGATGCACTACACAACAACACAGAATTCCCTCTCATACTAGACTGGAACACCTTGTAATTGTAATATTGAAATAAGAAGACTGGGATTTCTCAATAGAAAAAACGAAGCAGAGGCAAAATACAACACATTTCTACAACGTTACTTATACATTATAAACAAAGCCGTCATACTAAGACAATCAGGACACAAGAAAAATAAACCTCATCAATCGCATGAAGCAGTTCAAAGAAAAAACACCATGAATCTGCTTAATGAAACATAATATTCGGGGAGGGGAAGACTTATAAAATATGTACAAAAGCTACAGAAAAATCTATCTCAAGATTACACAAAATGAAAAAAAAGTCACCTCAACAACCGCATAATGTTAACAATTACCAGTCAAAACATGGAAAATTATCAGAAATGAGACAGAGCCAAAGCGAAGTTACTCATATCCCATCAACAGACGACTTAAATAAATTCTTCGTTAGTGTGGGCAGCCCCATCAATGGCCAAATATCATCATCTATCATGAACCAGATCGGCATCAGACGTCACTCCATGTTTCTAACGCCTGTGACACCACATGAGATAAAGGGTATTATAAAGAACTTGAAAACAAAAAGCACTATGGACATCAACTATGTTTGTACCAAAATCTTCCAATGCGGCTCAAACTACACCAGTCGACCCCTCAGTATAGTACTAAATCCCGCTTTGAACAAGGGACAATACTAGATTCAATGAAGGTAGCAAAGGTGTCAGCTATTTATAAAAAAGGTAATCCCAGTGATTGCTCAAACTACCGTCCAATATCAATACTCCCAGTATTTTCAAAGGTTTGGAGTCGGCGCTACTGTCAAGATTCTTGTCTAGGCTACCAGCGCATTGTTACAAATCAACAATTCGGATGCCGAAAGAGACGCAGCACTATTGACGCCATCCAATCAATGCCAGACTCCATATAGACGGCTACTGAGGAGGGTGACGACGTGCAGGCGATACTTAGTGATCTGTCGAAGGCTTTTGACTACTTGCAGCACTCCATACTTCTGGAGAAATTGGAGCAGTATGGTGTGAGGGGCCGATAACTACAGTTGATACAGGCGTACTTCAGCAATGGGAAGCAGACCGCGTTTGCGAATGGTGGGCTTTGAGCGTTCTTGCCAAACAGAAACGGTGTTGCCCAGGGCTCGTTGGTGGGTCCGCTAATATTCTGCTTATACATCAATAATCTTCCGCAAAGTATACTAGATCACGTTATCCTGTTCGCCGATAATACTACTAGAGATGGAGACCTGCATATGCTAAAACATAATGCCTTTAGCATGCTAACAAAAGCTAAAACATGGTTTACACAGAATGGTTTGAGTCTTAATGAAGATAAAACGGCTCATATAAAACGGCTCATATAAAACGGCTCTTATAACTTTCACAAATAAGCGAAATACCGACATCGAAAAAACATCTACAAGACTTCTCAGTATTGCTCTTGGCACCCGATTAAGCTGGAAAAACCACATAGACGTGCTATCGCCAAAACTTGCCTCCGCAGTTTATGCTATCCGCCGTGTGAGACAGATTGTGAGCATTGAGGCGGCATTGATTGTCTATCATTCAATGTTTCACACAAGGATGTTGTATGGTTTGAGGCTGTGCAGAGACTCGGCACATGCTTCCTAAATTGGTATTCTTTAGAAGGAAGCTTTAAAAGCTATATAACAAGCCTCCTCTACGACTCACCGCAGGCCTTTATTCAACAAATTTAGAGTATTACCATTAGCCTGTGACTACATATTCGACCAACTTTAGAGAGCTTACAAAGATCTACCACGTACTCAAAGAAGATACCAATCCACAGCACTCTCTGAGGAATTCTTATAGAATTACCATCCTGTATCACCACACATCTGCAACAGCAGCCCAATATTGACATCTCGAACTCTTCCATGCCCTTCCTGAGGAATGGATGATGAAAACAAATAATCAGTTTAAAACAGGTCCGAGAGCGCTGCTAAAAGAAGAATGCTTCTACAAGGTCCAGGAATTCATAACATGAGGCAACACCAAAATTAGTAATAGTATATTCTGACGCATCACGGTACATAATACACCTTATATTTCATTATTTTTTGTAATTTGCATTTTGTGGGGAAATAAAATATTCTATTCTATGATCGGTAGACTGCATTTTTTAGTTCTCTCATAAACTAAAGTATATGAGGAAAATAATTCAGCCTTGTAGAAATAATTGTAAAAAAATAATATTTAAATATTATTTATTTACAGGTTTCAAAAATAGTTCGTTCAACAAAACTGCGTGTTGTCAAAAGTGACATGAGCTGGTTACGATGCGATTGTCATGCGTTCACTCTTTCCACGACATGTGAATAGACAGGCATTAATGTTGGACGTACGTCTTCTCGGACGACTGTCACTTTTGACAACACCGAAAGATTCTTTAATCCAATAGGAATGTGTGCCTTACATGGCGCAGTAGACTGCCGTTCCGTTTACTTGCTCTAACAAAATTACATGAGAAAATAACAGCTTTGTAAGAATTGGTGCAAAATTTAGACCTCTGCCTCCCGGACTATAGAGAGCTGCCAAAAAGCCGGACCTACGGACACGACAACGGCATCGAGTTGAATGTATTGATGTAAGTACATATAGCATCTGGAGGACGTTGTTTGCGCTGTGTTAACGAATAAGTATAGTTGGGTTATAGTATATTATAATACAAGTTTTAAGACAAAAATTGGCGCACGAGTTGTTTTGGCCACGACGAGCGTAGCGAGGAGTGCCCAAATGGAACGAGTGCGCCAATGCGTCTTATAAAACGAGTGTTATATACTATTTTTTCTACGTTGCGACAATAATTTTACATAAATGTCAAAAATTGCGGTTGTCATCTGACAATCTAGTGTAGTTTTTTCATCAACAGTTGGTAGTTGTAGAAAAATTCGTAAATACGATTGAGGCGAGCCAATAGCGATTCAGATGTCAGCCTTACTTGACACTTGACGTCAATTTCATCAATCTCGGAAAGCTAAAAGTTACTGATAGTTTGTGATCTAGTGTTTTCATAACGACACCAAAAGCGGTTTCGTTATGAGTTTATAATGAACGCAAAGTAGAAAAAGAGATCTTTGCGCGTAAGACAGTCGTCTGAGAAGACGACTGTCTTATATTATGTCAATCTTTTCACATGTTGTACTCTGTCCGCCAAAACTTTGCAGTATCTGCCTGGATAGGGCTCGATATTCACGCCGGTGATTGGAGCAAATTGCAGGCTGATTTACACTAGCGCAAATAAAATTGTCATAATTTGACGTGTTTGATTTTCGTTGGACATGGCTGATGATATACAGATAGATAGATAGATAGATACTTTATTAACTGCACCGCAACAAGTCATAAATACAAAACATTAAATTCCAAGAGAAAATTAAACAAAATCAATATATATCATCACACGGTTTGTGAAATTGGATAACACTGGTCACTGCTTTAATGATCATATATATGACCATATACATGGCGGATAAACAGCGAGATGATATTCGCAACCAAATGGTTGTTGGTGTTGATGAGGTTGTCGGTGAAGCTGCCGCAGGTCCAGCGGCTTCGGAGAATGTTGGTGATATATACAAACATCGTCAGGGCAAACCGCTTAGTCGAGGGGAAAAGACGCTTGTTTAACAACATTTTTTCTCATCATAATGAGGGTGTATTAAAAACACAGAGTTAAATTGACCGGATCTGAAATGGGCATTTCAGAAAGAACTGTTTGGGCAATTGTATAAGAGAACAGAAAAGAGCAGGAATTTTATCGTCACCATCGAGAAAAAGGCCGCGCCCTCGGATCCACGAAAAGTTGGATGATGCACGTAAACACTTGCTACGACGGATTGTGCATCAATTTTATTTAAAAAATGAGAACGTTAAGCAAACTAATGGTAGCTGTAGGCCAAAATGAAACAATGCCATCCATGAGATGAGCAGGACCACCTTATAAGTAAATGTGGCACAAATAAGTATTCAAATACGAAAAATGAGGGAGAAATATGCTATTAGTGGACCGTCCTGAAATAGTCCGTCTTATGGCGACGAAAATATGTTACTAAGATTCGTCAATTTCTGCAGGAAGGACGACGACCTATATTATACAGGCGAGACCTGGGTGAATGCCGGCCATACATGCATCAAAGTATACAATGGAAAGACCAAACCATTCTTACAGGACGACAACGACAAGCCTTCATTGACGGTCTATCGGGTGGTCTAAAAAACTGTTCTGCATATAGGTAATAAATTTGGTTTTGTGGAAGGTGGCCTATTGTTATTTGAATCCAAAAAACCTGTGACTATCACGAAGAAATGAACAGAGATGTCCTTCAGCAATGGATTCAACATATTCTGCCATTGTTGGAACCCAATGCCATTATTGTTATGGACAACGCGGCATACCATTCGGTTAAGCGTCAAAAAACACCCACAACAGCGTGGCGAAAAGAGCTGATCGCAAATTGGCTTCGCGAAAAGGGAGTGCAGATTGATGACCCCTACTTTGAAAGTACAGCTTTTGGAATTGGTAAAAAACTACAGTAAAGATAACCCGGTGTCATATGTCGTCAACGCCATGGTGGAGGCTTACCGGTAGAACAGTTTTACGATTGCCCCCGTACCATTGCCAGCTCAATCCCATCTCTAAGTGAAAATGTGTGTCGGGTCACACAATAGGTAAGACATTTAAATTGGCAGACGTGAAGGATCTTTTACATGAGGCACTCCAACAAGTCACGCCAGCTAAATGGGCAGAATGTCTTAGACATGTTATCAGCGAGGAAGGAAACATGTATCGCTTAGACTTAGAGGATATACAGATAAAGTTTACAGTGAATACAGGCTCCTCTGATGAGGAAATTGACATCAAGTCAGATTCCGAACCGGAAAATTGCTAACTGATGGATTTTTTGTATTTTTTACATTCATTTTTCTCCGTGTTGCAAGTTATTGTAAATAAATTATGTTTATTTGTTTAACGTTTTTTTTTTTATTATGGCAATGGTTATTTATATGAAAGAAAAGATAAGCAGATTTTCCCAAAATTGTCAGAGTTACAATACATCTTTTTCAATGTTTGCCAAAACTAAACGTTCATTAACCTCTATCGATGACAATGCAATTAGAAAAATTTGTTGTACTATAGTTACAAAGTGTTACTATATAGTATATAGTCACTGTAAATCTGGCTTGGTAAATCCCGCCCACCACTGCAAAGTTTCACTAAATAGAGTATAGAAAGAATGAAGGGATGACACTCGCATCGTAACGATCTTAACTCGCTTATGTCAAGTGGCCTTCGACCAATCTTGCTACGTCACTCATATTTAAAGAGACGAGACCGATTTTAATATTAATAATTGTGTACGAACCGATTTATTTCTTAAAATTTCTTAAAAATTTCTTAGACAAAAAAGATGGTCTCAAAAATGGCCCAATTTTTGATTTATATTGGTTCTGCAAGCATGCACACCACAAGCTAGGAAGGGAGGAGTTTTGAGATACTATAAGTATGTAGTATGTTTGACTACTTTACTTTCTGTGCTTTACCGCCGACTCACCTGGCATATTTTCACAGAGAGGAATCAATCCTCTGATATTCAGAGGCAGTTGCAACCCAGCAACAGCTCGGCAAGCAGCAACCACACATGCGGCACCAGCCATGTCTCCTCTCATCTTCTTCTGGTCGAAACATTTCTTCAAGCACAGTCCTCCACTGTTGTACGTTATACCTTTACCAATCAACACAACCGGCCTCTCATCCCTAGATACGCCATAGTAACTCAACTCCAGAAAGATAGGCGGCTCGCAAGAACCTTGCGCTGCAGCCAAAAACGCGTACATCCTCTGAGTCTCAGCCCATCCTTTAACCTTAACCTCCACGTTCACCCCAGACTTACAAAGCACTTCAACAGCATTTTGCGCAAATGAAGTTGGTGTCATCAGGTTAGCAGAAGTGTCCATCAGTTGCCTCGATAAATTCTGGGCAGCTGCCTTTTGCAGACCAATCTGCCAACCTGTAAAATCGCAATCGTCGTACAATTCCAATTGAGGAATGTGACGTTGCTTATGTCTGGATCTCTTCTCTTGGTAAAGCCACACTGCTAAAGCTGCTCCTTCAGCAGCGGACTCTGCGTGGCCGAAACTCTCGATGTAAGCGCGTTCTGATTTTAATCTTTGGAGTTGTCTTGAACCTACGGCGGCGGCTATTCTTATAGCCTCCTTGCCTTCGTCCATTTGTTCGAAGACGTCGTATCCCTGGCATTCTTTGCCCAACCCAACTAAGCAAACTGCTGAAAACTCCGGTTCCAAACTAAAAAATGTTCTCGATTCGCCGAGTTTTGGTGGTGGGCCAGAGATTTTGAGCAGATCGTGAAGCCTGTTGCAAACGAGACGGTTGTACCTATAAAAATACAATAAGTTATTAAATTATGTTTACTTTATCTCGTCCAAAACAAATGTGTGAAAAGGTTTTCTTTAAACCAAAAAGGGCTTAGCGGAAGCTTATTATTTCGCTACGAGTACAGAAATGCACGAACTATAGGTTTTAGTGGTTATACATCAGTTTAGCGTGCAGTGAGGAATAAGTATTGTAGCGTACCTTTCCGCTGTCGGCGTGAATTTGCCAGGATCTTCGAAGATTTCGGGATCCGTGTAGATACCAAGAACTACAGATTTCTTATTCTTCTCCTTACAAGCGTCTTCGACGGCAGCGGATGCTGCTTGACATTGGAATCGTTTTATAAGGCAACCATGGATAATTCTGCGCTTCAAGCATACTCGTATAATAGTCAGTGCCATCGTGTTTGCTTTTTGTCCAACGAGGAATTTATTTGAACGTGATCACGCACAATTTTCTAACATAGTTTTGTCGTTCGGTTAATTAGTCAAAAAATAACGGCGGAATGGCATAGCTGTTGACAAGGTCTCCTTGGCGTTTCAATATTTGTTTAGCAGAGCCGACTATTTACGTACACCACATTTTGAAAGTCTGAACTACAACGCAATTTTGTCATTAATAATCAACATGAAAGCTTCTGAATACATACAAGATCAAGAATGATCGAAACAGAGATTACGCCGATCGGCGTACCAAAATCGTTCCGTTCTGCGCATCTACGTCACACCAGACTTGCTTTGACACTTAAGTGTCAAAGTGACATATATTTTGTCAACGAACATATGACGAACATGTCAACAATTGATGTGAGTGATTAGTTAGGTTATATGAAAAAAACAATCGGTTGTCAAGGTATGTTTTCGTCTAGTATAATGCTATGATTGTTATGACGTCACACTAGACTAAAACATCAGCTGATTGTCAAACTCGCTCAGAAATTAATGACAACCTGCGCAAGGCGTAATCTTCTATTCTATCATTCTTGATACAAGATAATTCGGCAGCTTGACCGCTGAACTTGGCTGAACTGGTAAAATGACTGGTCGTTTTATGGAACCAAGGATGCACTTTAGATTTTGTATCATTGGTTACCAATAATGATAGAAACACAGACTACGCACATCAGCGTACAAAAATAGTTTTGCTCTGTTAATCTACGTCATACCAGATTACCTGTCAATGCCAAGTGTCAAACTAGCATTGTACCATATATTATGTAAACGAAAATGTAAACATTGATATAAACTATTAAAAATAGCATTGTTTAGTTAGTTTATATCAAAAAATAAATCGGTGATAGCAATTTTGGAACTTAATTATCAACTAGACGACGTTAGGTGCAGGTAAAGATGATTATTAAACATGACAAACGATCTAATTTAGCATATGACCCTAATAAATGAAATCCTATACACATTCATGTAATATTACATTCTGAGTTATCCGCTTAAGCTCATCGGCCACGCCTACAAGTGACTTCAGCGCGAGAAGGAAGCGGAAGTAGCGTTGGCGCTAATATGGATTTAATTTCCATGGCTGCCTTAGTAGCCAACTGTTGGTGTCATGTGTCATGGTTGTAATGATATTTATGCGCTGACGTTATTGCGAGAAGTAGCGTTCGTTGCCATGATAGCTATACTATGTTGTTGCGGCAAAAACTTTAGGATGTAGTTGGGTGCCTAGGTGTCCGTGTTGTAATAAGTTGGCGATTTGAATTTGCACGCTAGCGTATGTTGTTTTAAGACGGATTCAAGTTTGGTATTAGCCAAGAGGATTAGCGTGTGAAATTAGAGCGCAAGCGTCTGGGGCTTTGGCGCGAGATGTTAGGGGTTAAAAAAAACACACAACCATTCACTCTCTTTGGTATCGAGTTTTGAAAGAAGCGGCCGTGCGTGAACCGTCGTGTTGTTTTGGATTTGCGTTTTTATTGTAGAATAATTTAACTCAGTTCCTTTTGTGGAGAAGCATTTTTGGCTTATAAAAAGTGTTGAGTAATTGGTGGTTCATCTTCCTCGGACAAAGTTTCAGAGAAAGAACCTACAGTTTTATAGCCTCCGGAAGAGAGATATTTAATTCACGCTACCGTAAGTAAGATCTAAAAAACTTTAGAAAGTTAGGTTAGATTTCGAGTAAAATAGAGAGTATTGAAAATGGCGGGAAGCGTCCCCTTCAGTAGAGTCATTTAGTAATAATAATTAAACCCATGACATTTTGTTGGCTAGCGGTTGGTATTATTTAAGACATTTCAAGTGATTATTCGAGTAGATTGTGGAGGAAGCACTCCAGTTAGATTTGTTGTGGATTTTTAAGAATGCATTGTTGTGGCTATGGTTAAAGCAAAGTAAGGCAAACGACCCTTTTAAAAAGAGGTATAGGGCCTGGCTTAGGCGCCCATGTGGAAATGTCGACGTAGATAAATATAGTCGTGAATTTGTGTTAGGAAATGTACTGCGTGGTGGCAGCATAATAATTAAATATTTGCAGTATAATTTCTTTTGAGTGTTGGAATTGTTTTTGAAAGAAATGTCTTAATTCTCGAGACCATTCGTTGGAGAAAGTTTGAACCAAATTGTGTTAGACAGGGCTTGAGTTATGATTTGTAGCGATGTTCAGGACAGGTAGTTTGTAATTAAATTCTGAGGATTTTTTTTATTAGTTGAAAAATGGCAGAGTAGAGATGGCAACAGTAAACAATAAACAGAAAAAAAATCGTACCGTCACTGGTCGATTTAGTGAAAGTAAAGTAAAGTAAGGATAGGATGGAAACCGAGCCCAAGTTCTTTGTTTGGTAAATTTTGAGGAAATTAAATTGAATTAGAAGATTGAAACAAGTTAAGTTTTTATGTAGGCATTTTTGAGAATCGCAGCTTTGAGGGGAGAAACGCAAGACATACACGCGGTAATTAATTATTATTAATAATTAATTAAAGTTAAGGGGTATACTCTTGCAACTGTATTTTGTAAGTTAAAATAACGCAGTAGTAAGGGAATTAATTAATAGGGAAGTTGCAGAGTAGTTCGATTCATTTTGGTTTTATATTTTGCGTAAATTGTAAGGGGAATACAACGGAAAAGCAAGTAGCTAAGCAGATATTCCGAAGATATAGAGGTCCCAACTATCCGGCCAGGTAGTCGGAAATGCAGATCTCAGCTCAGGTACTCGAAGTTTCATCCAGAAGCCCCGAATGTAATGCAACGTGGTCAATGTGGAAACAGCTGGTCCTCCCGTTTCCGTATGAATCAAGAAATCGTTCTAGAGATGGAGGTGGCCGCAAAACCGCCCGCGAGAGGCGAAGAAGGCCAAGAAAACATTTTCAAAGTTGCAGACAAATATACTGCGCTTTGTAACGTCGAAATTAATGCCGGTAGATTTACAAAGGGTTTTCAAAAAATGACGTGACCGCAGAAAAACGCGCAAAGTGAGGCGTAAGGTCAAGAAAATTACAAGGTGACAGATGAAAGAATTCCTGCACTTTTGTACGTCGAAGTCGTTAGAAAAAAAAAATGACTACATGGACAACGCAAAGGGATGTACTAGTACTACCGTGGCCTAAGTGTCGCTGGACAACGTCCACACGTCGTGTAGGTCATCTACGAGGTAAACGATAGCTTTCGAGGAACGACGGACGCGCTGGTGATTATAAGGACCATCGATGACGCTAGGAGGACAATGGACGAAGGGAAAAACCGAGACGAGGGGCGAAGGAGGTTATTTCACGTTTGCGGCTGTATTTGAAGATGGATAAAAGATAATGTAAGTTATCATGTAATCGGGCAGCTATGATACTGCTTCAATGTTGTTTTTCCTTTTGTTTCATGTGACCAATAGCCCAGAGGAACGAGACATTCGCTTGGGACTTTGAGATACGAAGCCGAATCACCATCGTCGGACTTCAGGACCAAGGCCGAATTCTTTTGGGTTTTTATTGTGTCATATCTGTGTTTTTATTTCAGGAAATCAAAAAATTTACGAGAAGAAAAATGTTTGTCAGATATTGTAACTAGTAATTAAGACAATTGTTTTGTAAGGGGACATGGTACAATCAGCAATAGCGGAGATTAGACCTTGAACCGGGGTTTCTAAAACTCTTACCAAGAGAAGGTAGCGGGGAAACTTGGTAACGTACTAAAACTAAAAGCACCATAAGTACCACCAAATTCCCTGTTTTTAAAGAAGAAGAAGTCTATGAATTGAAATGTAAACATCAGACATAACCTAATTAATCATAGTACGATTTACTGCACGGCCTGCTATTTCATATTTTTTTAGCACGTTTAGGTCATCGCCCTATTTTCTTAGCTAATAATTTTGGTTATAATCAGACAGCGGAATTTAATCTACCTGCAATCGTCCATATGTAAGAGCAGTGTTATTTATTTATGTATTGTTAAAACGGCGGTTAGTTTTTATTGTTTATTTCTATAATAAATAAATTATATTTATGTTCTTTTTTAACGATGAATTGAATAGCAAACCGTACAGGAAATTGTACTATAATTAATTAGGTTATGTATCTGTGGGTTATGGTCTTTGACATACATATGTATTTCTGTGGTTATGTTTACCAAAATATTTACATTTTGTCATCGACTTCTTCTTCTTAAAAACAGGGGATTTGGTGATGCTTTTGACGCTTTAGTTTTATTAGGTTACCAAGTTTCGCCGCTAACTTCTCTTGGTAAGAGTTTTAGAAACCCCGGTTCAAGGTCTAATCTCCGAATAATTGTTTGTCTATGTGGGAAGGATGTAATAAGTTGGGGATTTGAATTTGCATGCTAGTGTATTTTGTTTTAAGACTGAACTGCGATAAATTTAATACACATTGTAATGTGTCAAGTCTGTATAGTATGTCAAAATAGTTATTTATGTACCAAGGGCATTACACGGATGTTTATGCCCCGAGGGCGACTGTTTAAAAAGCTCCAGCGCCGATAGGCCTGAGAGCTTTTTAAGTTGCCCGAGGGTGTAAACATCAAGAAATGCCCGAGGTGCATATACAATTTTATGTCCTACAATGGTTTTGTTATTCCGTTTGAATAATAATAATAAACATTTTGACGTATCAAGTGACATGCATATCTACGGAGGTGAATAACAATAAACAATTCGGAGTTGAGTGACAATACAGACAATTAATTGTCAAACTTATAACCAGTTATAACCTTAATCGCCAATAATTGACATTGCCGAGTGACAGTACAGACAATTAATTGTCAAACTTATAACCGAAAACCAAATATGGCGATTACGAATTTGTTCCTTTCTCTCAATGAGAGGTTTCATTCTCTTTAGAAGCAGCTTTTCAAAGAGCTTCGATATCATTGGTAACAATGATATTGGGAGATATGATTTGGTCTCATTCGGTGGTTTGCCTAGTTTTGGTATCATGATCACTTCTGCTACTTTCCATACGTGGGAGACGTATTTTAATCTGAACGATGCATTTATTAGATACGTCAGCATAACAATACCTTTCTTAGGTAATTGTTTAAGAACCTCTCCTGTCATAAGATCATATCCAGGTGCCTTCTTTGGATTCAGGTTTGTCTTGATTTTTCTCCTTTGGAGTAACTAGATGTATGGCTTCTTCTTCATATAGGTTATATCGTCATCCGTGATTGGCTCTGATTCGATTTTGTGGGACACGAAGATTTCTTTTACATGTTCTGCAAAAATTTCAGCCTTCTCTATATTGTCTCTTGCCCAGGTGCCGATGCCGTCTCTTCGTCTTATAGGTGGCACATGGGCCACTGGACTCTTGTACTTCCTCACTATTTTCCTCAGCAAGTAATCTATTTATTTATCGGGTGTCAATTTAGTTAAGAAGGATTCCAATGTTAAACATAAAAAAATAAAAAATTCTTGGTTTTTCGATTCCTTAAGAAAGTAGAGCCGAGCCATTTATAACACGGTTTTGTTAATATTTGAAACGCCAGTAACTTTTTAAAGAGTTGAAAAAGCGATAAGTCCATGTAACTTTTTTTACTCTGTATAACATTATAACTATCATTATAAGTGCAAACGAATTGCAAACAATCTGTAGAAAAAAATGGGATTTTGAAAAAGCGGGGTCCGGATTCACGCTTGCACAATTGTTTTTCATTTTATCACGAAAACTGTAGGGGTGCAAAGAAAACTAAAAAGAACGCAAACAATTTCAAACGAATTGCAAACGATCTGTAGAAAAAAAAATTAAATTTCGAAAAAGGATGGGGGGCCTAGTTCACACGTGACAAAATTGTTTTAATTTTATCACGAAAACGGTAGGGGTGCAAACAAAACTAAAAAGGGTGCAAATAATTGCAAGCGAATACAAATGATCTGTAGAAATCATGGGTCGAAATAGAATTTCAAATTTCGTGAAAGGATTTCGTGAATCTGGGCACTCCAAATTTGTTTTAATTGTATTTTGAAAACGGCGGGGGTGCAAACAGTGCCGGATTTCCGCCTAGGCCTACAAGGCCCCGGCCTAGGGGCCCAGACAGCCTAGGGGTCCCTGTGCACGGTCGCGGAAACTTTACATAAGCTCAAAAGCCTGGTCTGCCTTATCAAAAACCTTTATCGAAAATAATAATTATAAATATTGATTTTATTACTGAAGCTATACAAATACTTATCGGAAAAAGACTTTTTGGACATTTATCCAAACGTAGGAATTTAATTTTCGGCGCTAAAAAATACTTATAAGATCTAACATAGGAGAGAACAGGCTTAATTCTCTCTCTGTAATGCATATAGTCAGAAATAATGCAGTCAATTGACTATGATGGCGTGATTCGTTCTTTTACACAGAAGAAAGTTCGTCATGATTCTATAAATTTTATAGAATAACGTAACTATACAGTAACATCAACTGTATTATTTTGATGTTTATTAAAGTCATTAGAGTCGATAAAAATTATATGTTCTGTACTAGTTCATTTAATTTACTAAATTTCCAAAATAGCTTCGAGATGGTGGGGGGCCTAAATGTCATGTGCCTAGGGGCACATGACATATAACTAAAAAGGGTGCAAACAATTGCAATCGAATTGCAAATGATCTGTAGAGATTGTAGAAATGGAATTTTAAATTTCGAAAAAGGAGGGGCTAGTGATGTGAATCTGGTACCCTACGAATTTGTTTTAATTTTAACTCGAAAACGGTGGGGGTGCAAACGAAAAGAAAAAGGACGCAAACAATTTCAAACGAATTGCAAACGATCTGTAGAAACAGAACTCCAAATTTCGAAAAAGGAGGGGCCAAGTTCACAGAGGTGAGCTACTACTATTAAATTTGGAAAAATACTGAAGGGCTACGAGTCAAAAACTTAGTACATGATTCAGGATGTACTAACATTTTATAATTTTTGACTTATTTGGATTTTCTTTCCATCTAAAAGCATTTATGCGTTTTTGAGCCACACTTTTCCGCTTATCAGTATGTATTAACTAATAACTTTGGAAAAAACTTAAGGGTGCCGAAACGGAGAAACGCGTGCGGAACGCACCCGCGAATTTTACTCGTAAATGGTAAAAACGTAGGGTTATTAATTGAATGTAGCTACAGCATCCGAACAGGACAACGATAACTAAAAAGGGAATACATACCGAAAATTGGTCAGAATTGAACAATAGACAATAACTTACAATTTTATTTTTGGATTTATAAATCCTTGCTTCATCCACTGCATAGTAAAATCACCTATCAATACATGCAGTAAAATATCCAAGAAATGGCTTTAATTAGAAAATCGGTACGAAGCAGCAAAAACGACGATTTTTGTGCGTTTGAACGGAGAGGTATGTATTCTCTTTTTAGTTATCGTTGTCCTGTTCGTATGCTGTAGCTACATTCAATTAATACCGTTTGACTGCAAAATATCTCAAATTTAAAACCAAAATTAAAAGATCTGTACCTACGATTACGAAGTTCGTTGCTGAACTTTTGTGGCTGCGGAACGCACCCGTTTCGGCACCCTTAAGAGTAAGAGCTACGAGAGTAAACAACTTAGGACATGATTCAGGACGTCAAAATGTACTAAAATATTACAATTATTTTAGACTTATCTGGATTTTTCTGTCCATCTAAAACGATTTACCGCCTTGACTATATTATATCTCGATTATTTCCATCACTAGTCACTACCAACTACCCTCTTTTTGTAGGCGTGTTTTGGGTTGTCTAACTATGGTGTAACTACAAATTGCTACAAATGGTAATTTTGTAAAATAAACACCGGTTTAGACCCCAAGAGAGACCGAAAATGTTGAATAGGACGAATTTATCATCGAAGTACAAGGCGTACTCGAAAACACTACAGACCATTAAAGTAGGTATTTTAAGGCTATCATCAATCTTTGTACAATGCTTCACAATTCCTAGGTTATGTCACGTTATTCACCCCGTATATCTAATATTATGCAATTTTTCCACAGAATAACCTCATAGACGGTTTAAATTCGCCGACCGGCAGAAATATCCAAAAATTCAACCTTGTCAGCAATGTAACGTGTCCGAAAAATCAAAATAATACAAAAGTAAGGTTATGTTATTAATTATCCCTAAAAGTAATTTATTGTAATCTTGCAGGTTGTTAGCTTAGGTAATAGGTTCGTAAGGAAATATAGCAAAATCATACATAATATTCAAAGTAATTTATTTGGAACAAGCACAGAACATAAGGTAAGTACTTTCAGCGTAGTAGCTAAAAAGTGCTTGATATTTTTCAATTTCTCTAGGAGAGTACCGGTAGTATTACTGATGTAAGGTCGAGACTAGTGGGAAAATTGCCCTCAGCTGCTGTCCTTGGTGCCGTGGGGCTTCACATTGTTGATTCAAAGCCAGATTTTGTTTCTGATGTTACAAAAATTATAGAGGCAATACCGGAGCCCCCACCTGTTCCAGACGTAACTGCAGAAGTTGTGAGCCAAGTGAACGCTTTGGGAGAAGCAACATTTGCGTCTTTGGGACTCGGAGGATATACCCCTGTCGGAATCGTTCAACATTGTTTTGAGTACCTGCATGTGACGTTAGGGGTGCCATGGTGGGAGGCAATTATGTTGGGCACAATTTTAATTCGTTTGCTCATGTTTCCCCTCGTTATTGTCGCGCAGAAAAATGCAGCAAAGATGAACAATTATATGCCGCAGATGCAGGTGCTGCAACTGAAGATGACGGAGGCAAGACAGGCGGGAAACCAGATTGAAGTTGCGAGATATTCACAAGAGATGATGATGTTTATGAAAGAAAAAGGGGTAAATCCATTTAAGAATATGTTGGTGCCATTAGCGCAGGTAATATTGTACATCCATAGTGATAACTTTATCTTATATTAACGATTGACTGGCAGCTACGAGATATTTTAATAGAAATCCTACGAGTTATCTCGTAGTTGGCAATCACCATGTTAAACAAAATAATAATGATATAGAATCATTTCTAAAATATTTTATACTTTAGTAGTATTTTTTTATTATTTAGTATTTATTAATTATTTATCTTTAATCTTGCAGATGCCAGTGTTTGTGTCTTTCTTCATGGGCCTGAGGCAGATGGCAAACGTACCAGTGGACAGTTTACGGACTGGTGGTTTATTTTGGTTTACTGATTTAACAGTCCCTGATCAATATCTTGCCCTTCCTGTGATCACCAGCTTGACCCTTTGGGCAACTATTGAGGTAAAAATATAATTATTGCATATTTAAAAGAAAATTAAAATCTTTGAGCCAATAAACTTTCGATATCTGTGTAATAATAACTTTATTCACCGCATTATAGCAGTTACCAGTTACAAGTCTTGCTGTTTCCCGTGGCGTCACTTGCAAAGATTTTGGGAAGTGATACAATAAAATTGTTTTTAAAAGAAAGGGTTCTTGTTAAACTTCACAAAATATAATCAACAGGTTGTTGTCTTACTATCATAAGTACTGTTTTTAGTAATATATTGTTCTGAATTTCCCAAACACCTTAAATACATACTAGAGAATGAAATTATTAAAATTTGCTACCTATGTATGATAAACACCCCAAATTCAAATAGGTTAAGAAATTTTTATTACATGTGGTGCTAATGACTATGACAACATTTTTTAAACGAAAATTTCCTTCTAAAGATATCTGGCTATTCATTTTTAAAGAAAATTGATAATAGTTATGGAATTTATATTACATTTTATACGTTTGGCAATTGCCCTTAATTCCGACACTAAGCGTATATTTTGATCCAAAATCGGACACCTCAGTGCACATAATTCAGACATTGATCATAAATCAGACACTTGTGGTATATTATTCTGACAAATATAACATTCAACATTCAAACATTCAGATAAATATTATGTATTTTAACTGTTGTTAAATAAGATTTATTATTAAGAAATTCTAAACATTTATGTTTTATAATTATTAATGAAACATAGTATAAACTAAGTCTACTTCAGCCTGCCCTCTCTACGTCATCTGTATTTTAATGTTTCTTGCATCTAGAATTTTTAGTGTTTGTTTTTTCTTGGCGCAGCTTTTCATTCTGTTCCTTTTCGCTTTTTTTGATTTCTCTAGTATGATTTTCTATTGTGCTTCCTTCTTTCTTATTAACAAATATTCTCTCCAAGCATCAGAGATAGTGTTTAACAGTTTATTTTTACTTTATTTGGGAGTTTGAGGCCAGAATAATGATTTTTTTTAATGGCATTGGCATGAGTTCTCCAAAGGTGGTGTATTAATGCAAAAATCGCTACTTTCTGCTGCTACTGTTGCATCATTCTGTCTTATTTCATCATCTCCTATGATGCTTGTCGATATTTATGATTAAAATTAGGGACTATTCATGATCGTAATTCTGAGCCCCCGTAATAATTAGGAATTAATGATGACCGTAATTCTGACAGTTGGGTCGGAATTTGGACAAAATGGTATTTTCTTTTGTAAAGACAGCAATTGAGCCATATGTATTATTTTTAACCATGTACACAATTCCGTCACACATGTTTGATTTACGGACGTACTATATTTACATGTACCTAATCCCGACACCCCCGGCATCTGGTTATCTATCAAATGTAATCGCTAACGTCGGAAATCTCTTTTGTTCTTTGTCGGTACCGGCGGCGGCGATACAAACGCTTGGCATCCCTAACTTCCACAATAGATGCGATTACAAAAGTGGGGATGCGGAAGTAAAAAAATATGCGAAAGTTCCGCAGTTGCGGAAGCGGATGCGGAATTCCGTTACAACCCTAGTGCAACAAGTTTTTGCTGGTGAAAATTAAATTGAATAAATTTCTACCTCGTATAAAGTCTTACCTAACAAAATAAAATTTGCATAAATTGTATTTATTCTAAGTCTTTTGCAGGAATTAGCTGGAAATATAATGATAACATTAAATAGCAATTTAAGACGCATAGTTTCGGCGCATTCCTGGTTGCTTTAATTGCATTTTATTACTTTGTTTTTAATTTATCTGAAGTTAGTAATGAAAGTCGACCCGTCTACTTAAGTGACTATAGTAGACCATATTGTTATGAAAATAAAAAGCATTTTAAGTCAGCCTAAGTAGATATTACAATTTTCTTAATTACTGTTATCCTGTGGCGATGTAAAAAGAAGTCGAAATGCAGTTACCTTATAAGGAAAAAATCAACTTTTAGCATAACACTCGATTATCAAGATCAGTCAAAGATCTAGGTTATATTCTGACCGTTAACTCAACAAATCAGATGTCCTAAAATAAAGTTGATTGTTATAGATTTCTTATTTTATGCAACTAAACAGAAATGTCTGAATTTAGGACAGTGACTGAATTGTTTACCTTACGATTAAATAAGTACGTAATTTTTTTAAATTACTTGGAAACTTGATAACATTTACGCGTTTATTTCAAACAATTGTCATAGTATGCTTTTCTAATGTCTCTCATTCAAATGATCTTTCCGGACTTTCTTTAAAAGGTAATTAAATTAAAACAGGTTTAAGGGTTTTGAGCATCCGAACAGATGTTATTACTAGTGACGCAAAACTAATGATTTAGTGATGCAAAAAGTCCTAATACATAATCTTTATATTGCCGGGAACTTTGCACTTGAAGACATACTTGGGGGCAATGGTTTTTTGCAATAAGTAGACTTATTAGAATTAGAATTATTTACAATATAACACCTAAGGAGAATAAATAACAATTTATTTGAAATTAAATCAATTAATTAAATCTTTTTATGTTCTATATTGAACACCACTTACTTTCACGTTTATAACTACATATTTTATTTTCTGTTTCATTCGTATTAATTATTTTTTTTATTTTTTACAATTAATCTTTGTTGCAAAATAACAATAAACAAATATGATTCTTCATGTTTGGTTCTTTTTAGCATTATTGGATGTTTTAAATAGTACACATCTGGACATAAGTTCTGTACCAAAAGTGTGTCTGGAATAAGTTACATATGTATAACTTATACAAATACTAAAGCTGGGTTTCAGTGTCATGATATATAGTACCATAAAATCTTGTATATACTATGTACAGTTTACCATGACAATATTTTATAAACTTTTTCTTTTCTTTTACAGCTGGGAACAGATTCAGCAAAGCTATCGTCACAGAACCTTCAAACAATGAAATATGTCCTCAGAGCACTCCCGTTCGTAATCCTTCCGTTTACCGTGAACTTTCCTGGGGCCATTCTGTGCTACTGGGTATCGAGTAATTTCATCTCGCTGGCGCAGGTTGGTTTCTTGAGGATACCTGCTGTACGAGACTTCTTCAAGATTGAGCCAATGGTCAGACATAACCCGGAAAAGTTGCCAATGAAGAGCAAAGGGTTTGTTGGAGGTCTAAAGGATTGTGCGTGATGTGTATTTTAATTTTTGGTAAATTTAAATAATTGCTCATTTTTTCATAGCGTGGACAAATATGAAGATTACGAAAGAGTTGGAGGAACGCAGGAGGTTGGACGACCTTCAGTTCCAGCGTGCCGGAAAGGGGCCCATTGTGAAGACTTACAAGTATGACCCTTCCAAGCAGGTCAGAAATGCGATTAGTGCAAAGAAAGGATAGTTACACTAGACATTGTTGTTGAATTTTTGAATAAAATATTTAATATTTATTTGGGTTATCTATTCTTTATCTAGATAGGGTTGCCTCTAGACCTTTTAAAATTTAATAGAATAAGAAATGATGTAATGGCCAGTGTCATTTATGCAAGTTTATACTTTATTTTCAGGTTTTGTCAAAATGACATTGGACAACTGTCGCTGAAAGATATGTAATACAAGTAGCAATATCGGATGTTTTGAGTTATACATGTACAAAAGGTCTTTATGCCATGCCTAATAATACTCCGAAGGTAAGTGCCAGCAATAACTTGGGTCTTCAAATAGTGTGTGAAAGATGGCTTAGTGATTTAGGCAAGAGCTCTTTTTTTCGTTATTCTTGATGTACTCCATAATGTTTTCTCTCTGTTGTCATGTACTACTTGAAGTCGACATCTAAGAAATTGTTGCATTGTGATTATTAAAATGACAGTACTATTGAGGTGACCATTATTATATTGTGGAAAAGATGGACATTTATGAGGTCCGCTTAATTGTTTGCGTTGTTACGCATTGTTTCATATGTATTTTATTCCCAGTTGTTTTGTGAATAGTGCAAACGACCGTAACTTCTTAAGGAACTGAAAAAACAAATATGTGTCTAGAAAATAATTTTGCGAGGAAAAAGTAGGACACCTTGTAAAATGAAAGTATTGTAACCGTACCATATAACCGATGGAACGATAACGGAATTTGTTCCAGAGGGCGCCAGTAGTTTTTTTGCACACAACAAAAATATCACGCACCGGCCCTGGTTATATATATAACAGATTTTAATAACAATTAAAAACAAATTAAATATGTAAACTGCCAATAAATGAGTATATATATATATGGGAAAATACTCTTAATTTTAAGTTCAAGAGTTTTGATTAATTCCTTATATCTCAAAAGTGATACATTTTATAAACCAAAATGATTCCCACAAAAAAATATTAGAAAGCATTTTATAAAACAAAATGATTCCTACAAAAAAATATTAGAAATAATCTTTGAATTAAAAGATGTTTAAATAATCAGGATGGTCTATTTGACTTAGCCTTACATATACAGTAGACTACCGCTAATCCGACTATGGTCTAATACATACTACCCCATAGTTCGAACAGCCTACAACTCTGCACTACCTCGTAATCCGAACGCCCCACCTGCTTTTTAACCCTGGTCCGAACACAAAAATAATTGTATGCCCTTGCTATCAATAGGCAACCTTATACTCCAAACAACTCATTAGTCTGAATGGCATATGCAAAAACGGGTTCGGGTTAGTGAGAATGTACTGTATATATGTTTTTCTTAAGGTTTTACATAACTACGATTGTAAATACCAGCTGTGTTTTCAAGTTCTTTTGCCCTTTAAACATGGCCAGAAGATGTTTATAACTATCTTTTCTTGCTCATTTCACAGCGTTTTCAAGTATAGGGCTCAATCCTGCAACTTCAATGCTCTCCAATTTTCACAGCACACTGAAACTGAACTAAGCAAATATTTTGTTGGAAATAAACAATTGTATATTACTCTATAACATTTTTAACTGGGGGTCTTGTGTTAGAGGAATTGTTACGTTCTTGTACCATTATCAAGCTGGCTTATTTTATACAAACTCGCACTAATGTAGCAGAATGGTGCGATATTACTAATAATCCATCAATGCCACATAAAGCAGAATTGCTTCTGCCTGCCACTGGTCATAACACAAAAAAAGCTTAACTCTCAGAATCTAAATGATGAAACTTTCTTTTTATTTTTTTGTCGCTTTCAAATAAAGAAATTTATTTTTATTATTATTATTTATTTCCACAAAAAACAACATAACTTCAAAAAATCTACCTACTAGCGATACATTGATTTATAACCTTCAGCAAATGTGAATTCTCCAAAGCAGCAGCCACACGTTCTTTATCGGCAAGTTGCTTATTGACAGAACGTTCCGATGTATGCGTTCCCGGATTAATCTCAACTGTAATCTTAAACCTACTCGGCAAACACCTCAATAATTTTACTCGAATCGACAGGCCGATCAAGGTGGCCATGCTGCAATGTGGTATCGTAGGTGTATACAAGATTTTTATAGAGTTATTCCGATTGTCAACTTCAATTAAGCCTTCTTCTAGAACGTGCAACTCTTCTAGGGTCAAAGGATGTTCTGGATCGTTAATACTCCTGATTATATCTAAAATTAATCTGTTAGTGTTACTTACTTCCGAAGACAGGTTATGTTACCAAAAATTTCACGGGCGTCAAATTCGTCTACCACGTCGTCATTCTCTTCGTCGTTTGTTATTTTGCGATCGGTTAATTTATCGTAAATGTGAGGGTTTGAGTTTTCTAGTTCCATTGTGGCGTGGTTGGTGTTTGCTTTATTTGTTTAGTGTTTCGTATTAGTGGTATTCTGTTAGCTGTTTTACAATTGTGCACTGGCGCAGTGTTGCCAGATGGGTGACATTTAAGTCCCTAGTGATTAGTACCAAAATTCCCTAGATATGTATTTAATTATATATGTATACATACATCATTTTTAATGTTTGAATGTCACGTGACTACCGATGTAGGCAACCAAATATACACATATTGGCAGCAATGAATTCAGTTCTGTAAATAAGGCAGTGGCGTATCATATTATTTTTATTATGGGGATATGGTCAAACCATTAAATGATGATTTCTTTAAAAATTACCGCGTACATAGAGGTTATGTTGTTTTTTTTTCTACCATAGTTGTGTTGAACACATTTGTTTGTTCAATCAGTAACAAAATATTGTAAAATACTTACTTTTACTTACTTACTTTACTTTTAATTAATTTTCTTCTTCAATTTGTTGATACGTAGCACAGACAAATGGTCCAATACAATTCCGTAACAAGTATTACGTAGCACTTCACCGTACATACAAACAAAGAAATTATGTTACATTACGGTCTGAACGTGATTTTAAAACAAACAGAAATTCAACACAACAAAAAGAAAGTACCTTTACTGATCATTAAAAATTACAGCATATTTTGAAAATGCCCCCCGTCATTTTCAATACACAAATTAACCCGTCTCTTCATATTCTCAAATACATGTTGTAGTTCATTAACCGTTACACTCTCTGTTTCACGCACTATTGCCTCTTGTAGTTCGTTTATGTCGTGCATCCTTGTTTTAAAGATATTATCTTTTATTTTTCCGAAAAAGTAGAAGTCTGGTGGTGTGAGATCCGGTGAACGAGGTGGCCATAATCCTCTACTTATAATGCGGTCGTCATAAAACTCTTCAAGGAATCGCAGTGTCTCACCAGCTGTATGCGCAGGGGCTCCATCTTGCTGAAAATTGCCTAATACCAGTTCATCATCATGCAGTTGTTCCATAAATGGTGTCAAAATATTGGTTCGATATCGTTCTCCGGTAACAGTCTCATTAAAGAAAATTGGCCCTATAATTCTTCTTCTCGATATAGCCACCCAAATGCCAATTTTCAGTGGATGTAGGGGTGTTTCAATAAAGTTGTGAGGGTTTTCTGTAGCCCATGTTCTATAATTTTGGCTATTCACATATCCTGACAAATGAACCCAGGCCTCATCGGTGAAGAACGTTAAATCGAGATTATCGTTATTGTTTAAGTGCTCATTAAACCATCTACAATATCGTAGTCGCAGTTCATTGTCGTGTGGGTGTAGTTCTTGAAGTACGCTGACTCTGTACGGGTACCTATGCAGGTTTTTTCGTAAAGCTTTACGACAGGTTGATGCAGACATACCTAAACAGAAGAGGAACAATGTGTTAATAAATAAATAGACAAATTATAACGGTGTTTCTACCGTACCTGCTTGTTGAGAAAGCTGTTGCAAGGATTCGTTTGGGCTTCGATCCATACGTTGTCGAATATTGTCAACAACATCTTCCGTTAAAATTGTTGGTCTACCTGTTGATTTTCCCTTACAAATACAATTTTTCCCTCAAATCTGGCCGTATCTCGTCGTACATGTTGTGCAAAAACGTCATAATCTACAACTTCATTCGGATATTTTTCAGCAAACTGTTCGACACACAAAGGTATCGAATAACTCCACGTTCCATCTGCATTGCGGGTGGCACTGCGATAGTGCGCTTTCAGCATGAAAGCATCTTGTTCGGGAGTAAAAACCATCTAAAAATGTTAGCATTAGATAAACATAACCTTAAATTTTGAATAAACTTACGGTTCTTATCCTTCCCAACGAATAAAGAGCCCTAAAAAGAACTATTTTTTTAAACACACCTTGATTCACGAATCACCTTGATTATTTTCAGCCTTTTCACTAAGATCCAAACGACACAGCTTACACTCAAATGAAGAAAAACAAACCGCGCGTCACTGGAAATATGTGACGTGTTTCAGTAAATTTCACTAAGCGCGCGCAAGTGTTGCCATGCCAGATAAACAAACTTACTGCCCAAAAATAAATAGCCAGTCACGTGACGTTCAATCATTAAAAATGACGCTGTACATATTTTAGTGATGGGCGTAATCGAATTATTTCAAAAATCATATTCTCTGTTGTTTTGAAATTGAGCTGCGGCACAACATTGTATCTTACGCCGGCCGGTTACACACTGGGCGGTTTTTGCCGTGGCGGCAAATTTGCCGTCGCCGTCGGTCGGTCCGGCAGTAGTGTATTGAATTCATTGGAAGCTTTCACACAGAGCGGCGTAAATGACCCGCGGCCGTCTTGCCGATGACGGTCGCTGTGCAGCCGCCTACTGCCACTAGACCGGCGGTAATTTTGTCGTTTCTTTCCAGATAGTGGCGTACGTGATCAAATGAGACTCTACACACTCGACGGTTTTTTACCTGTTTATAGTTGTCGTTTATAGATAATTAGCAAAATGGAGGAGGTGTTGATTTTTAATGACTTACTAATATCTTTGGTTCAATCAAGACCAGTGTTGTGGGATAAAAATTTAGATATTTTCAACGATAGGGACGCTACCAGAAATGCGTGGATACAAGTGTGCCTTGAAATGAAAAACGATTAATGAACTGGATGACAAAGAAAAAGATCTCATGTGGCCAGGCACATGACTTTATCATACAATATATAAAATTAATAGTTTAGCTGCATGAGATTCTATTTGATCGAGATCGATCGTGTCTGCATTAAAATAAAACAAGTCCAGGATTCTACAGATATTTTGATAATATTGACAGTAGTTCCGCGTTCATCACTATCTACTGTCATTAGGATGAAAATAACTGTCAAATCCTGACTAACTATGTAGTTTTAATGCAGACACGATCTCGATTAAATAGAATTTTCTCATACAGCTAAACTATTAATTTTACCAAAAAATGCCATACATAAATTATACAAACTCTCCTCTACTTTCATTTATTATTTAACTACATATTTTGACGAAATTACAGAAATGGCAGCCCATTTGTAAAATCTTTCAAAAATGCCTAGAGGTAACATCCAGTTCCTTTGGACCCTTTTGAACCAAAACCTTTTCAGCTCTAAGTTTGGTCATAAAACTTCTAAATATCAAACTTTCGTCCCGATACCGTTAGTAGTTTCTCCGGAATCGTCGCCACAAAAATCGGGTACACATATACACACACACACAGGCATTTTTTTGTATACCTTGGTCAAAAATGTTCAGCGGACTTTATCATACTGCGTATGACAAAGTAAAAATGCATTTGGTGAATAAGCTTGGTAATTTCGCAGTTGAAGGTCAGCGCCGGTGGTCAAGCCGCTAAATGTGTAAACCCACGAATTTTCCTGAGCGGCGACGACACATTTCCCGTTGCCGTCGTTCCGGCAGTAGTGTATAGAATTCAATGGAAGCTTTCACACTGAGCGGCATAAATGACGCGCGGCCGTCTTGCCGATGACGGTCGCTGTGCAGCCGCTTGCTGCCACTAGCCCGGCGGTAATTTTGTCGTTCCTTTTTACATAGTAGTGGGTATGTGATCAAATGAGCGTCTACATATTCGGCGGTTTTTTACCGTTCTATAGTTGCCGTGGTTGATGTCAGAATGTATACATCAATTAACCTGTAGAGCTGATAATCAGTGCCGTAACGAGGGTATGAAGCGCCTGTGGCAAGTGTCTAACTCGCGCCTCTGCGTAATACAATAATGACAAAAAATGTAATGTTAATGTAACAAGTTAAAATTTTTCAAATGCAAGGTGATAAATGTTATCAAGCTGAGTTGCGGGTATATGCAATGTAGTTGTCAAGGTATTTGTATATACACTGTGGGCCAAAAAAAAAACGGTACAAATTTTGAATCACTCGTATTTCCAATAATATTTAGTCAATTCAAATATTTCCTTTAAAAACAAATCGCTTGTAGTGAAGATTGAAACCATGCCATATTCGCAATAACAGAACGTTTCGATCCAAAGTTATGTTGCTTTATGTTTGGCTATGCAACATTTCTGATAACATCGGGCCAATTTAATGTGAAATAAGAGGTGTAATAAAATTAATAGGTAATGACATTTGTTTTCTTTTGGTCAAAAGGGACAGTAGAGATTTTATAGCATAGTGTACAGGGTGATTTTTCTCGTATACCGGGTGAAATTTTGAACTGTCGTCTTTTTGCTGTTTTTACTCAAAAAATAAGTGGAATTGCGAATATGGTATGTTTTCAATCCTCACAACATAGGCAATTAGTTTTTCAAAGAAATGGTTACTTGAATTTACTTAAAATCTTTGGAAATATGAGTAATTGAACATTTGTACCGTTTTTTTGGCCCACAGTGTATAAATACATGTTACATGTTACATGCATTGTTATAAAAACCCTTAATGCTATGTTTGGATTTGGATACGTGTTTTGTAATGCTGGTCGTATTATTGTTGCAACATTTGAAAACCGTCCATATCGCCAAAATTTTCAAAAGCTTCAATGGCTTGATATTTGAAACTCTCAATTTCATATATAAATTCGGAAGCATCTAAGTCGCTATTCAATGCTAGATCTGTTGCACATTGTTCATCTAGCGGCATGAATTTTAAAACGTGTCCATTCAAAGAACTGAATTTGTTTCCGACCTCTTGCGAAGCACACATTTCTTTTTTAGTAATGCAGTATCATTCATTGTAAACGAATCATAGGTAGCTTTCTCACCATACGCTTTTCGTTTTGCGCCGTCCCTTTTTTGGAATGGTAGCTTCAATATTTGTCGTTTCGGCAAAATTTTTTAATGAATTATGATTTATGAAGCGAATCGCAAAAATCATTTGGTACTGTTGAATATCATTTTTAGAGCTATTATAATTTTCGCAGCATTTTCGACTATGGTTTTCTTGCTTATAAAAGTAAATTTACTTGATTTATCTTTCCTAATATTGAATCGCAATATATTAATTGAGCAACAAATTTAAATATTGTTAATAATTTTAGCAAGATTCGAACATTTGTTACAGAGTTTACTGTAACTTGTCTATGTCCATCACACATTTCATTAAGCAGTTCTATAATTAAAGGCATTTGATTTCGTAAAACTTCGTAATTCTCAATAAGAGTGGGTTGGAATCCTTCGTTTTGCGCCCCAAACCCAGTTGCGCCTGTGGCGGGCGCCTCTTTTGCCACGCCCTCGTTACGGCACTGCTGATAATTACCAACATCGAGGAGGATTGATAATGATTTACTAATATCTTTGGTTGAATCAAGACCAGCGTTGTGGGATAAAACTTAAGATATTTTCAAGGATAGAGTTCTTACCAGAAATGCGTGGAGATAAGTGTGCCTTGAAATGAAAAATGACTTTGATGAATGGACGACAAAGAACAAATCTGATGTGGCCACGCACATGACTTTATCATATACAATATACAAAATTAACAGTTTAGCTGCATGAAATTCTATTTGATCTAGATCGATCGTGTCTGCATTAAACAAGTTATCTAGGATTTGACAGATATTTTAATAATATTAACAGTAAGTATTGTCAAAAAATCAGCGTTTGCCACTACCTACTGTGAAAATAATTGTCAAATAATGATAATAATAATTTATTCGTTCATTCGTTCTAATACGTACAGTGCTCATAATAGAATACTATACATTGTTAACACACACTACTGCACCACAACACTATGCAATATTGACAGTAGGTATTGTCAAAAAATCAGCGTTTGACACTACCTACTCTCATTAGAATGAAAATAATTGTCAAATCCTGGCTAACTAGTTTTAATGCAGACACGATCTCGATCAAATAGAATTTGCTCATTCAGCTAAACTATTAATTTGACCAAAAACTGCTCTAAGTTTGGTAATAAAACTTCTAAATATGAACTTTCGTCCCGATACCTTTAGTAGTTTCTCCGGAATCGTCACCACAAAAATCGGGTACACACATATACACACACACAGACATTTTTTTGTACCTTGGTCAAAAATCTTCACGGGACCCAAAGCCACCTATTTCGGCTAAAAAAATTTTCGGCGCGATAACAATACTTTATCATACACAGTATGATAAAGTAAAAATGCATTTGGTGAGTAAACTTGTATTATAAACTAAATTCTATTGTATACCCCACCATTCGCACAAAAAGTAAAGATCAGTTCATATGTATTTATATTACTCTTTATATTTGCATTATTTGCAATTTATGCATATTGAGGTTTTAGGTTTATAATTTAGGAGTAACTAAAAGTATTACTTCAAACAATGTATAAAATGGTCCAACTTTTTTTCCTTCTTAGATTTATTGGATTGATCCAAATAAGACGACGTTTTGTTTTGTTTCTTCGACGGTATAACAACAGGGAAAGAAGTTTTTGACAGTCCATTTTATAAGTTGTGCAGTGGAACGACTAAACACAACTCTGGCAATTTCGCAGTTGAAAGTCGGTGCCGGCGCGGCGGTCAAGCCGCTAAATGTGTAAACCCACGAATTTTCTTGAGCGGCGACGACACATTTGCCGCCACGGCAAAAACCGCCCAATGAGTAACCGGCGTGGTTACACACTGGGCGGTTTTTGCCGTGGCGGCAAATTTGCCGTCGTCGTCGTTCCGGCAGTAGTGTATAGAATTGATTGGAAGCTGATTGGAAGCTTTCACACTGGTCGACATAAATGACGCGCGGCCGTCTTTCTGCTGCCACTAGACCGGCGGTAATTTTGTCGTTTCTTTTCACATAGTGGTGTACGTGATCAAATGAGAGTCTACACATTCGGCGGATTTTTACCTTTCTATAGTTGTCGTGGTTGATGTCAGAGAGTATACATTAATTAACCTGTAAAGCTGATAATTAGCAAAAGGAGGAGGTGTTGATTTTTAATGACTTACTAATATCTTTGGTTCAATCAAGACCAGTGTTGTGGGATAAAAATTTAGATATTTTCAGCGTGGAGACAAGTGTGTCTTGAAATGAAAAACGACTTTGCTGAAGTGAACGACAAAGGAAAAAATCTGATGTGGTCTGGCACATGACTTTATCATACGATATATAAAATATTAGTTTAGCTGCATGAGATTCCATTTGATCGAGATCGATCGTGTCTGCATTAAAATAAAACAAGTTGTTTTGTATATGTGTTTTGAATATTTGTATTTACTGTGTTTTTATATACTCGCGCCATGCACGATTTCCGATCTTACCCGAACGAGCACGACTCGGTATTGATTTTTATATTCCGACGCATTCCTCGCCCGAACTGCATGGCGTGCGGTTGTTTGTACCAAGTGGTCTGAATAAACTGCAATACAACATTAAACTCGCTTTTATTTTATTATAAGAGTTACGAAAGTGCAATCAAAATACAGTATCACACCCCGTGATACAAAACACAAGTTAGCCAGGATTAGACAGATATTTTGATAATATTGACCGTAGGTGTCAAATAATCACCGTTTGGCACTATGGAGGTTGAGTTCCCAAAAATTAGGCATAGGTCTATAGAAACTAGCGTATCACGCGACATACTGCCAACGTCGGTTGAGTGGGGCAGCCAATTATAGTGGGACTGCCGACTGGTGGGAGAAAACTAGCGTATCACGCGACAGCACTGCCAACGTCTGTTGAGTGGGGCAGCCAATTACCGTTCTTCCGCAAATGCTATGCCTAGCGTTCGGGGAAACGTACGGTATAGGTACTGTCATAAGACTGAAAATAATTGTCAAATCCCGGCTAACTATGTATTTTTAATGCAGACACGATCTCGATCAAATAGAATTTGCTCATACAGCTAAACTATTAACTTATAAATAAATTATACAAAATTTCCTCTACTTTCATTTATTATTTTGATGAAATTACAGAAATGGCAGCGCATTTGTAAAATCTTTGAAAAATGGTTAGAGGAAACATCCAGTTCCATTGGACCCTTTTTTTGGTCATAAAGCTTCTAAATGTCAAAGTTTCGTCCCGATACCTTTAGTAGTTTCTCCGGAATCGTCGCCACAAAGATCGGGTACACACATACACATTACACACACACAGAAATATTTTGTACCTGGGTCAAAAATGTTCAGGGGACTTTATCATATTGCGTATGATAAAGTAAAAATGCATTTGGTGAATAAGCGTGGTAATTTCGCAGTTGAAGGTCGGCGCCGGCGGTCAAGCCGCTAAATGTGTAAACCTACGAATTTTCTTCAGCGGCGACGACACATATGCCGCCATGGCAAAAACCGCCCAATGTGTAACCGGCGTAAGAGGTTGATCTTCTAGTCGCCTAGTCTCCGCTTCCCTGGCTGTGAGCGTGCGAGCTTTCTCACTTCTGACCGTTTGTCTGTCATCATACTCAATAAGATATTTTCAGGAAAAGCATTGTACGCATTTTTCTGAATAGAAACATCGACTATTTTGCGCAGACTGGCAGATAAGTTTAGATAAGGCTTTTTGATGTAATTCAAAGAATGACGTACTTATCTGTACCTCATTCTTTGAATTACATCAAAAAGATGCCTAGATCCATCCGTGATTGAACTATGAAACCGAATGAATATTGAACCACAAAGATGAGTAAGCTGTAAGTATATATTTCACAATAGATTTAAACTGTTGGTCAATTTAGGTGTTGAAATGTATAACCTTAAAATTCTGTTGGCACAGGTTGCCATCGAGATTTGCAGATGGTGCCTGGACCCAGAATGCATACATCACCTGTGCACTGGGCAGTGGCCTGAAATAACAGCTTTAGAAATCTTGTAAAGGTAAGCCTGATCCGTGCTTAGTATTGTAGTATCTATTATCTCGACAGGCAATTGACATGATGGGAAGACTGGTATATTAAGCTACAGGCAACTTCTCGCACTCTATGGTGTAGATAACTTTGAACAGGCTAGAACTGCTTATGATGCAGCCCATAAGGTCTTCCCGGGAACGGGGATACCGCCTCAAATGTTAGTCTCTAAGTAGATTTTAAAATGCTTACTTGTGCTTCCTTCTGTACGTGTGAATTTGCGATAGGGGTTCTTGACTTAGTTCAAAACTCCGCTTCAATCAGCATTCCAGAGGGGCCAAATCCGAGACTACAACCGATTACCAGATAGCAGAATTGCAGCTACCAGACCGCTAGGGGTTCAACATACAAGTTACCTGCAGACGTTTCCAGTAGCTCCATAGAAGGTTAGAAATTGTTTCGTATAGGAATTTCTCAGAAGCGTCGTAAAACCACTAGGGCGATAAATCGATCACAAGGGCTAATCTCTCTGATCTCTTGTTTGTATTAGTTTTAACGTTGGTTTGTATAAAGGAGTTTTTCCTATTATTTCTTAACTGTTAATATATATTGTTTTGAGAACAACCGTCTTTTAATTAGAAATTACAGAAGGTCAAATATTGACCGGCACATGAGACAATGGGATAAGTATTGAATTTAGTAAACAATTAACGCTACCGTTATTATAATTGTTGCTGGTATTTTCTAACAAGATTTCAGGACAAGAACTCTAAAATTTAATATCCCAGAGCAGGTTAAATCTAAGAATTTTCCTTGCTACAAATCGGGACAGCCACTTTAAGAGCTGCGGTATTTTTAGTTAAACAAATAATCAAGTTAGTTTAATTCTCTTAAAGAAAGACGTCCCCAATACTACAATAATATAAAAACACAAATACATATAAAATACAAACTCTGTGAAATGAATATAATTTAGGAACAAATTAGCTGTGTTTGCATCTATAATATCAAAATAATTCCACAATGGGCATGGGCTTTTTGGCCTCATATTGATTGTTCAGTCAAAGGCGCACACAGTTATAATACTGCTGTGACTTTTAGGTTTAACATCCTTATATGTTTCCTTGCAGCGTTCCTTAAATAGGGCCCTAAGCCTACATTTACGTCAGGGGAAAACGCGCGGAACTATCCGCGCGGTTCTTTGTCGGCATCGACCACTGCGTGCCGACAAAGGACCTGCCGACAAACAGTGCGTTCTGCTGCCCGGTTTCCTCCGGCCTAGACATAGGCTAAATGGTCTCGAAACTAAACCTGCAACTGCAAAAAGCAGCCGAAAATAGCAAATATCTTTACCGACAGCCAATTATGTGTCAAACGAAAGCGTCACGTCGGCAATGCTTTAACTTTTTGTCGGCGTATGGCGGGCGGCGCAGGCGGCACCGTAGCAATCGGTGTACGGGCACACGTCGCGCCGTAGTGAGCGAAGGCGTGTATTCATGCCTTCGTCTCCGCTATACCTCCGCCAACGAAAATGCGAAGGCGGAGGCGGAGCAGGAGGTTGAAAAACACACGAAAGTTTCGTTTTTACGGAGACGGAGGCGGACCTCCGTTACATCCCTAGTTTAAAATGCCGATTTGGAAATACGCTGACGTCATTTTGTGTTGGTTTGCCAACCTACCGTCAGAGGGAGCTTGCGTAAAATTTTCTAACGTGAAGTTAACCAAACAGTACTAAGCATTTGTAACTAGGTAACTTACCATAGCTAATCTCTTGTAAGTGCGGGAGGTGCAGTCCCGCCATTACCTAACTTAACAACCGTCATACTTTTCAGCAGCAAATAAAATAGAGGATAGTTAGAAATGCTAACTTCATGTTAAAATATCGCAACACAAAAAGAGAGAGAAAGATAGATTACCAGTAACTGAGCAACCTACCGTCAGGGTGCGCTCGAGGCATAAATGCGGCAAATTTAAACCTGTGGTACACATACGTACCATACATACATTTTAAATTTTATTCTATTTTTTTGTTTAGTACTAATCAAACAATTTAAAACCATAAAACACTTACTACACAAGTTTTGGCATAAAACAAGAAATGTTTCAGGGTATTATTAATACATACAAAATACATTATAATATAATAAAATCAATACAAACTACATTATAGTATAATAAATTAAATACAAAATACTAATAATATAATAAAAGAAATAAAATATTCTGTAATGAAAAAAATAAACATTCTAATAAACTAAAATAAATAAAATATTCTGTTTTTAACAAAAAAAAAACAACAAATAAAATAAACATTCTACAATAATATACAGGGTCTCCCACGACGAGCTGCCATTAGAAGAATATGGAGAACCAAATGAAATGACAGATTGAAAATTTGTGGACTTATATTGTTGGACACGATCGTCTCAACTAAAATATTTTGAGTTTTCGGTTACTTCCGGTTACACCGGAAATGATGTCATCTTTTATATTTCAAATGGAACACCCTATTTTTTAACGCATTTTTGAAATCTTCATTAAATTTTAGATCAATTTTATGTTACATTCCCTATACCTAACGTGTGTCATTTTTGAGAAATTAATTATTTTCATTAAAAAATGACTGCTGCACGGCTACTTTCAACTACTTATAAATGATCTCCTTTGACCGTTGGAAAAAAGTCGTCCGGCGAAATTGTTGTGAAGGTAACGTATTATCGACACATCGGTAGAACTCTTCTAAAAGTTATACAGGGTGTTCATATTATAAGATCAAAGTTGAATTCGAGAAAAGTACTAAAACTCGATTTTTTCAAATGGCAACCCTAACATATTAATACAATTCTCAATTCAATGGAATATTTTAGATCAACTTTGTGTACGATGTCCTATACCTAAAATGTACTTGTACCTACTGAATCGAGTTTTAAACATCACCGTAGAAATTGCACAGATTGCCAAATCTAGATTGCGTTGAAAACAACTGAACAAGTTGGAATAAACAGAACTTTTTAATAAAACAAGCTTTTTTAGGTCAGTTTTCATTATCATTGGTTTAGTATTTATAAAATTATACCTACAATGAAACACAATATTAAAAATAAAACAAAACGTTAAGAACATTTTAAAAAACCGCTTAATTCTATTTCAGTAACTGTTAAAAAATGTTGCCGTTTTTTGCTAAACATGCTACTATTCCTTTTACCATATTATTGTTGGTGGCGTCCCTGATAGAGTTAGCACATAACCCATTGAACGGAGCTGGAACTTTATCTTTCATGTTCTCCTTATTAGTTATTGGGTCCTCCATTATAAGGTGGTTTCAAATGGACGGTGCTCCAGCGCAGATAGCAGTTGCTATAAGAGGTTTGCTTAACGAGCGATAATCGGCGATCGGTTGCATGCGCTTAATAGCCCATACAAATATCCACCGCATTCCCCCGACTTGTCGCCAATGGATTTATTAAGTTCGGGAGCTATTAAAGATGTAGTTTATGAGAACCCAATAATTGATAAGGAGAACATGAAAGATAGAGTTCCAGGTGCTTGCAATGAGTTATGTGCTAACGCAATCAGGGACGCCACCAACAATAATGCGTTAAAAGAATTAAAGCATGTTTAGCGGAAAACGGCAACGTTTTTGAACAGTTACTGACATTGAATTAAGCATTTTTTTATTACCTTACGATTTTGTTTTATTTTTAACATTGTGTTTAATTGTAGGCTTATCATTTTATAATTACTAAATTAATTATAATGAAAAATTACCTAGAAACGTGTTTAATAAAGTTGTGTTTATTCCAACTTGTTCAGTTGTTTTCAACGCAATCTAGATTTGGCGATTCTTGCAATTTCTACTGTGATGTTTAAAAATCGATTTCAGTAGGTACAAGTACATTTTAGGTATAGGACATTGTACACAAAGTTGATCTAAAATTTTCCATAGAATTGAGAAATGTATTAATATGTTAGGGTTGCCATTTGAAAAAATCGACTTTTAGTACTTTTCTCGAATTCAACTTTGATCTTATAATTTGAACACCCTGTATAACTTTTAGAAGAGTTCTACCGATGTGTCGATAATACGTTACCTTCACAACAATTTCGCCGGACGACTTTTTTCCAACGGTCAAAGGAGATAATTTATAAGTAGTTGAAAGTAGCCGTGCAGCTGTCATTTTTTAATGAAAATAATTAATTTCTCAAAAATGACACATGTTAGGTATAGGGAATGTAACATAAAATTGATCTAAAATTTAATGAAGATTTTAAAAATGCGATAAAATACAGGGTGTTCCATGTGAAATATAAAAGATGACATCATTTACGGTGTAACCGGAAGTAACCCAAAACTCAAAATATTTTAGTTGAGATGATCGTGTTCAACAATTTAAGTCCACAAATTTTCAATCTGTCATTTCATTTGGTTCTCCATATACTTCTAATGGCAGCTCGTCGTGGGAGACCCTGTATAAATAATAACTATAATATATAAATATAATAAATATAAAATCTTGCTACGAGATCAAGTAAAGTTAGGTCAGGTACATTTTTCACAACTGTGATCCAAGCCGCAGATATCTCCTAAAACAAAAGAAAACACAAACAGTATTTGTTCGAAACTACATTGTCCCAGATTAAAAACCTTAATATCATTAAGCGTAAAAATGAAATTAATTTAATTTGCTTTTTTTAAACTTCTGAACTTTTTCATTACGTCCTGAACTTCTCGTCATTGGTAAATTATCTGTTATGTATTTGTAGATATATAATCTAAACGAATAATTTTACCTATAATATTTACTTCACAGTTGTGGTTGGGGCAAAATTTTACTGTCAGGGTATTCAAATAAGTATTTTTAAGCTGGGTATCTGTTATATTTATGTCTTAGTCTATGTTCATCTAAATAAGGATAAAGCAAATAGTATATTATATAATAATAGCAAATATTATATTATATAATAATAGTATATTATACTTTGTTTACAAGCTTTATTCATTATTAGTTTAGTCCAGTGAAATCGTTTCCGAGGGTGCCTGTTCCAGGAAAAAATATAGAAGTAGGTTAATAATATGGTGATATACAGGAGGGATGTAAATTTTAAATAAATCAAAAATTACAGCCACATCCTGGATTTGAACCAGGGACCTTTGCGTTTCTAGCACAATGCTCTCCCATCTGCGCTAATGAGGCCTATGAGCATTGTGCTAGAAACGCAAAGGTCCCTGGTTCAAATCCAGGATGTGGCTGTAATTTTTGATTTATTTAAAATTTACATCCCTCCTGTATATCACCATATTATTAACCTATAATATTGATTTGACTAAAATACGTCGTTAAACATTTTCATATAGAAGTAGTTTTTTGGTTCGCTGAATCCGAATTCCAATTTTGCTACTTTCCACGGATATGGCTTCCCACCGAAAATCGCAAAAAACCTCAAAATGTTCGACTCATCTTCAGTTTTTACTTTATCATACGCAGTATGATGAAGTATTGTAATCGTGCCGAAAATTTTTTTTGGGATTTTAGCGGAAATATGTCTTTATGGGTCCCCTGCCCATTTTTGACCAAGGTACAAAAAAATGTCTGTGTGTGTGTGTGTGTGTGTGTGTGTGTGTGTGTGTGTGTGTGTGTCTGTATGTGTGTGTGTATGTATGTGTGTACCCGATTTTTGTGACGACGATTCCGGAGAAACTACTAAAGGTAACGGGACGAAAGTGCGTATTTAGATGTTTTATGACCAAACTTAGAGCTGAAAAGCTTTTGGTTCAAAAGAGTCCAAAGGAACTGGCTGTTTCCTCTAAGCATTTTTCAAGGATTTTGCAAATGAGCTGCCATTTCTGTAATTTCGTCAAAATAGTTAAATAATAAATTAAAGTAGAGGAAATTTTGAATAATTTATGCCTATGATATTTTTTGGTAAAATTAATAGTTTAGCTTCAAGACCAAATTCTATTTCATCGAGATCGGTCGCATCTGCATTGATATGCAACTACATAGTAGCCTGGATTTGACAAATATTTTTTTGTGCTGTCACTACAGAAATGTCTATGGTTGTCACACTCGAAAACAGCTGATTTCATCAGAGGTTGGAGAACCGCTATGGAACGTTGCCGCTCTAGTGCGGCAAAGTACAAAATACAAATAAAATAAGATCACCAATTTGATTGTTTGTTGATAAGAAATATCAACCCGTTGTTATATCTAATTGTAAAAACGATAAATTGAGAAAATTGTAAATAAAGTATAGCGATGAGTGTAGTTATATTTTAGTATGTTGGTACGGATGTGACATCTACAGTGACATGAACGAATATAAATCTGTCAGAATTTGAATTAGCTTTTTAAACTTGACGTTTCGTAGAAGTGGGATCAACCTAACATTTCCTATACAGAAATATAACCATTTTTGATTTTTTTTAAATACGTGTTTCTCAAAAAGTAACACAAAAAACATTGATGTCACTCCTGCCGAAAACTACATAGCGCGACTCGCTCACATGCGACGGCGATGCTGCGCTATCGGTGACGCGCCGCATCACCGCTCGTCGCGCTATTCCGTACTTTCGGCACTTGTAAGATAAATAACTATTATTCTGATGACAGTAGGTAGTGTCAAATGCTGATGCTTTGACAATACCTACTATTGATACTATTGATTATCAAAATATCTGTCAAATCCCGGCTAACTAGTTTAGTTTTAAGGCAGACACGATTTATCTCAATCAAATAGATTCTCATGCAGTTATTAATTTTGTATTTTGTATGATAAAGTCATGTGCCTGGCCATATCAGATTTTTTTTTTCGAAAAAGTCATAAAACTATACACTTTTCGACGTAGACCACTATATACAAAAATAAAGTACACTAAATTTCCTATAAAAGGCACCCTCAAGTGTATTTTTTGGTTGAATGGTTTGGCCGCAGAAGCGCGTGAAAGAAGGCCAAATTTTCCTACTTTATGCATTGTGCGTGTAATAAAAAAATGGTTTGATTTGGATAAAAGTACATTAAATTCGCTACCACTTTTTCCTGTGACAGAATGACTCAAAAAATAGTATGCAACAACTAGCTTGAAACTTTTTCTAATCCCACAAATCATGAAAACCAAAGAATGACATGACTGCGACCTAGATCGCCTAAATACTGAAACCCACAAATTGTCTGCTTATGTGGTTCATATTGCAGTCCTGGCGGAAGAGATATTTCATCGAATAACGATGTAATGCGGTGAGACCCTTCGAATTATTATTACGTAATGACTCTGAACTGAAAGGGACGCTTACCCGCCATTTTGAAAAACTCCAATATCTAACCTGATCTAAAGCTCTCTATTTTACTTGATTTTACTTACGGTAGCGTTTACTAATTATCTAACTCTTCCGGAGGCTTAAAACCTGTGAGTTCTTTCTCTGAAACTTCGTCAGTGAAGATGAACCACCAATTACTAATCAAAACCATTTGAAAGCCAAAATGCTTCGCCACAAAAAGGACTGGTTTATATTATTCTATCTAAAATCAATAGCCAAATAAAACCTCATTAGATACTATTTACAAAAACTTGAACAGATGCAGAAATGGTTACAAAAGAGATGAACGATAATTCTAAAACAATAATAATATTCTTTAGCGAGAGATGGTTACAATATAAATCAATAAGCTCCATTAAACAATTTCCGTGTTAAAATGGTTGCGAACAAGAAACAAGACAGCACAATTTCTATAACTCTGCCACATAGGGCTCTGCCCCATTGAGCACAACGGTCGACGCACGACCGACTTCTTTCAAGACCGGATACCAAACACAATGATTGCCTGGGCGTTTTCTTCCTCCCCTTTTCTCGCGCCAAAGCCCCAGACGCTTGTGTTCTAATACCATCTATATTTCGTCTCATACCAACTTAAACCAAGATATAAGAAAAGAACAAAATACGAACCACCACACAAACACATTGAGTTCACCAGTCGACACAATTACTGGTGTCCATGTCAAGTAAATATCACTTGCATCAATTTAACTGCTTTTTCGACCTGGAAACGGTTAGGGTTGTTCTTTTGGTTTTTTGTCCGATAGACGTTTTGGTTAACTTGGTTATACACTTACTAAAACGATTTCAGTACCGGTTTTGACTTTGATCTCGAACAGATTAATTGTTCCCATTTACGTATAACATAAAACTAGTACCTAGTTTGAATTTTCAATAGAACCGTTTCGGTTTTACCAAGGTTTTGAATATTTTAGGTTGAGATTTCAGTTTCAGTATTTTATACATGTTTTGGTTCGGTTACGGTTACGGGTTTTACATCATAAAAAAAATCGGATATGGATGGGTTTAGTTAATATTTACTATTGCCCACTTTTAAAAGGCCTGAAAAAAGCCCGAAAAAAACCCGAAAAAGCCCGAAAACCCACCTGGGCCAAGTGGGTTGGGTTTAAAAAAAAAAGCCCGAGTTTTTTCAAACCCTGGCGTGGAGGTTATAGTAAGGTTTCAAGATCACTGGCGCAGACAACGCTTCGGTCCAAAGCAGGGAGTCTGAACTAAGTAGGGCTCGTAAACTGTCGGACCTGAAGCTGCAAGATGGACATTGCGAAGTAGGCACTATATGAACTATCTATGGTATCCGTACAACGATTTTTGTCAAGGAGGAAAGATGGACTACAATAGCCTGGACTGAGTAGGGCTAAAAGAATGACCCAAACCCTCCAAAACCAGTACTTGCAGTTACCGCTGAACTACTACGTCCTGAAAAACTTAAAAGACAACCCCAGCAGGCTCCACCATTGTTTGTTTTGTTTTGTTTTTAATTTTTGTTTTTTCTTGTTACTATGTAACCCGGAAGTACGAAAATAAAGATAGCGTAGGATAGGACAATAACGAAAACTTTGGTGGCGGAGCCGGATTTTAGTATTAATCGTCGTGCCTGCATTAAAACTAGTTAGCCAGGATTTAACAGATCTTTTGATTCTATTGACAGTATTGTTAGTACATGAGTGTTTGCGTTGAATGCGAATTTGACACGCAGGTGCATTGAGATTTGCCATGTCGAGGCCTGGTGTAGTATGATAAAGTAATGTGCTGGCCTTTATTGTTAACAATAGGCTTGGAACTCGTAACACTTTTATTGGAAGTACATCCAATCGGTTATAATAATACTCTTTATTTCCATAAGGCAACATCGTTACATTGGACACGTCATATACAATGACATATCATTCGTTAATTATCAGTTGTCATATTATTATTGTAACTACGATGGTAACTAAACTGTCCAAGGCCGCCTTTGCTATTCTTCTGTCGAAGCAACCCTTGAAACCCACGATCGCACTCCTGATGTCCTGACTCACTGCTGTGGTGTCCACACTATATAAAACGCGAATTTATATATTATTCATATATAAAATAGCAATATTTATTTATTTACAGTATTATATAATTATTTTGAATCCATCCAATTTAATTAAACATAATGATCTTAGAATATCTATGATATCTATGGTATAGAATATCCTAGATAAACCTATGAATAGAAAATTTCATTTTGATTAGTGAAATTTGAAAACATACCGTCAACCTACTTTGACCGCCAGGGGCTACTTTGACACCGCTTGTTTTATTTTTATTATATTATTTCTTTTAGTGATTTATTTGCGGTTTTAACAGGTCGTTACTATTGTTAAAGTGTTGAGTAACTAAATACAAAAACTCCGGGAAGCCGGAAAAGTTGAAATTAGCGCTGGAAGTCATTAAAAATGGCATATCAAAAAAAACGAGCAGCCGTTTTGTATAAAATTCCACGGGCCACTCTTGTAAACAAGTCCCTTGAGAGACACAACCGCCCTGTAGGCCACCCAAGTGTTCTTTCGAATTGTGAACCGAAAATCAAGTGGTGACTTGGCGATTTCCATTAGCCAAGTGCGATATTCGTGCGGTAGTTAAAAACAACATTTTGTAACAAAAATTTGTAGAATAGCAGGGTACAACGGCGCTTGCTTTCAAAGACAATTATCCCGTACCTAATTTTGTTGACCACATTGTAAAATCAAACAATCTTTCCACACGCATTGCCACAAATGTGAAGACATCTCGATCTTCCGTAAGTAGAGGAAGCAAGCCGATTCGGGAACCTCCTCCGTGACCTTGACCTTGTACTCAAGGTATTCAAGGTCAAAGTCACGGAGGAGGTTCCCGAATCGGCTTGCTGTTAATAATGAGGATGTTCACAAATCGGCTCCTGCTCAAAAATGACCTTGTACTCAAGATATGCAAGGTTTTAGTCATAGAGGAGGTTCCCGAATCGGCTTGACGTTAAAAGTTAAAAGTACTTAAATGAAGGTCAAGGTCGAGGTTCCCGAATCGGTGTACTGTTAAAAATGAGGATGTGTCCAAATGGAATGCCAATGGACGGTAGGGTTCGCGTATAAAAGGTAGGTATTGTGGGAGTTGTGGTGTACACTGTATAACAGCAGCAGCGAACCAGTGAAACAGTAAAGCAGTGGAAAAGTAAGATTGGTAAGTTTGAAGAAACCTAATATCAATAGAAACGAATATTTTTAGTGTCAACAACACCAATACAAACTGTAGTACTTGATGCTCCAAAGAAGATACGGAGAAAACGTAGTACACACGAATTTATTACCAATGTTTAATGGATCCCAAAGGGAACAAGTAGAAAGATAGAGTCTATCGGGTATATTTAATCCCAAGGAGTAGGAGTTGTTTTTAAAGAAAAAAAAAAACAGGTGGTGTATCTCCTTAAGTTGGCTTTTTAATGTTGGTTAGCACTTTCGTTCATATTTTCAAACATCTTCAGACCTTAAATTAAGTAGGAGAAACAAAAAGACTGTCAGAAAGAGGCTCAAAACTTGCACTAATTTATACATACCACCACATGGCGCCAAACTCCAATCAAAATTCTTCAACATGTGCCCACATGGCAAAAAAGCCGGGTCCACACAAACAACCCACGAACGACTAGGTTAATTTAAAAATAATTACAGGCTCTCGTGGTCAATCCTATCCGTGTGTACACTGTATAGCAAAAACCAACCGTAAGTCGATGGCTGTGATAACTTTAAAATATGCTACGCCTAACAATGCAACCAGGGCAAACGCCTCACACAAACAGGAAGAACCAAAAGTAGCACCGCATCATAATGTAAAACCGGGCTAACGTAGCCATACGACGAGTAAAAACACCAACGCACAAATGTGCCAAAAGAAGGGGGGGGAACATAAATTATATTGATTCATTAGTAACAACATATATAAAATCTAAACTAATTACACATTAGCAACAATTCACAAGTCATCGTAAGTTATGTCACGTTATAAAATTTTTGGGAACAAGTAGACTTCGCAACACTGAATCCATTAGATCTTAGCATGGCTATATCACAAATATGTAACAACGTCAATGATGTGTAAGTGCAACCAACGCCTAGTACTGATGGATCTGGTGTGCAAAACATGATGCAAGAAGTGACCGTATATGATCTGAACGTGCAAAATCCAAAAAACCCCAAGCCGTTTCTTTGCCAACACGTGTACTCTTTCAACAAGAGTAACACAAATTTTTTAGCTGTAGGTTTTAAAATGGAATCGGGTTTAGATCCAGCAGTGCGCATATTTGGAAGGGGGCGACAAAATGTAACATTTACAGGAGAACAGTGGAATGAGTTTCTGAAACATGAACATATAATTACACAATATTTAATGAATATGCAAACCTAAGAAGTGTGTCCGGCAATGCAAAATTTGGGTTCTAGAATTACGTGCGAATGGATAGAGCACTATATCAAAGTGTTGAAAATTTATCATGGGAAGAATGGTTGTATTTATCGTTGGATGGACTGACGGAAATGTGGCAACATAAGGAAATAATTCGTACTCGTTTGGCATACTTGAAAGCTCTAAACATGGGCAGTTATTATAATCAGATCTTGAGTAGAACCGCTTCCGTGGATGGCGATATACTGACCAATTTATTGATAACAATGAATGGTGAACTTTTGGAACAATTTTGCACTATGAAAGAATTCATCACTCTTGGTTTTGAGGAGATCAAGTTTGATTTTGAGATACATCAAATGTTCTTACCTTAAAGAAGAACAATAACGCATTGTATCTATAATGTAATGTAGTTGTAAGTTGTAAGTAATGAAGCATTGATAATTATTAGTCATTATGAAAACATAATGTGTAATTTATTGGTGGGGTATACAAAACGTTGAAAATTGTGAACAGCAATTAAATGTCAGATTTATAAGATCAGTAATATATCATCAGTAATAGCGGAACAATTACAAATATATGTGTGTGAAGCTCACTGAGCAAAAGATCTTGGGGATATGTTTTGTCATTTATATAGAGAAAATTGTGGAGAATGCAGTCTACATAAACTTGTCGTGAGACATCTGTAGTATTAAATGTACGGTTCGGGGACAAAACCGAGTATTCATCGTCGGAGAGGCAAAAGAGTAGGTTAAGGATTGATCAATAAGCTAATTAATAAGCTTCCATTCGAATTACACATACCAGGATATAATTTTTGCGGACCAGGAACGAAGCTTCGAGAAAGATTAGAGAAAGGTCATACAGGTGTGAATAGGCTAGACGAAGCGTGTAAGGAGCACGATATCGCATACTCTCAAAGTGATAATTTAAGCCATCGGCACAAATCTGACCATCAATTGTATGAGAGAGCAGTTGAACGGATAAAAAGTAAAGACGCAAGATTTGGAGAAAAGATACCGTTGCAGCAATAATGAAAGGAAAAACAAAATTGGGAAGGGGCACTTCAAGGAGGAGAAAGGGGTTAAAAAAGAGAAAAGTGAGAGGAGGTGCGTTAAGTTTCACGCAAGCAATGAAGGTAGCTAGAAACGCCATCTCCCGCGGTGGTAAAAACAGAAGTTTATTATCAAATGTAAACATCGCATATGTAAAACTAAAGAAGAAAAACATTGCTTCCCCGCGATTTCGAATAATACCCATTCCAAAAACTGGTGGGTTTTTCCCATTGATGCCACTGCAGCTTTGGGAGCATTAGGAGTTCCAAGCCTATTGTTAACAATAAAGGCCATCACATTACTCTATCATACTACACCAGTGCCTCGTCATGGCAATATCGACGCACCTGCTTGTCAAATTCGCATTCAACGCAAACACTCATGTACTGATAATACTGTCAATAGAATCAAAAGATCTGTTAAATCCTGGGTAACTAGTTTTAATGCAGGCACGACCTCGATCAAATAGAATTTGCTCATGCAGCTAAATTATGTATATTACCAAAAATTGTCATAAATATAAATTATTCAAAATTTCCTCTACTTTAATTTAGTATCTAACTAGTTTCACTAAATTACAGAAATGGCGTCTCATTTGTAAAATCGTTGAAAAATGCTAAGTGTTCCAGTTCTTTTAGAGCCTTTTGAACAAAAACGTTTTAAACGGAGATATATGATAAAATTTGTCATACTACGTATGATAAAGTAAAAAGAGGTGGATCTATTAAAATAAGACGTATGTACAGCCGTGGAAAATTCAATGGTAACAGGCTTGCCGCTAGTGTACACCAAACGTAGCTCGGAGATTGTCGGTCGTCGGATACCTACCTGGTAAAGTCATAAAACCAAAGGGTTACTTTTGTTTCGTTTCGTTTTATTTTTCTGTATCTATGGAATGAAATCGAATTTCGTCTATTTATATGTTTCCGATATCCGAAACTGACAAAAGTGCACTGTAATATTTAATGTATTTTTTGCATGTAGTTGAATATCGTATTTGCCCCGGTTTCTTCTTTGCTGCAGATATGCCCTTTAGAACTGATACTACAGTGTTGTTCAGCATTTTAGCTTAATTATAAAAATGTTGTTATTTTTATGTTTATTAAAATTATATATTTACGTTCTATAATAACATCCACACACAATTTTCTTTTATGTGTGACATGTAAGGGCAGGATTTACAATTCAATATGAATGATATCACATCAGAACGATAGGCAAATAACTTTGAAAAAAATTATAATAAAATCATTGAAATTTCAATCTATATTTATGTTACTCAATCGTTTTCGCCGTATTGCAAAAGTTTCAAGTCCACTAGTTCCTTGTATAATATTTTGTATTGCGGCCGACCTACCGGACGATCAAGCACAAAAGTATGTATTTTTATTACTCTATGGGTCGCATTTTGTTCCTTAATTTAATCTTTTGCTGGCCTTTCCGCAAATTAGGCAAATATTGAAAATATGTATCACATAACGTTGTGACTTCGTGCCATCGACACACAATTTCGAAGAGTTACAATGCCCTATCACCTGTCTATTGAAGATCGTGCAAGAATCGTCACCCTTTGGTAACTTGGCAGAAACAAAGGAGAGATCGCTAATGAACTAAATATATCGGTAAGTTTGCTTTTGTATGATTAAAATCAGTATTGTAGTGCACTGGGTATGAATACGTGTATTGTAAATATAACAGTGTTTTGTTAAAATGTTTGCGTGCTATTGGTTTTGTTGATTATTTTATTATCATTAAATTGTTATTTACCTTATTATTTATTATGTAGGGTATGGATACGACAAAATCTCTGGAATGAATTGCTATTATAAAAATCCTCCAACTTGTCAATTTGAACACCAGAAAATTTGTAAAAGAAACATAAAATGGTTGTATTCGAAGTTATCCGTTGCTGCATAACAATTGGTAATACAAACGGTTAAATTAGAAAATCAGTGGCATTACCCCGGAAATTATATTTTATATAAAAATTTATTTTGCTAATATTTCAAGTGTGCTGTAACTTTTTAAGGATTTGGAATAACAATTAGGTCCATATGAAAAGTTTTACTCTGAATGACATTTAGTTTCTAAAAATGCTTTTTGCGGGAAAAAATGTTGGACATATAATAAATATGAATATTCCTTTTATAATACATTTTAAACACTTAAGTAAATAAATGTGCAATACAGTCCAAACCTCTATAAATTATAATGAGTAGCTAAAAGGTCGTTAAATACGTCCATTAGTTTAATTAAATTGCAATTTAAACATTATATGTAATTTAAAATGAAACATGATAAAAATGTTGTGCGACCTAAAACCAATATTTTATGCAATACGTTCGACAACCTGAAACAGTTGTTGTGGGTTGATGGTTGTCTTTGCATAATACATAGGTATATTATACATAATATCGACCCATGCAACGAAGACTATACTAACTACATAGGGATTGCACTTGAGCTACGATAGTCTTCGTTGCACGGGTCGAATTATATTTGGTCATAATATTCGGTTTGTAATCGGTTTGTAATCGTAGTAATCGGTTTGCCTTGATGCATACACCGACGTAGCCATGATGATGAAGTATTTCAATATGTGCCTAATTAAAATTTTTACAATTATAACTAACGTTACTATGTATTTTAGTATAAATGAAATAATACTGGAATTGCATATCGAAACAAAAATATTAACGAATAACAATCTTTAGCTGCGAGCGGCAGTTTCGCTCCGAATATCGAAATTATATTATATAAATACGAAACTCATATTCATACCATCTATATACAGAAAACTTAAAATGAAATGAAACAGAAGTGACTCTTCGGTTTTATGACTACCAGGTAGGTATACGACGACCGACATTCTCCGACCTACGTTTGGTGTACACTAGCGGCAAGCCTGTTACCATTGAATTTTCCACGGCTGTACCTACATATGAACGGTTCGATTTAAAGTAAAATCTGATGTGGCCAGACACATGACTTTATCATACTATACAGCAGTGTCAAACGTTGATAATCTGACAGTATTGTCACGTTAACCTCGTGATTTCCTACTTTAGGGGCTACTCGCTTGGCTACTAATCCACTAATCTAGTGCCGAGGTACCAACTGATATTTTCTATAATAATAATTAACGTCACTTACCTTATATTAACTTCTCTAACACCTTTCTCTTTCCTCTTCTCAAAATTAGCCCTATTACATCTTGTCGAATGTAACAAATTTATAGAACATTTATAAAATTTATAAAAATCTAAGATTTCCACGGACGTGATAAGGAACGAGGCGTGATAGATGAACTACATCCCGTTTACATCTACTTCCCGACCCCGACCCCACTACATAATTTAAATTGTTTATTTTTTCAATTATTTTCTACGGGCCGAAGTATGTTGGCTGCAGCTTATCACTCTTTCCCACCTGTCTTAAGGGTGTTCTAAGCCTTACTTTGTCTCCCACATTAAACGTTACGTCCCGGTGTCGGTTGTCGTATCGTTCTTTGTCTTTGTATTGGTGTTTCTTAATATTTTTTCGTGCTTGCTCTCTGACTTCTAAGATGGCATCTTGGTTCTGTATCCCGTACTCTGAGGATAGGTTGACCATTAACTGTGCATCACTTGGCAGCACAGGTTTTCTTCCATATACTAGCCGAAAAGGGCTGAATTCCGTGGATTCCTGTCTGGTGGAGTTGTATGCAAATACGCAATGGGGGAGAAATACGTCCCAGTCCTTTTGAGATGTCGAGGTAAAGAGACTTATCATTTCTATGATTGTCTTCTTGGTTCTTTCCGTCAGACTGATAGTTGAGGGTTTATATGCCGTAGTATGAGTACTCTCTGTCCCCATTAACTTTAATAGTTCGGTAACGATGTTGGACATAAACACTGTACCTCTATCACTCAGTAACAACTTTGGCGATCCATGTCCACAGATAATCTGTTCTACCAGAAACTTGGCCACTGGGCCGGCTTTTCCGCTTGGAAGTGCCTTAGCTTCTACCCAGCGGGTCGCGTAGTCGGTAGCTACTACAATAAATACTTTTTCGCTTGATGTTCTTCTTATAGGACCAATTAAATCGATGCCTACTTTTCAAATGGTTGTTCTATTGGGTGCAGTAATCCTGCTGGTTTTTGGTTAGTCGGACCCTTCCTCGTTTGACAGTCAGGACACCCTCTTATGTACTGCCGCGTGTCCTTCAGCATTCCATCCCAATATTACCGTTTTCTTAGCTTGCTGTAGGTGCTGGTATATCCCAAATGCCCGCTCATTGGTTCGTTATGGTTAGCGAATAAAATTTCTTGCCGAAGTTCGAAGGGAACCACCAAAATCAAAGTTTCGCCGTACGTTGTAAAATTGCGCCGATACTGTACTCCGTCCTTAATAACATAGTTCTTCGCCACCCTTTGTTCAGCGGGTCCTCCGTAATTGGAATCGTCTATTGTACTGATAATTTCCACTATTCTCTTGTAATTTTTATGTATCTCTTTAAGGTCTGTAGGCGTAGCGATGAATGTTTGGATTTCCAGAGCACGTTTCTCGTCCTCTTCGGTAGCCAGTTGACAAGGGTCATCAGCATGGGCATCAGCATCTTTGTTTGCAGTACCTTTTTTTGTGGAGTACAGACTAATTGTATTCCATTAACTTCAGTGACCATCGCAACAGTCTTCTGTTAGGATTTTTCATGGAATGCAGCCAGCACAAGGAATGATGATCCGTCAAAATCGTAAAGGTTTGGAGACCCCAAAGATAAGTATGTAATATTGGGGACGTCTTTCTTTAAGAGAAGTAAACTATCTTGATTATTTGTCTAACTAAAATACTGTCTTCTTAAAGTGAACTTGTCCCGGCTTATAGCAGGGCAAATACTTAGATTAATCCTGCTCTGGGATATTAAATTTATGGGTTCTTGTCCTGGAATCTTGTTGGAAAATACTGGCAACAATTAATAATAACGGTAGCGTTAATTGTTTACTAAAATTCAATGCTTGTCTCATGTGCCCCTCGATATTTGACCCTGTGCAACTTCTAATTAAAAGACGGTTGTTCTCAAAACAATATATATTAACAGTCAAGAAATAATAGGATAAACTCCTTTATATAAACCAATTGTTAAAAAAGTAATACAAACACGATGTCAGAGAGATTAGCCCTTGTGATTTATCACCCTAGTGGTATTACGACGCTGTCTGAGATATTCTTAAACAATACAACTTTTCTAACCTTTTATGGAGCTGTGGAAGTACGTATGCAGTTACTCGTGTTGAAACTCTCTCTCTCTCTCTCTCTCTCTCTCTCTCTCTCTCTCTCTCTCTCTCTCTCTCTCTCCCTCTCTCTCTCTCTCTCTCTCTCTCTCTCTCTCTCTCTCTCTCTCGCTGGAAGCTGTAATAAGGTTGTGAATTCTATTATCTGGTATTGGTTGTAGTCTCGAATATGGCCCCTCTGGTATGCTGATTGTAGCGGAGTTTCGAACTAAGTCAAGAACCCCTAACGCAAATTCGCACGAACAGAAGGAAGCACAAGTAAACGTTTTGAAATCTACTTAGAGACTAATCCTTGAGGCGCTGTCTCCGTCCCAGGAAGACCTTATGGGCTGCATCATCTACACCCAAACCATCCAATCATTGCAACCAAAATCTAATTAACCAACCAAGGAAACTTTGCAAAAAATGTTCCTTCCTTAGAACCGCCCCTCTCGTGTTGGTTCTCCATGGAATACCCTGTTCCGAGAAGTGCCTAAATATATCACGAAAAAATGGTCAGAACGTGACTTTTAGCAGTTTCTCTATACGCATTTTTGAATATACATAAACAGCCCAAAGTTTGTCTCTGTTGATTCAGACACGAACTGAAACCCAATATTTCCGCTCTTTCTGCATGCAGACAAACACCAGCATAAAACAATAAACTATACTAATACTTTATGACTGCCTTAAAGACACGCTCAAAGACAGGACCCTCCACAAAGCTCTATTATTCTTTCTTGTTCAATAAGATACCCAAAATGGCCATCATTACAATCCTCGGCGCTTTAGATGAATCATTATTGACAAATTATTCATCACTAATCAAACTAAACCTCACAATTAAAATCAAAACCTGAAATTAGGGCCTCTCTCTCTTACCAAAAACAAAACACGCTACTAATCCTTAATAATATGAAACTTAGCTAAAGTTACAATTTTCCGGTCGAGATCATGTTTACACATTAGATCTTATGAGTCTGCCCCGTACACTTCGCTTGGAATTCATCGCACTAATTAAAGCGTCACTGAGTCACTGCACTTATCAAGTGTCCATAATCCAGGGGCGGGGGTGGTTGTGATGTAGCGGTGTACCGGCATCTCGATCTCGTATGCTTCATGTGGATGTGAGTCCCGATCCGGACGCGCATGTGAAAAAGTACATAACAATTACTTATGAGCAGTATCAACTTGTAGTTGCTTTATACTTAACTTAGTCTTTATTTGCCCAGTCGTCATCGCTTAGACTACTAGTTCCAGCTGTTGCTCTGGCCTTGGTGATCCTCCGCCACCGGGTACAACTTCGGCTCCATCTCGATGCAGGTCTGGGGCGCGGTCGCGCCGCATGGTCCGTTCGGATTGACCTCGATCGCCTGCAGGTCATCCTTCTGGGTTGCTGTTGTCTCATTATTCTGCTGCCTATGCTGCTGCTGCTGTTTGTGGATGCAGAACATTGTTACGCTGTCCCACACTGCTCCTATCAAGCGGATGCTCCATCCAAACATCTCGTACAGCACCAGCCCATGTACAATGGTGTCGACCAGGAACTTGAAGCTTCGCAATATCATATAGGCTCCGATAAAGCCTGAAGATATGGTTCCAAACACCGTAAACCATGTGAACACCGACTCCCACATCATCAGAACCCAAGTTTTGATGGTGTCGTGTGTTACTAAACCATTTATGTTTGTTCCCTGCATATCCGTGTTGAGTCCCGCCATTATTCTTGCCAACATCCCTTGGACAGCCCCACGCTCTGAAGGGAGCATCATGAGCTTTCGCAACTTCTCCATGTCCTCTTGGGTGTATAGCCCGCCGGCGAAGAGGTTGTTAGGGTTGGTGTACGACCATTTATGTTCGTTGTTTGGTTCCATTATCTGTGGTACTGGGATTTCGTGGAGGTTTCTCGAAACCTTATACCACCTTTCTCCTAGCTTGTACGCGGGATACAAGAACGGGTTACAGCTCACTTCGGTTTCGTACTTCTGCAAAACATGGCTTCTCGGCGACATAAAGTACGTCTTGTTTTCAAATACGATGGGTAGTTCGTGGTAGCATCGCTCCATGTGCCTAATTTTCACCTCGACTGGAGCACACTGGAGTACATGTACCACTTCTCCATAGTTTACGGCCATGTATCCGGGAACCTTCATCTTTGCAAACGCGAACTCCATTGGGGCGGTCACCGCTAACGTTTGCAAATTTCTCAGCACTTGCTGCTCAAGTGCACAACGCTGCGCTATTACATCGGCGTATAATGAAGTCAACTGTCCTTGGATGTGCTTCTCAATGAACACGATCTTCGTGTTCACATATGTGGTGGGGTCCATGTTGAACAGGCTCATCTTACCCTTGGAAAAATAGAATCTTCCGTTCTCAGAGGGCTTGATGATGAAGAAACGGGGATGATCCGTTTCATACGCACTCTGCCCACATATCATTGTTGGTCTGGCAGTTGGCATTGCAAAAAGTGTTTCGCCTTTATCCACTGTATAGACAATCGTGTCGTAATTGGCCAGAGTCAAATTCACAGGTGTCATCTTTTTCGCGGTACCTTCAAACAATACGTCGTATTTGTCCGGTGAGCATCGGTTCTCATCTACATGATCCCAATACGTATGCCCATAAATGGAATCCACGCATGATTTTTCCTTGTATGGGCAGCTCACACCTCCTGGCATAATCACTTGGTTCTCCGCGACCCTCGCTGGTATGGTCCGCTGATGTAAAGTGATCTCTAGAGCGGCTTGTGCGATTACGTCCGTCCAACGTCCTTTATGGTCTTCGTAATATCCTCCCTGACAGACGTTCTCTGCGTTCATTCGACCTGCCATCAATACCGATGCGTGTGTCGTCCCATTTATAACAAGGTCGTCGAGGGTTTTTCCGTAGAAATTCATCAAACGCCGCGTCTGATGCATCTCGAGGCACATCGTTCTGCTTGTCGGGTAGATGAACGTTGCCAAACCATTCGTCACCGCGGACATATGCGAATGCATCCCACAGTGTGAAATCAAACGTGTGACGTGGATTTTACAGTGGTAGATCGGGATCAATTCTATCTCATGCAGCTGCACCAGCTGAATCATTTCTTGAGTCTCCTTCACCCGGCTCGACGGCGTTTTGCATGCGCCAATCTCCGTCAGGCTGAACGTCGTGATATTCATGCCCTGATTTTGACAGTCGTATGCTATCAGGGCGCTGCTTATTCCCACATTCAAGGCGATCAGGAAAGCGATTAATGTAGTTCCGGTACTCATCTTTCGCCTTCTTTGATCTGTCAACATGAGAGAACATGCAGTAAATCTTTTCATCTGTCAGTATAATCTAGCATTTAGCATAACCTAAAAAAAACCAACAGCCTCGTTCTACCGCATCCCTATAATTCATGCAAAATACTTTATCTACCTGCTATACACCTTTTTACTCCCTGCCTACACTAAAGGACGTCCTATGTTCTACACTCTATTTACTCTACATTCTACATACATAATAACATATCTTAACTTTTAGATGCGACGCTTTAATACCCAGGGATGGTCTGATACGCGGCCACGGCTTCTGGTGTGATGCCGCCTTGGGGTTTGAATTTGGACCTCATCTTCTTCCGCATTACCGGAAAACCTACTACCTGAATTATTATTACCTTCTGTGGTTTGTTCGTCGGTTCGGGACTCATCATCGTCGTTAATCTCATCAACTTGGTCCAGTGGGGCTGGGTATTGTATATCACTGTCCCTCATAGAGCGCGGTGTACCTATCCACGGCTCGTACTCGGTTTCCTCTTCTACCGGTTCTTCCATCCTTGGTAATGGGAAAAGTCCATCCGCGAACCTCAAACCTCTAGGGGCTGGATATTCCTGATCCGAACCGCTACCTTCATCGTCGCTTTCATGCACCTCTTTACCTGAATCGTACTTTTTAAGTCGATTTACATGAACAATTTGTTCTTTGTTGTTATCCAGTGACTTTATTTTAAAAGTCACCTCGCCTAACCTCATTATAATTTCATGTGGCCCAGACCAAAACTTAGCTAATTTTCTGCTTAGCCCAGGAGTACTAGCCGGGTTAAACAAATACACTATATCCCCTACCTTAAGCGTAACTTCCGCGGATTTTTTATTGTAATTCTTCTCTCGCGTTTCAGCTTCCTTTTCCATGTTGTGCTGCACAATATCATATACCTGTTTCAGTCGTTCTGTCATCTCTGAAGCGTAATTTTCGTCGTAATCATACCGGGTTCGAGACGGGGAAAACACATCGTCATTAGGTAAGACCATTTCTCTCCCATGCATGAGAAAATATGGAGTATTACCGGTCGTCGTGTGTGTTGATGACCTATAAGCCATCATAGCGAAACTTAGCCATTTGTCCCACGATTTCTGCGATTTGTCTATGTAATGTGATAGAATATCCTTCAAAACACGATGACTTCTTTCTAAACTTCCGTTACTCTGCGGGTGGTAAGCGGATGTCTGTATTTTCTGGACGCCTAGTATCTTACAAATTTCTTTTATAAGTTTAGACGTCACGTTTGCTCCTTGATCCGTGAGTAACTTTTCCGGCACTCCATGGCGGCAAACAATATTCTCAACAAATGCCCTAGCAATTGTATCCGTCTTTTGATCAGGGATCGCGATTGCTTCGGGGTATTTTGTAAAATAATCCTGAAAAGTTAAAATATATTTGTTCCCATCGTTGGATGTCACGAGTGGACCGACAACGTCCATCGCTAACACTTCAAAAGGGCGGGTTACCCTCATAAATCTTTGAAGTGGTGCCCTTTTGTTATGCGGTGACGTCTTGCGTTCGTTGCACGATATGCATTTTCTTACATATTCCTTCACGTCATTCTCCATATTTCGCCAATAAACCCTAGACTTGAGTAAATTGTAGGTTTTGTTAGTTCCCATATGTCCTGCGTACGGTAAATCATGATATAACCGTATGACATGGGTCCTCATGGCTGCAGGTATAACAACTCGATCCTCTGTATTTAGATTCGCACCTTTTCTAACCAATAGCCCGTCCATGTCAATGTAGTATTTATCGTCGTCTTTGTCGTCCGCTTCCAGGTCCTGGATTACCTTTTGTAATTCGTCATCCAACGATAATTCGCGTTTGATGTCCGCCTTTCCAATCACAGGTAGATAGGGCACATCTTCGTCTACTATGGCGACGTTCACATACTTCCTCTTTACTTCGTTACTTCTGTTTTTAGGTGGCGCCTTGAAAGTCACCTGTTTCTTGTTTTTCTGTCTTGGGTCTTCTTTGCAGCTGATATTCGACTTGTCGTCCCTGATTCGACTCAGCGCATCTACGTTGCTGTGTGCTTTTCCCGCTTTGTAGTCGATGGAAAAATTGTATTCGCTAAGTAGCAAGGCCCATCTCGCCAATCTGGAGGTAGGATCCTTTAATGACATAAGCCATTTAAGTGGTCGGTGGTCAGATATTACGGTAAATTCTGTGCCATATAGATAACATCTGTAGTGTTTAATTCCCCAAACCACAGCGAGGCATTCCAGTTCGCTAACACTATAATTTTGTTCTGCTTTGTTTAATTGTCTACTTGCATAGGCAATTGGCTTTTCTACCCCGTTTATACGTTGGCTCAGAACAGCTCCAATTGCCTTTCCTGATGCATCGGTAGACAAAATAAACGGCTCCTGAAAATTCGGAAAGCGCAAAATCGGCGGACTAATTAATCTATTCTTGAAATATTGGAACGCTTGTTCCTGCTCTTCTTCCCATTGAAACGGCTGGTCCGCTTTTGTTAGCACGGTCAGTGGTTTCGCATGATGAGCATATTCCGGGATAAATTTCCTATAAAAACCACATAATCCCAGAAACGCTCTAACGTCTTTTACCGTTTTTAACCTTGGATAATTTTTAACTACCTCTATCTTCTCTGGATCTGGACTCACTCCGTTGCTAGAAACTATATGTCCTAAATATTTAACTTCTTTCTTCATAAACATACACTTTGAAAATTTTAATTTTAAATTGGTACTTCGTAGTCGCTTGAAAACATTTTCTAATCGAACCATATGTTCATCGGTGGTTCTACTAAACACAATTATATCGTCTAAATACACTAAACACTCTTCACCTGTCATTCCTGAAAGAACGACATACATCAAACGCTGAAACGTACTAGGAGCGTTGACAAGACCAAACGGCATTCGTAAACATTCGTAATGTCCGTCGGGCGTAGAAAAAGCTGTCTTCTCTATGTCCTTGTTATTAACTTTTAATTGCCAATAACCTGCTCGCATGTCTAGCGTCGAAAAATACAGAGCTTTTCCAAGTTGGTCCAATGTCTCTTGCAAGTTAGGCAAGGGAAAGTAGTCGCGCTTTGTTACTGCGTTCAACGCTCTATAGTCGATACACACACGGATTTTATTTTCTCCTTCCGGAGCTTTCTTCGTTACCATCACTACCGGAGCGCTCCATGGAGATTTTGATTCTTGAATCACACCTTGTTCCAACATTTCACTTATTTGTTTCTTCAACTCCTGTCGTTGAGAGAATGGAATTCGGTATGGTGGTTTCGTAATTGGCGGTATATCTTCAGTAATAATATTGTGTTGTACGTCGTCTGCACAGCTCAATTTCAATTCTGGTCCGCTAAAAACATCCTTATATTTGTTTATAAGTCCTGTTAACTTAGTGGCCTGGTTTTTTTCCAAATATTCGAATTTGAAGTCAGCAGTCGTGCCTCTCCTTTGTTCCTCGTTTACTGTAAATACGTGTTCCCTTTTTACAGTGGTCCCTACCTGCGAAGAATGAGCTATCATGGTGTTTTTTAACAATTTCACCGGTTCGTTTGATACGTTTATCAAACATATTGGTACCTGCTTTGTTGCCTTCGATAAAGACCTGGCTGCTATAACACCGTGGAATAGAACTTCTACAGGTTCGATAATTATTTCCCGTGTTGGTGATACAATATCCTGCTTCCCTGTACACATTATTCGGCACCTTGGTGGTACTGTAATTGTTTCGACAAGTCGTACGCTTGAATCCGAGACAATTTTTTCTTCCGGTTTCGGCGTTGTTTCTTCTTCTTTCGCCATCCTTCTTGGAGTAGTTTTCCTGAGACAATATATATCTATATTGAGTCCACTATCTTTGAAGATGCGACTTATTTCGTCCCTGATGTCGTCGAATTGTAGATTTCCGCCAAATCTTGGCATCGCTAGGTGCTTTACGTTATTCCTCTTGCATAATTTTAATAAATTGGTGAAACACTTCTTCACGTCCGATAATTTGGCCTGTTCGGTACTTCTTCTTTTGTTTATCAAATAATAAACAAATCGATTGATGCCCCTCTTCGCAAAATCGTCCTTAATTACAGCAATATCTCCCGTTTTTCTTCCTTGGTTAATTAGTAGTGGTTTTGTACCAAATTTTTCCCTGAAACTCGCTGCTGAACCTCGTCTCATTTGTAAATCTTCCGCTGCACATGTGACGAGCGAATAGTTATCCGGCGCATCGAAAATATTTCCCTGGACTTCTCTGATGATTGTTTTCTGCGATCTGTCTACAATGATAGGTTTGCTCTTTTCTTGTATCGATTTCTTTTCATTCAAATGATAAACATCGTTCTCCGATACTGTTAACATTTTTAATCGATATGATCCAAAAGCAATTTCGTTCCCGTACATGTCGATTGTCGCGTGCATTTTTCTTAATGTGTCTCTACCAATTAGTCCTTCTCCAGGTATGGAAACATAATCCGGGCAAATCAAGCACTCGATCGGATAATGGTTTCTCCCAACACTAAAATTAACAATGCATTGCCCTAAAGGCTTTATACCTGCTCCGGAAATACCTTTTAAAAGCGTATCTTCAACTGGGCGCACCTTACATTTTAATTTGTTGACCACTGATTCCTTAATTATACTCCTACTGGCTCCTGTGTCTACTAATAATAACACATAATGTCCATTTAACTTAATTTTTACATGGCAACCCATTTCTGTAACTTGATCCATTTGTGATAAACACCCGACGCTGTCTATCTTCGGGCCGCTTCCTGGATCCATGAAGCGGTCCCTTTTCAGTTTAAAGACCTCTTACCGTTTTGTTTATTGCAATGTCGGTTTCCTCGATTAGACCTATAATTGTCGTTAACGGTTTGGTTATTCTTTATTGCTCGACAATCTTTAATAAAGTGTCCAATTCTACCGCAACCATAACAACCTCGGAAAACGTCCTGTTGTCTTCTTTCGGGTCTCTCTAATCGCCTTTCTCTCCGCTGTTCTCTTGGCGGTGTTTTGCTTCTGCTCGCTGTTACCTGTGGTTGCCTTGTTTCTTCGCACACCTGCAAGTTTGCAAATTTACGCCTCCTGTTCCGGTACGTAAATTCGGCCTGTTGCGCCAACGTGACAATCTGGTCAAACGTGAACATTGGGTTCCTGTTTAATTCGAGACCTATCAGGTCATCAATCCTTTCGTCCAGCCCGTCCTTTAATTGCTTGACGAGATCTTTCTCATGCCGCTTCTTGATGCCGTCCATATCGTCTACAGCGGCGCCCGCTATATTTTCCTCATACAGGTCGACTCCTGCACTCCGTATTCTTGCAGCAAAATCATCCACGGATTCACCGTTTTTCTGGATACATTTCCCCAAATTGATCGCACCTTGACCAGGGATTAACTTCTTTCCGAACCTCTTTGTTATTGCCGCCTTAAACTCTTTAAAAGTAGTAATAGCTGCAAACAGATCCGCCTCCACACGCATATATTGGTATGCCTGTCGTGCGGTTACCAATTTCGCTACGTCTAGCGCTTGTTTTGCCGACCATCCCTCAAGGCGTCCCCTTTGTTCTAATTTAACAAAGAATTCTTCGACATCTTCGCCTTGAGTTCCTGCAAAGGACGGAAGACTCGCGACATTTATCGGGCGTTCGGTCGCACCGGCAGCACCTGGCGACAGTGCCATTTTTTCTCCTAATTTTATATTCCCGAATAAGAATACGAACAAAATTCTCAACAGGTCACACACAAAAAAAAAAAAAAATAGAGCACACAATAAAACAATCCTGCAAATAAATAAATTCTCCAACGAACAATTCCGGACACGTCGAATACCTAATTATTTGCGTATACACAAAAAAAAATCGAAAAATAAAATATGCAAGACTGAAAAAAAAAAACAAAACACAACAGGTATCTTAAAAGAATGTCTCAGAGCCTTCAACCTTATTCAATGATTCTTCACAAAAATTTCCCCTTGCAAAATTTTTAAATTTCAGATTTTTTTTTTCTTCGTTTATTCAATTTTTAATTACGCGTTTGATAATTAATTAAATCAAATCCCACCGCTGCCACCAAATGTAATATTGGGGACGTCTTTCTTTAAGAGAAGTAAACTATCTTGATTATTTGTCTAACTAAAATACTGTCTTCTTAAAGTGAACTTGTCCCGGTTTGTAGCAGGGCAAATACTTAGATTAATCCTGCTCTGGGATATTAAATTTATGGGTTCTTGTCCTGGAATCTTGTTGGAAAATACTGGCAACAATTAATAATAACGGTAGCGTTAATTGTTTACTAAAATTCAATGCTTGTCTCATGTGCCCCTCGATATTTGACCCTGTGCAACTTCTAATTAAAAGACGGTTGTTCTCAAAACAATATATATTAACAGTCAAGAAATAATAGGATAAACTCCTTTATATAAACCAATTGTTAAAAAACTAATACAAACACGATGTCAGAGAGATTAGCCCTTGTGATTTATCACCCTAGTGGTATTACGACGCTGTCTGAGATATTCTTAAACAATACAACTTTTCTAACCTTTTATGGAGCTGTGGAAGTACGTATGCAGTTACTCGTGTTGAAACTCTCTCTCTCTTTCTCTCTCTCTCTCGCTCGAAGCTGTAATAAGGTTGTGAATTCTATTATCTGGTATTGGTTGTAGTCTCGAATATGGCCCCTCTGGTATGCTGATTGTAGCGGAGTTTCGAACTAAGTCAAGAACCCCTAACGCAAATTCGCACGAACAGAAGGAAGCACAAGTAAACGTTTTGAAATCTACTTAGAGACTAATCCTTGAGGCGCTGTCTCCGTCCCAGGAAGACCTTATGGGCTGCATCATCTACACCCAAACCATCCAATCATTGCAACCAAAATCTAATTAACCAACCAAGGAAACTTTGCAAAACATGTTCCTTCCTTAGAACCGCCCCTCTCGTGTTGGTTCTCCATGGAATACCCTGTTCCGAGAAGTGCCTAAATATATCACGAAAAAATGGTCAGAACGTGACTTTTAGCAGTTTCTCTATACGCATTTTTGAATATACATAAACAGCCCAAAGTTTGTCTCTGTTGATTCAGACACGAACTGAAACCCAATATTTCCGCTCTTTCTGCATGCAGACAAACACCACCATAAAACAATAAACTATACTAATACTTTATGACTGCCTTAAAGACACGCTCAAAGACAGGACCCTCCACAAAGCTCTATTATTCTTTCTTATTCAATAAGATACCCAAAATGGCCATCATTACAAGTACGTAGGTATTCCAAAGCCCAAACCGCCGGCAAAAACTCAAGTTCCGCGATAGTATGACTTTGCTCGCTGATAGTCAGGGTACGAACAATAAAAGCAACAGGGTGATGTAGCTCAGTAGATGGATCTTTTTGTACTAAAACAGCACCTAACCCGCTTCCGCTCGCATCTACGTGTAATTGAGTATCCAAATTTTGACTGAAGTGATGAAGGAGGGGAGGGTTAGCCAATTGTTCTTTTAAGGTATCAAATGCAGCCTGTTGTTCATCCCCCCAAAAGAATTTAGAATTTGATCCGGTACTTTTATATAAAGGACTGGCAATCTTTGAGCAATTTTTAATAAACCTACGGTAATAGTTATACAAACCTAGAAAACTTTGAACATCCTTAACTCTTTTTGGAATAGGGAAATCTATAACCGCTTTGACCTTTGTTTCGTCAGGGCGTATGTCCATGGGAGAAATTTGAAAGCCTAAATTTTTTTGGTCTGATGCACCGAAAATACACTTGGATACTTTTGGGGTTAACCGTGCCTCCCCAATACAATGGAATACATTATTTAATCGGTCCAGGTGGTCCTCAAGTGTTTTACAGAATACAATTATATCATCGAGATAAATAGCTACTTCTCTCCACTTGAGTTTTCTGAAAACGTGATCTGTCAGTCTCTGAAATGTGCTAGGAGCATAACATAGGCCAAAACTTAGCCTATTGAACTCATAAAGCCCTTCCGACGTGACATAAGCAGTTTTGTGTCTATCCCTCTCGCGTACTTCACATTGGTAATACTAATACCCACTATTCAAGTCGAGCACTGTAAAATATTTATTACCAGCCAGAAAATTTAATATATCATCTATTAAAGGCAATTTTTTTTTTGGGATGCTGCCATGTGCACAAAGCCTGTGGCTTGTCTGTGCGGCAGTCGGGGAGACGGAGTATTTGAAAAATCCCCTGCCTAACCTGGGCTTGAACCCTGGACTTCTGAGTGGAAGGCATTCGCCTTATCCACTCGGCCACCTCCGCTCCGGATATGAACATATGGTAGTTATTGCGTTTAATTTTCTATAATCAATACAGAACCTAAAGGAGTTGTCTGGCTTTTTAACAAGCACCACAGGGGATGCATATTCCCTATCAGACGGTCTTATTATACCTTGTTGTAACGTTTCTTCTACTTGTTCCCTAATTATGTCCCTTTCCTTAAAACTCACTGTATATGGTCGGGATTTTACGGGTGGTTTGTTACCTATTTCGATAGTGTGTTCTATTAAATTCGTAAGTCCCAATTTGGTGGAGTCCCAGGACATTATATCCATATTATTATTTAAAAAACGTTCAAAGTTACTAAAAGCTACCGTATCTAGTGATTTACTAATATTATACCCCCTACCACTTTCACGTTTCTCGTTCATTTCACTTTCAACTGTTAAAAATGAATCATTATTATTTTCTAACGCATTCTCTAAATCTTGACTTTTACTACTACTTAAATATCCCACAACACATTTTTTTCTACTAGCTTAAAGGGTGTACTACTATAGTTAAAAATCTTTACAACACCTTCTTCTAAATTCTCTAAGCTATCCACTATTTCTAACCTATTTTTATTTAAAATACTGCCTCTATTTACAAACGTATAATTCTTATCCCTTCCATCCAACTTTCTCGACAACTTTACTTTACAAAACGTCAATTTCCCCGGCTCAAAAATCGCGTCCTCCGTCAAACTAATTTTCGTAATACTAGCATTACGGCTAGGGTCAATAATATCCACGCTAGGCAACTCATTCCAAACATCTGGCTCTTTGTTACAAGTTGTATTTGCCGTATTTGTATTTTCTAATTTACAAATCCAAATGTTAAGGTTACTATCTTTAAATACCTCGCCTAAAATTTTTACCAATTTCAGATACCGTAATCCGCATATGTGTCTAGTTATTGCCACATTACGAACATTATTGTCTAGTAAATAGTTTTTAATTTTGTTTAGCGTCTCTATAAACGTATTCTTATCTAATTTAGTTTTTTATATTTTCTTTGATAATCATATAACACATGTGCCTATTTTCGTCTCTCGCATTAACTATATATTTCCCAATGATAGGTTCTTTTGCAACGGTTGGATATTAGTAAAGAGCTTTTTAAAGGTTTTATTAAATTTATAAGAAACCACAAGATTTTTAGGAATAGTGTTTAATAAACAAAAATTGCGGTCCACTGTAAATATGTCCATTGTTTTATATTCTATTGCTAGGCCCTACGGTGCTGATGTAGAACCATTGGCCTGTGCAACGTAACACTCCGGTTCATTTCTCTGTGCGAATGGAATCTTACTAGAACAGCTGTTTGAATTAAAACGAATATACTCTTAGTGGAAAAATTAATATCAACTTCATTTTTTTCCAAAACGTCCTATCTAGTAAAAGCCACGTTGGCAGATTTTCCACTACTAGCGCTTCTACGATATATTCCTTCCCATCAATCGTAATTTTTATTTTGGATGTACCTAGCGCTGAGACTAAGGTGTCATTAACAGTTCTTAAATGCGGGGAGCAAGTATACCCCACTAATGAAAATTTTTGTTAGTGTTTAGAGAAAAACTATTTGCAATGGAAACTAACCACAGATGATATAGGACGTAAAAAACACATGAACCAAACGGTAAAGTCAAGTGTGTCTTAGATAAACCAATTTTTTTCTAAATCGCGGGTTCGAAATCACGTAAAAACGATAAATAATTCAAACTAAGTTCATAGGTAAAACCTTTCTATTTTTTGTGATCTATTTTGGAAAGTTTTTTTCATAAAATAATAATGTATACCAAAACAAAAGAATGTCGTTATTTGATATTTTATTACTTTTATATACTTTCTAAAATACAATACTACATCAGAATACCACTGTAAAAATTTCATATCTCTACAACGCGTATATTAACGCTAGGATTCCGAACCTACGGTACACTTCCGGTAGACTACATCGTTCTACGATCTTTGAGCATTGGAATGACGTAATATAGCAAGTTATCGGTTTCCTGTTGCAAGTGCGATAAAGAGGCCCGCTTCTTAACATTACTGAGGTTAGTGTAATTGTAAGGGACAGATTTTAGTACCTCTGGTTCGTCTGTCCGTTGTAGTTTAAAAACTGGCCGTATTGGTTTGAATTTTCCGAAGCTTTAATACGACACGCTGAGGCTATATGTCCTGGTTTGCGAAGATAATAAAAAAATAGGGCGGCCGTCGATAGTTCTAGAATTTTGATTATACGCGTACCGTCTATATCCATCACTTGCCGTTTGATTGTGGGGTTTGCTATTATTAAGATGTTCTGCTCTAAAATGTTTTAGCTCATCTTTTACTTCCGCTAGTGCTACTCTACAAATTTCTTTTGTAATTTCCCCTATCCTTAAACTAAAGTCTACCTCTTTAGGTTTCTTATTATCGATCATACTAGGAGTATAATTTTGATATACACTTCCACCGCGTTCCGTTTCCGAAATCGAATCTATCAGATGCTCCATTTCAGATAAAGACTTCGGTCTGCTTATATTAAACATATGTCGGTAATAAGGTAACAATCCTACTAAAATTCTGTGCATTATTTGCGACTCGTGCATTCCGGGATCTATTTCCTCAAGTCTATCACAGTATAATAGTAATCTAATAATTGCTCATCTGAATTAATATGGCCCAGAAATTTACATTTAAATCCCCTCAGTGTTTGTGCCCAATCTGCGGACGGATTTTGTTCTGCAAAATGTCTAAACCACATAATAGCCGTATCATGCAAAAAAAATGCAAAGTGACAAAGCTGTAGCGTATCGTCACACACTTTAGTTTGGGCGACCATTCTATAGTCCTTTAAAAATTGGATAGGATCGTCATGATTCGGTCTAAATGAGGGCGGTTGCATGAATTTTGGAGTGAAAGGGTTGCGATGTTGATGGATGTCTTAAATGGTGTTATTTCTGAGAGTGTATCGTTAGAAGCTTGGGGATTTGGGAATGAACTTTGGTTGAGAGGTGATATTAGGGTGACCTTCTTTTGACTTGAACGGGATTGTACTTGAGCAGCTGATCTTGGGGCGTTACATGCGCTTGTAAAGATATTTCTTAATGACCCTGGAGGTGTTTGAGGTGGCAAGAATGGGGTCTTTAATTAATAATAATGTCTAATGGGAACCTGCTCATAGGCCTTGGACGAATCGGCATCATCAAAAGGAATATCTGTCGGAAGAATACTTTTAGCTGGTGGCGGGGGTGGTGGATATCGTGGAGCTTTAGGAATTCCACCGGTAGCTATTAACGGGAGTGGTTCTGTGGATGTAAGAGGAAATGGTGTACTCATGTTTGTTGGAGATCTTGGAGTAACTAAACTTCTCCCAAATGCGATATCCTAAAACAAGATCGAAATCAATATTCTGATGCCCTAGAAATGCTTGCCTTTTAGCCTGCAACCTAGTCTTAGACCAGGGGTGGGGAACCTGCGGCCTTAAGGCCGCATGCGGCCTTCTCAATACTGCTTTGCGGCCTTGTTAAATATTTATTTTTTTTACAAATGTATCATTTATCTTCTCAATTTATATTTGCTTAAGTCAGATGATGAAACAGACAGTGTAGATTTGCCGTATCATTCAAAAGTACGCTGGCTATCAAGAGGACAAGTATTAGTAAAAATTTTAACTTTACGATAACAAATTTTGCAATTTTATGACGATCAACAACAGCAATGCGAATTGCTGAATGAAGAATTTTGCAGAAACGTAGGTTTTTTATGTGATATTATGGCAAAAGGAATTAAATATCTCTTTGCAAGGTATAGAACAAAACATATATACGACATATGGCAGAAAATCTAGGCTTTTAGAAAAAGGGTATTATTTTTTAAAACTCTCTTCTCCCAATCACAAATTTCTGAAGAACATTTTCCAGAGTTAGCAAAAGTGATAAATGAACAAGAATATGTAGGCGAAACATATCAAGGGTATATCGCTGTTTTAGACTCATTAATTTGAAGAATATTCTGAAAGGTTTTAACATACTTACTTAGTATAATCTTATTACATACTCTTGCAATGAAATTAGCATACGAATCACATCTAGTTGATATTTCAAAAGCACCAAGTGAGTTACAAATGGAATTGTTTGAGTTATGTGAAGATACTATTATAGAAAATAAATATATAAATAGAAAAAAAAATCCAGAAAGGATCCCATAGAAATATGGAAAACGTAGTAGAATATCCAAAGTTTCGTCAACATGCTCAAAGACTGCTTTCTTGCTTTGGGACTACATACTGTTGTGAGTCAACCTTCTCATATTTAACTCAAATTAAGACCCAATTAAGGACTCAAATAACTGATACACATTTAGAAGACCAACTGAAATTACGAGTTACAATGTCGTATCCAAATTTTCAATTTCATTCTAATAAAAAGCAAACACAAAAATCACATTAAAATTGTTAAATTAGGTATGAGGATGATTTAGTTATGATAAAACCGTCATAACCCGTTCGTTGATTATATTTATTCTATTATTTCTAGTGTTCCATATATAATAATGAATTATATTTATATTTATACTATTCTATCATTTACTGACCTAATTAGCCCTAGTTATATAAAATATAGAGCTCATATCAAATAACTTGGGAATTGATCTAATCTGAAACTTCCCCAGAATTTGGGAAAATAATGAAGATACAGTATACAGGCATAAATTAAAATTGGCTTCTATCTGCTCTATTTGGAAGTTATTTGATAAGAACTTCCTTGTGGGGACATATTTCACGCCCGAAACAAACTTCAAGAAGGACGGTAAGTATGCGGCCTGCTTATTGTTTTTAAACTTAAATGTGGCCTTATATGATAAAAAGGTTCCCCACACCTGTCTTAGACAATACTATATCTTATCATTTTACGTCCTCACTAAAAAAAAAAATAGAAAACAAAAAAAAAAATTTTAAATTGGAAATTTTAACGCCTCCACAAATTGTCACGTTAACCTCGTGATTTCTTACGTTAGGGGCTACTCGCTTGGTTACTAATCCACTAATCTAGTGCTGGGGTACCAACTGATATTTTCTATAATAATAATTAACGTCACTTACGTTATATATATCCACTCTGTTATTTGTCGAACCAGACGAATGAAATTTGGAGAGCTATAAAAGACTAAAAATTTTAATTTTTGCGATATACTTGATGTTAGTGTTAGTGTTTGTCTTTTGTCCGGAATGGATTTTAGCTTTGAAATTGCAATCTGCACACTATACTTTGTATCCAGTAATTTCAATAGGGATGATATTCTAAAAACGAAACACATCGATTGACAATTTTATTCTTCTTCCTGGTTTCTTCGGAAATCACGTCATGTTTTACATCGTAAACTGCAGGCTATACTTTGTCGGCGGTATTTTCAATTGTGATGGTTTTCTGACCCAAAATTTAATGATTAGTAATGAGTACCTCGATTAAACCGACAGGCGCCAGATCAATAATGCCACAAGTAAGCGAGCTGATTGGCTGCTGTTCGATCGGCGATATTTATTCGTAACTTATGGCTAAAGAACCCAAACATCGTCTGGGTCCATAAATGAAAAATAGTAAACATTAGTTGACGGAGTGAGTCGCATAGTAGGTAAATGAAAGTAGGTGTGAAACTCAAAAGCAAATGACATATAAAATTTATAATCCAAACCAGCTTCGTTAAGCGGTGACTAGGGTCTTATAAAAAATAATTTAGTAAACTGAATTTATTAAGAAATAGAAATAATACAAATAAACATAAAACTATCGATGCTGTTAACAGTAAACAAACTCTCTTAAAGTCAACAACAAATACAGGATCATGCTAAGCAAGTTATAATATGTTTACACCTATATTAGTTTTCCTAATCCCTTTGTTACAAAGTAACATTCCTGTCCATTCCGGAAAAAAGACAAAGTAACATCAAGTATAACCAAAATATTAAAATTTTTAGTCTATTATAACAATCCAAATTTTATTCGCCTGGTTCCACAAATAACAGCGTGGATCACCCGGTATAATAGTACATTTCAATACCGTTAATCGAAATCAGTTTGGCCTAGTCCATACCAGTTTGACTTAAAGTATGCGTTTACACAGCAGGTTAAACTAGTTTGGCCTAGGTTAACCTAGGTTAAACTGGTTCTACCTGAAAACGGATTTTGCCGGTAACATATATACAAAATACTCAGAGCGACCAACAAACTTAACAGCTATGCATGACATTCAAAGTTAAAGTTTGCTTATGCAGCTAAACTACTAGTTTTTCCAAATTAATTTAATTTATGTCATAGACATAAATTATACAAAATTTCCTCTACTTTAATTTATTATTTAACTATTTAGACGAAATTACAGAAATGACGGTTCATTTGCAAAACCGTTGAAAACTGCTAAGAGTAAACCTCCAGTTCGTTTAGGCTCTTTTGAACAAAACTTCTTTCAGCTCTAAATTTAGTCATGAAACTTGTAAATATGAAGTTTCGTCCCGATACCTTTAGTAGTTTCTGTGGAATCGTCGCTATAAAAAACGGGTACACACATATACACACTAGGGTGGATCTTAGTTACTCTTCCAAAATTGGATGCACGCCGCCTCTGGAATTTCTTCTACATACTGAGAAACTAATTCCCTCCAAATTTTAAGTCGATCGGACAATGGGAAGACCGCAAAGGCTTTGATTATGCAACAAAAATATGATGATTGCTTCATGCATTGTCACAGGAAATCTATTCACATGCAAAATTTCAGCTCGAGTGGATATGGTGAAGTATGCAAACGTGAAAAATAACAAGTGAAGTGAAGATAAGCGTTTTAATGGGCGCGTTATCGCTATGACATTCGACTTACCGTGTCGAATTTCTGACAAAATGAATTGTTTTATTACGCCAACTACTGCTGCCAGCCTGAATGCTTATTTTTTGGAAGCGTTTTTGATAGATTTCGAGTTCATTGCTGATCATACACTTAACACTAACTATAAAGCTTCCAAATTGATCTCGTTCTTGGAGGTAGCAGCACGGTCCTCATTTCCATCTAAAAGGTTGGTGGGCTGGAACTCTGACCCGCATAGAATACGTTGGTTTTGTCCCGAGCTTAGGAGTATGAGACCTCATTTGGAGTTTCTTCATGACACGTACCGCGTAACAAAAGATCCTCGGATTCTGGATTCGCGTAACTGTTATGGCACTAGATATAAACAAGCTATCTCGAACGCCAAAGAGGGTACCTAGTGATAAATATATTTTAGCCCATCAGAAATCTCCATCTGCTGTCTGGAGAGTTATTAGGAGTAGTGGGTCTGCTGCTCCGCGAGATTCCTGCTCCGTTTTAACTGCTGACAGTTTTAATAATTTTTTCATAAATGTCTTCGCCGATGTCGGTGAAACTACAGATCCAATGCATTTTATGTGTACTTGTGATCAACTAGGGTCTGGAACCAAATATTTTGAATTTCGAGCCGTTTCAGAGGTCCAAGTGCGTGTAGCGGTGCAGAATCTCAAGGCCAGTAAAGCCTTGGACTACTGTAGGCTTAATGCGCCAATGATAATAAAGATTAAGGATTTAGTAATGCAACCACTCACAAGGTTGTTTAATCAATGTATTGAGACCAGCACGTTTTCGGTTGCAATGAAAATTGGTTTAGTATGTCCTATATTTAAAAAGGGTGATAAAGATAGTCCCGATAATTACAGGCGTATTAGCATATTGCCAGTGAGCTCCAAAATATTCGAGGCCTTATTGAAAGAGCAATTGGTGATTTCGAGTCTAACTCCTTACTCAACCCGCGGCAATTTGGTTTCAGGGCTGGGAGATCAACTGACGGGGCTATTGCAAGTCTGGTGGAGGTTGTGGTTGACTGTTTTGAGGATTCACAGTACTGTCGGGCCTCCTTCCCTGAACTCTCAAAGGCTTTTGACTCTGTTCCGCATGTAGTCCTTTTGCGGAAGCTGTATATGTACAATGTATCCCCTGCAGCATGTGGTTTGCTGTCATCGTATTTGTCCAATAGACAACAGGCAGTCAGTTTCAACCAGCAAACTTCAGAGCTTGGTTATCTCTCTTGTGGTGTGCCCCAGGAGTCAATTTTGGGCCCCGTGTTGTTTTTGATATTCATTGACCTTCCAGGCACATTAAATTCTAGTGATACTGTGCTGTATGCGGACGATACCACGATACTGTCGAGGGGCTCTAATCTTGTTGGTGCGGAGGAGCGCCATGTTCAGACTCTGGCTTTGGCCAGGACGTGGTTCCGCAGTAATTTGCTCATGACGTTCACTCTGAGGCGGAATGTGGATGCACGAGGGGCTACCAGGTTTCTTGGAGTTGGAGTAGACGCGGAGCCGACTTGGATTCCGCATGGGAACACATTGTCAAGTCGCCTCTCCACCGTGGTATTTATGCTGCGCCGCTTGACGGAGTTTCTGTCCCCTGCAGTTCTGCGGGTCGCATATTGTGCCTTTTTCCAGAGTCATATTTTATATGGACTGCTATCCTGGGGGCACTCTTCTGTCATGCACCGCGTTTTTGGTGTCCAGAGGAGGGCTATTCGTGCTATTGCCCGACTGTGTTATCGGTATGATTGTCGGCAAGCGTTTGTCACCCTGGGTATTCTAACACTCCCGGCACTGTACATCTATGAGTGCATTAAGTACTGCAAACCTGGGGGCTCATGTGACCCATGCCGATAACCATAATTACGGCACGCGCCACAGGGACAGCATTGTAATGAGTGCACTAAGGTTAGAAAGGTCTCGAAATAGCTACAATTATTATGGCATCAAATTTTTTACATGTTCAATTTAGGTCCTTGCCACGTGCTTCGCTTCTCAGGCAACTTAAGACATACTTAAAAACTAAGGCATTTTTTACTATAGAGGAATATTCGTCTGATCCTCCGATCAGTATTGTTCCTTGAACCTTGAGTGTACTGTTTTAACATTATATCTACTGTATGGAATTGTTTAATAGTTTTGTAATGTGTTGTATTTTGTGAACTGTGTGAGCCTTCGGGCATGTGTCATTGCTATATTGCCTATGTTTATCACATGTTCTTCTACAATTTTTTTAAGTTTCAAAATGTATTATGTGACTTGTAGCCTTCGGGCATTTAACACAAATAAAACTATCTATCTATATTATCTATCTATTTGTCAATCGGACAATCAATGTCCGTTACAAATACGAACAGGATGGCGTTGTAAAAATTTACAAAAGGGATACAGCTAATTATTATTATTATTAATAAGCTAATTTTCGGTAAATTTAAAAATAGTTTAGATCTAGTAAAGGCCTGTATCGAAAAACAAGTAGGAAGATGTTGTTCTAATGCAATACTCTAATAATAATAGCAAAAACATAGCTTAATTATCAATAGACAAAAACTTAAATATTTATGTTTTGGATACCCAGTTCGGTATTAATACTGAATCTTTAAAAAATATTATTGTTATGATATATATCTTTAATGTGAAGATTTAGAATATTTTGTATATTTGTTACATATTTTTTTGCAGTTATATTTTTGAACTATTTCACCATTGTTATGAGAAATGGCCCGACGCAATATGAAAATATCAGATAACTTATAATTCGACCGATCAGCCTTAGTTTCCGAAATAAACGCACATCAGAGTTTTATCATTAATGGCTTAATTGTAAGAAGTTGCAAGTAAGCAGCTTCTTCCTATAATAATTATTAAATATTTACATAAATAATTCTTTTTCACATCTATATTTCCCTGTTTATTAATTTACCAACGGCACCATATTTTTAAAGTCAAATAAAGAATGACGAATGTAAAAATGTGTGGTACTTACTTTTTTGCTACGATTTATGAAATACTCGTGCATATAATTAAAATAAAGATAAATGTACTTCTAATACTAAAACTTACTATATCTGTGATACCTTTGAACTCCATTCGAAACAAAAAATATGTATGGACAAAATTAACGCTTTAGCCATCATCTATGCATGGTGACATGTACCAGATATTTGAAAAAGTCCCACTAAGAAAGAATAGCATTAATTCTATTAATTCTTTGAAGTAGTTCATTTTATAGTTTTTTTGATGCACTTTATACGTGCACCGATTTTCTCTTCTACATTTAAAATATTCTGTATGGAGTAACCGTCGTTGGTGCCTGAGTTGTAATAATTCTTGTTAATTATAACCCAAAAAAAGCAGTCTATTTTTTAAATATTGGGACATGCATTATGAATTTGAATACAGCAAGTAAATGTGGTGGAAACAATGCAAACCGAAAAGTTTATTTTCCTTCATTTATTCTAACGTATGATATACTACATAGACGCCGCCGTTCGGCAACGCGGCATTGTAAAATTCTAAAGTCTCGTATAAATTATTTAGTGTTTAAGTAAATATTGTTATTAGACAACCAAAGTACGATACTTTATATCATAACAAGAGCTTTCTAATTTAAAATGTTAAATGAGAGTTATACGTCAAATTAGCACAAAATTGCTGAAATTTTCAAACTTCAAGTCGATTGCGGCACCCCTTCCCGTTATCCAATTGAGTTTTATTTTTGCAGGATTCATTTTTATAAAGACTAGAACAAATCTAGAAAGAGACATAAAAAAATCGATGGTCGAAAAATAATGTCCACCCTAATACACAAAAAGAGAGACCAAAATGAGATCTAAAATCTCAATTTTTTTATACGATTGCAATATTTCATGTCATACTACGTATGATAAAGTAAAACGGTGTTGACGAAACCGGAAATACAATAGAATTGAAAATATACCCGACATGTGCGCATTCTGTCATTACCGTTATGTAGAAAATTTCATTTAAATCGCCCTTGCCATTTTAGAGATATTTGCATGGATTGATACTTTTGCCCAACCCTGTATGCACGTTTACAGCAGTAAATTACAAAAAACTAAAAACGAGAAAAAAAGATACGTATTTTTCAGCTTGCAGCAACAGTTAGTAACAGAATCAACACTACATAACCTGCTACTATACGAGTACATATTTAGTCTCTTAAAATATTCAGTACGGTGGGAAAGCCAAGACAACGGGACACACCGCTCAGGCGCTCACTGTTTTAATACAGTTATGACCAGTTGTGACCGTGTGGTCGTGTTGCCATTGGTGGCAAACATATGCCTCGCACAACTCTGTGGTCGGATATGCTGCGTCGCATCTGTTAAGTACGGTAACTTGCAGTCCAGTTGGAACTGTGTCTTGTCGAACGACAGGTGGCAAGATGTGTGTATCTAGATCGATAATATTGATTTTAAAATCGATAGCACCAGGGATGTGAGATGTGTTCCAAGTGCGAAATAATTTTTGGTGTCTTCGCCGAGTTCTGTTTTTCATTGTCGTTCGATTGTTTTCGCAGTTCGGATTACGCCAGAATTATTGTGAGTACCTACCGGTAATAACAGAAACTTAGCAGTGGCGTGCGGTGCATTTGTACATAAGGTGTGCTGTGAAGTATAAATATTAAAACTTCCAAAAATACTATAGTATGTTATTTGACGAGCATATAACTAAGGATATAAATCGCGAGCATGACGTTTATACGCGACTCATAAATTCCATTTTATATCAAATATTTTAAATGTGTTGGCGAGGCAAACTGCCACATAACTGTCATCCACGTTTTGACAGACTTTCAGAACTTTGATATTTGAACGAACTGTCATTATTATACAACGCTAGTGTCAGGTGGAAGAGCAGTTCTCTTTAATTAAGGAGCACTGAACCTCGCCATTTCATACAGACTTTCGTGCAGAATGTAGCATATGTTTTTTATACAATTTCCTTTGATGTATGAATAAAGACAATTATTATTATTATTATTATTATTATTATAATCTTTTGCGTGTATCATGATGGGGATTATACCGGGTGATTCAATTTCGAAGCTCACTATGGGGATCTCGCTTATTAGTGGACATAGAGCCTATGTTTAAATTTGGCAAAGTTTTGTATTTTTGTGTTGATAAATTATCTGAAAAGAAATTTAAGCTATCATTTTTCATTTTGAAGATATCAGCAAAAACCAAGAGTACCTAGACATTTAAAACAAAAACATTCTACAGCTACTTTTGAACAAGGAATGTAGTGTTATTTTTTAATTTGAAATAACATCAAAGATGGCGGCGTAACCATGGCCAACTTTTGTTTTTCTTATGGGCGGCATGTTGAATTTTCTCATTTCCGCAATGTATAACATATTGGCATTTGTTTCGCGTTGATTTTTCCATTTAACCAAATTATCCTTAGTTGTGGTTGATTGTGGATGTAAAATGCCGTCTACCAATAACGAAAACGTTATATTATAAGGTGTTATTAATTATTATTGTTCACATAGAAATGCCCCATCGTACAATATTCCTAACATTGGCCAGAAATTTAGCGTAGCATGGATCGTTCAGTAAACCCCGCAATTCTTATAACCCTCAACCCTTTAACTGGGCCATTCATTCCCAGGAAAACTTGAATGAAGACGATTTTTAAAGCTTCTGCGCACCGCAGTGGCAGACTATTTTGACGATGTTGAGTTGGACCAAAGGAGAATAATATGGATAATGTGAATAATGTGGTGGCAGCACGATGGACAACCGCCTCACAATAAAAATAAGCTTTTGTTGTATAAATTTCTTTCTTTTACAATCTGAATGTTGTTAATCCAAAGCACCCTTGGTCAGTCCGGCGGTCTGTAACCAAGCTCCAGTTGGGTACCTGATAAGCACGACAAACAACGAGAAAAAGAGGAAAGTTTTTTTTTATTATTACACCGTTGTTTTAAAAACTAATACCAACATGTTATACATTGCGGAATAAGAACAAAACACGACTATCGGAAAATGCCAAAATTCAAGATTGCGCCCATAAGAAAAACAAAAGTTGGCCATGGTTACGCCGCCGTCTTTGATGTTATTTCAAATTAAAAAGTAACACTGCATTCCTTGTTAAAAAGTAGGTCTAGAATGTTTTTATGTCAATCGTCTAGCTACTCTAGGCTTTAAATAAAAAATAATAACGATATCTTACCATTTCAGCTTTTTGCGGATATCTTCAAAATGAAAAATATAGCTTAAATTTATTTTCAAATTATTGATAACCATACCAATATGAAACTTTGGCAAATTTAAACAAATTTAACCATCTCCACTAATAAGCGAGATCGAAACTGAATCACCCGGTATCGTCATAGATACGTATGCAATGAACTTATTATAAGTGAGTCGTAGGTAAACTATATTATTTAGTTGTACTATGTACAATGTACACTTAAACAACAACAAATAAGTAAATATAATCGTTACTTTGGTACCATCATGCAAAAATATTTCATAAAGGATAGGAGTTCAATACAAATTTGTAATTTTGCAACAATATTTACTTTAGCACTAATTTCGATCAACCATCCAACGCAAAGGCCAGAAAAACACAAAACAATCAAAAACAATTACGCAAAATAGTAACAGAAAAAATCACTTAAATAAACCCTGAAAATGTATAAAATTGTTAAACTTACAGTCAAAATCAATTATACGAGGCACAAGACATCAGGCAATAGAATCATCCGTCAGTGATTTTTATGTTACAATTTTTGCGGCATTTCTTTTGATTATTTTGTATTTTTCTGGCTCTTGGCTAATTAGAATCTGTTGATCAAAACTAGTGCCAAAGTAAATATTCTTGCAAAATTGAGAGAATTTTGTTTAACTCCTATCCTTTATTAAGCAATATTTACTTTTCTTATAACAGAAATGAAACTAACCGTGGTGTAGGTAAATCTGATACAGGGTCATTATAAATGATTGTAGTCAAAGTAGGCCCTGCCATTGTTAATAACGTTTTGCCGCTATACACAAACAACTGTCAAACTAGGTTATGCAACCAATTTAACTTCGTATAATACAATGGCATTCAATACAAACAGAGCGGCAACCAGAAATATCTACATTTGATATCATGGCCTACTTCGACTACAATCATTTATAATGACCTTTATAATTTTTGTTTAATAGTTACGAATAGCCTTTCATACAAATAGGCACCACATGCATCTTGTTATCAGAATTATTGTGTTACTAAAAAAATCATCAAAACATGTAAGTACATAAATAATTCATACCTCAAAACCAAGAAACACGTCGAACACAAGTTATTATCAGTGTTATCATTAACGCCAAATGTCAACTGTGCATCGGAGCTGCTGCTCGCTGAAAATACGTTTGGCCAAAGACGAATTTAAATTGACGAACAAATCTGAGCTAAATAAATAAAAAAAATCTGATCGAGCTTCATCTGGATTATTTATTGGAGTTTAAAGAATGCATAGGTAAAAGCTCGATCAAAATTTGTTGATAGTGTTTGACTTACACCTAAGTTTGCAATGTTTAACGTTCATCCGTTGCTCGTGTGCACCCCTAGCCGCTGCACGCATGAGCGATATGGTTCCGTAGTACCTAGGTATACGCAATGTCTGTGTATCTGCTGTTTGTAAAGAACGGACACTGGACAAATAAATTAGTGTGTTCTGTATTCAGTCTCTAGGATTTAGTTTTATTTCATCAATGCTAGAGTTTGCGATAGTTCATACATTATTTATATACATATAAGACAGCGATGATTCTCGAATTCACTAATTTTAACCCAACGCTTGCACCGGTTGTCGCTGCACTGAGCCTGCAGTACTCGCAAAGACGGGTGTCGGGCCGGGACCGCTCGGCTCTAGTAATGATATGAAGTGATTGGACCGAACAAGTGCTCTGAAGGTATTACTCCATGTGGTGTAAATTCCTTTTTTTGTCGATCGTTTATTTATGAGTATGTTTATTGGATACAATAGTTATTTATTATACAAGGGAAAAAAGTAGTAGATTTTAGCTCGAGGTGGTGTTGTCTCCCGTCGCGAAGGGGATGGAGCAGTGGCGTATCTAGGGTAGGGCAGACAGGGCACGCGCCCTGGGCGCCGCAGCCGAAAGGGCGCCGTTGCGTCCGCTCGGCTGCGCATAATTGTTAAGCAACCTAAAAAAATTTCGAGTCCCGACTTTGACTGACAGGCCTATTCAGACATCGTATCTTTCAGCAACCATAGAGAACGAGTTTATCCATTTGATGGCGTCCACTGTTCGTGAAAATATACTCAAGAAAATTCGTCAAGCGAAGTACTTCGGTCTCATGTTTGATTCGACTCATCAAGCACATCGTGAGCAAGTTTCAGAAGTAGTGCAGTATGTGGCTGTGGATTTTGAGAAGACACCGGTACGCACTGTAGTATCCTTCCTAGGCTTTATCCAGGAAAGTCTGATAGACGCTGAGAGCGGAGTTGGGACCATCTCCAGCCAATTGGAGAAATATGGTATGGACCTGCAGGATTGCCGGCCACAATGTTATGACAACGCTGCTTCGATGGCGGGACACATAACTGGTGTTCAACAAAGGATCATCGAGAAGAACCATCTGGCAGTTTTCGTCAACTGCGATAATCATACGCTCAACTTGGTTGGTGTACACGCAGCTGAAAATCGCAGTGCCCACAGTTGTAAAATCGGAGTCTACAACTAGATGGAGTGCAAGCAAGCTGTGAAGCCCATAAATAAGCACCTTGACGAGATTCTTCAGACCATGAAGGATGGTGCCACGGATATCGCAGACACAAGAAGTGACGCCAGACAAGTATACATCCGTATATTAACTCCCGAATTTTTGACTTGGATTTTGAACCAGAGTGCTCATTTCCATTGAGCGAGTCCAGACAAAATTGCAAGACGTTGACGTTGAATTTCTATGTTGCCGCCTTAGATCTGGAAAGTCTAAGGGACTATTTTCACAAGCTCAGGAAGTTTGGTTTAGTCTCTGTCAAGAGTGGGAGGTTGAGACCGCAAGACGCCCAAGACGAAGAAAGAGGGTGGCTGGTAAAACGTCGAGAGATGCCGGACTAAGACCAAAACAGGAAATCGAGCGAGCCAAATAGGAAGCAATCGGTCGCCTTCACACAGAATTGGACGATAGATTCACTCGTTTGCACTGACCCTGACAGGAAGTTTCGTTTTTTACTTGACATCGGAGGATTATGTACTGGCATAAGCAGCGACATCCTGAAGACTAAATGTGTGAACTTTGGCCACAAACAACTGCGATATTGATGGTCAGCATGGAATGATGATCAGTACCAGGGCTAACATCAATATAAAACGACCTGAAGATGTTCTGTCATTTAACGTATAATACGCAGATGATTCCCAAATCTTCGAATCGCCATCCAAATATTATTAACCATTGCCGTTTCCATTGCTAGCTGTGAAAGATCTTTTAGCAAATTTAAAATAATTTTAAACTATCTTCGAGCCTCCATGGGTCAAGATCGATTAAGCGATCTTGCTTTGCTGTGTCGAACGGGAAGAAGTTGAGAAGGCTGATTTCAAACTCGTTATTGACGGTTTTGCACAGACGAGAAATGTATACATATAGAACGTATGCAGACCAAAGTTCCTCCAAATGTTCCTAATGTGCCTCAAAATGTTTCTCACTGTATATTGATAGTTTGTTGTTTTACTCTTGTTTATCCATCTTTGTTTACATTAAAAATAATAGATTTTCAATGAAGAGGTGTGGGGCGCAACTACAACATTTGCCCTGGGCGCCATATTACTCCCTTACGCCACTGGGATGGAGACAAGAAACCGAGAGCTAAAATTTAGCATTTTCCCGTGTATGTATGTATGTGTATGTATGGTAGGGTTCGGTTTTTTCCGCGCAGCTCCTAGGCCACAGTTGGCCCTTTGTAGTTGGCCCTACTGTACAGCAATATCGACAACCAGAGATGTTGAACTGGTTGCCGGGGCCCACGGTTTTTCGTCTCTTCCGAAAGACGGCGGACGAACTTTCGGCTGGTCCTGGGTGTGAACCCCGGACCTCCTAGTCAGTAGGCCAACGCTCTACCACTAGAGCCATTCGCCCCGCCTTTCCCGTGTATAATACACTATTTTTTCTGTGGCCGGGAAAAATGACGATTATATATTGAAAAACATATTACTACAAATTAACGTCATCCGATGTGACATTTGAATTTTTAAACTGGTAGGCTTTTGTACAATTAGACCTGCCTTGCTAAGGAAATATCTACCTTTACTTATGTGTATATACTTATATACCTATATCCGGGAAAAAAGTACTCACTTTTTTCCCGGGGAAAAAAGTAATTTTATAAAAAGTAACATTTTATTACCTGTCAACATAGATAAAATGTCAAACTTTTGTCCCTTCACAGAAAAATAGTTATTTATGTTACAAGTGCCGAAAGTACGGAATAGCGCGACGCCGAAGGCGGAGCGTCGCATGTGAGCGAGTCGCGCAATATCGTGTTCGGCAAGAGTGACGTTTTTTGTGCTGATTTTTAAGTAAATATGTATTTAAAAAAAATCAAAAATGATTATATTTCTGTATAGAAAATGTTAGGTTGGAACCACTTCGACGAAACGTCAAGTTTAAAAACTAATCAAATTCTGACAGATTTATATTTGTTCATTACACTGTAGGTGTCATATCCGTAGCAACATACTAAAATGAAACTACACTGATTTATAGTACATTATAATACAAGTTTTATAAGACAGAAATTGGCGCACGAGGTGTTTTGGGCACGACGAGCGTAGCGAGGAGTGCCCAAATGGAACGAGTGCGCCAATACGTCTTATAAAACGACTGTTATATACTATTTTTTCTACTTTGCGACATTAATTTTACATAAATTTCGAAAATTGCGACTGTCATCTTACAATCTAGAATAGTTTTACATTCAACAGTTGGTAGTTGGCGTAAAATTCAGAAATACGATTGACGCGAGCCAATAGCCATTGAGATGTCAGCCTTATTTGACACAAGACGTCAAAATCTTCAATCTCGGATAATTAAAAGTTACTAAAAGTTTGTGGTCTAGTGTTTTCATAACGACACCGAAAGCGGTTTCGTTATGAGTTTATAACGAACGCAAAGTAGAAAAAAACATTTATTGATGCAACAAATATGTAAATACGTATATATAACAAAATATTGTAAAATATTTTACATTCTGCCTCAGTGTTTCTTCCCTCTGTCATCGACTCGGGGTCGGGCCTTCCTTCCTCGGGTAACGGTATGGAGGGTACAGTTTGGATATTTAATTTGGAAACGTAAGAGTGGTAGGGTAGTCTATAGTTTGCCCTTTCTGAGCAAACTTTTTATTTTTAATTTGAACGTGTTTTCAGATAAATTCTTTGTATAGTCAGGTAATCGGTTGTATTTATGTATAGTGTCTGTGAGAAGGGTCTGCTTGACGTGCTGTTTTCTGTACTTTTTTATTCGAATGTGTGTGCAAGTTCTTGTGGCATAATCATGGTATTCGTTGTTTGTTTCTATTCTTATATTTGTTTTCACTGTGTCCTGTCTTATTTTGTGTATCAGAATTAAGTTGTTAAGAGTTATCATTTGTCTAATGTCGAGTTCTTCTGTGAGTTTGTACATCTTTTGTGGGCGTTAGTCTGTCTAAGTTGTAAAGAGTTTTTAGAAGTTTATTTTGTTGGACTTGTACTTGTTTTATGTGTTTTACTGTCCTGTCTCTCCATGTATGGATCATGTAGTTGTTTTGTGATGTAAAAAGTGCATAGTAGAGCATTTTTCTGTTCGTCTCCGGAATGAATTTTCTTATTTTAGTCAGGATGGCTAATGTTTTTGCAGATGTGCAGCACATGTGCAGCAGATGTAGTGCTCGAGTTTCGTTGATATGCGTATTGTTGAACAGTTAATATCTTGTTTCTATCCAGGTGTTCGATTAGTCTTCTTTGTAGTGTCTTTTCAAGGATTTTATTTAGTGTTGACAGCAGTGCTATCGAGCGGTAATTTTCCTGTTTTGTTTTATCTCCTGATTTATAAATGGGTTTTATGATTGTGTTTTTCAAGTACTCTGGATATGTCCCTTGGTCTAGTACCTACCTTGTTCGCCAGCTTCACTAATATGGGTGATAGTGTTGTTTTGTTTTCCTTCATTGTTTGAGTTGTGATCTTGTGGAAACCTGGAGCAGTGTTGTTTCTTAAGGAAGTGATGATGCTGTTAATTTCTGCTTCGTCTACCAGTTTGAGTATGGCAGTTTCAAATTGTTTATTTGTCTTGGCCGTTCTTGGTTGCCTATTTATATTTTGTATTTGGTTTTCAGCTAAGGTTTTGCCGATTGCAACAAAGTACTTGTTTATTGTATTTGCAACGTCCATAGGGTTTTTATCAGCGTGCCATCTGGCGTTGTTATTTCTTTGATTGCCTGATCTTTTTGGGGTATTATTATTTATTATTCTATTCACTGTTTGCCAGAGTCGCCTATGTGCGTTTTTATTTGTTGTTGATTAGTATTGTGTTTTCATAGTTTTTATTTCATTTGTCGTGCTATTCTGCTGATACCTTTCTTTTAAAGCAACATTAATTGGGTTTCTTGTAATTGTTGTAATTGGGTTTGGCATTTTTTGTAAAGTTAATTCCTCATTTTAATTTTACGTATAATGTCTTCGTTTATCCAGTGATTTTGTTCTTTTCGCTCAATTCGTGTTTTTGTTTGATTTGTTGTTACAATTTTTTGTAATTCCTTCGATAATTGTTCATAGTCGTTGATGTGTTCAGTTTTTATGTTTCTGATTTCCCTATTGATTTGTTTGCGGTTTGTTTTTATGTATTCAAAGAACTTATATACATGTTTCTGCGGTTTGCCATGTTTGATTGTTGTCAGTAAAGCGTGATCAAATTGGTGATCTTAGTTTATTTTAAATTTGTATTTTGTACTCTGTCGTACTAGAGCGGCACTCACCCGCAAACGAAATCAGCTGTTTTCGAGTGTCACAGCACAACAATCATTTATTAAATAGCTCTATCAATGCACGATTTCTATTAATGAACGATGTGTTATAGCCAATCAAACGAGTTCAATCGAACATACGTTAAATGAAACCATGCAATGTCATCAAAACACTCCGTTACCCAGAACCACAGTAGAGAACTGTCAGTGTCAAATTGCATAAATTGTCATATAACCTCAAAAGACATCGGCGAAGACAAATCTATGCAGACGCCGCCAGAACAATACGATCGACGAAAAAATTTTGTAACCAACTCGAATATTAATCAGCGATGAATGATCTCGACAATTAACGCACTCGCTAATCGCTCGTGCGTTAAACAGTCTCTATCATTAATCGCTTTTTTAATCTACTTGTTGGTTAAATAACTATAAATTATTACTATAAAGAAATATTAATTAATATGGGTGTATGGTGTACAATACATACATATAATATTTTGGCTTTATACTTTGATATTTATCTTACCTTTGTCCTAAATGTTTGGGTGTGCACTGCACGCTCTGCACGTATGGACCGCACGCCACTGAAACTTAGGTTATTTTCTTATGTATGTTTATACGGGCGAGTTATCAGAACTATGGTCAAGTGGTCGAGTGACAAGCAAAAAAGAATGTATAAATCGTTGCTTAGTTGCTTATTTTCTACAATGCAGAATTAATTGTAATTATGCACTATTGACAGGATTTTGCATTTAGGCAAACAGAAAAAATCTGATGTGGCCACATTACACATTACAGCAGTGTCAAACTGTGTAAAACTCCGATGTTTTGGCAATACTGTCAATAGAATCAAAAGATCTGTCAAATCCTGGCTAACTAGTTTGAATGCAGTACGAGCGATCTCTAATTCTATGAAATAGAATTTGCTCATGCAGCTAAACTAATAATTTTACCAAAAAAATGTCATGGACATAAATTATTCAGAATTTCGTCTACTACAATTTATTTAGTTAGTGGTTAGTTAGTCAGTGCAGTCTCGAGCAGCCATCCGTTCAGACCAGTTGTGTACCACGCTCCAAGCCTACTGTATACCGCGAGACCGGCCAGCGTTCCGGCTTTCTTGGCACGGTCAGTCAATCACGATTGGCCTCCACGGAACAAAGGTCCAAACTTCCACTATTGAAGATCACAGTTCCATGGCTCACTCTTTGAAAGAAAACAACGTATAATTCCATACCTACACCCATATCGGAGAGATAGATCTCCAGGTCGTCGTTCGCGGAGCCCACCTGGACCTCCCGCAGCAGGACGTGGATCAGGACCTCAGAGCCCGGGGCTGTAAGCCCAGCCAGATCATTAGAATAAAACACCGGAAATGAATGCTGAATGCCGCTGGTCCTCATCACAATTCCAAAATATCAACATCGCATCTTCAATATCTCAGATCTGTGCGGCGTTAAAGTCAGTACAGAGGAGCTGAAGCGCACTCTGCTATCTGGACCGCCGATGCATCATCTACGGCCACGCCTCCTACAACTGCAATGCTATCCAGAAATGCTTACACTGTGTTAAAGACCGTCATATTGACCAGTGCACCACCGTGGACAAGCCTCCCGAATGCGCAGCCTGCGGTGGACAACATAGGGCTAGCTACCGTGGATGCCACGACGCTCCCAAGCAAACCAAGCACTCCATCATCAAGACATAACTTCATCCAGACCTAAGACTACACTTCACTACACCCCAAGTCCAAATCAACAAGCCCCGCCCACAACGTCTTTCCCGGTCGCACGTTTGCCCAAACAGTCGTCCTACGCCCGTCACCACCAACCAACTCGACCCCTCCCACAAATGTTCCGCACCTACATAACATCCTCCTAAAGTACGTTGCTGAAATCCAAACCTGCATAACCACGCTTGTCACCCACGGTATGTGCAACACATAGCAAAGTATCGACCCAATTCATATAAATTGCTCGGCCAAATTTGGCAATCCAGGCATCCAGGCGAGGCAGAAAGGGGTTACCCTTGCCTCTGATTTAGAAATTCATCAAGACAGGCAACAGAAAGCTTTTCAGTTCTAAGTTTGGTCATGAAACTTCTAAATATGAAGTTTCGTTGCGATACCTTTAGCCCTTTCACTGCGGCAATATTTTTTTGCTATTCACTAGTTTTGAGGCGTATGATCATTCTGACCCTATTTTTACTTGAATTCGGAAAAAACTCGTCCGCACCATTTGGCGAATATATTCGTCAAGAGCAGTGAAAGGGTTAGTAGTTTGACCAAAATCGTTGCAAAAAAACGGGTACAGGGCAGGATGTAAATTTTCAAATAAATCAAAAATTACAGCCACATCCTGGATTTGAACCAGGGACCTTTGCGTTTCTAGCACAATGCTCTACTATCTGAGCTACTGAGGCCTATGACATTTGTTAGTTATAATTGTCATACATCAAGGAAAGGTGATTTCAAAGGAAAGAAGTAGTGGTTACTACCAAATTATATTATAGCTATAAATATTAGATTATTGAATAGAATGTCTTATTGTGTTGAAGATTTTTTCTTATAGTTTTGGTTAACAAAATTTCATATATATGTATTGACGTTTCATGTCTGTCTGTATGATTGTTACATGAATAAAGTTTATTCTATTCTATCCTATTAATTATGACAATTACTTCTAACAAATGTCATAGGCCTGTCATAGCTCAGATGGGAGAGCATTGTGCTAGAAACGCAAAGGCCCCTTGTTCAAATCCAGGTTGTGGCTGTAATTTTTTATTTTTTTTAAATTTATATCCCGCCTGTATGTCACCATATTATTAACCTATAATGTTACTTTGACAATATGTCAAACATTTTCAGTTTTCTTTGTATCAACATATATTTATTTCAAGTAAATAAGTATTCGAAATAAATTAACCTTTCTAAGCAAATAAGCTAGAGTATTCAATAAAGGAAAAATTGTTTGTACAAAGGAAATGTTTTGAACCTTAAATAAACCCACATTTTTTTTATTAAGACCTAAAAATCTTCTCTATAATTTTCCGATACTGAGATTGCAATGGAAAAATTAAAGTGATTTTAAGACAATAATTTAAAAAGTATCATTGATATTTATTATACCGGTTGGAACCGCCAGTCATCCCGCGGTGTAGTCTAGACATGCCCCCACTTTATTTTAATTTTGCAGTGTACTTTTGATGCTCTGGGTCCACACTGGCTGGCGCGCACGTAAAGGCAGTATTGTTTTTGGTGGGGGTGAGGAGAATATCATGAGAATCGTTGCGCGATGACGGTTCCAACCGGTATATCAGCTATCGGAAAGTGATTAAAATTTACAAACTCTAACTTGGATCACATCAGTTAGTGAGATAAAGTCAAATATTTCAATTTTTGTATCAGTTACTCTTTCACTACATCTTATGGTAAAACTAAAATTGGTTCACCCTTTAATACATTTTACAGTAAAACTATAAAACTGTTGGGTTAGTTTAATTAGTGTGAAAATGTTAAGTGTGCTGATTGATAATTGGAAAAATTAAACGTTCACGATAAATAGCAAAACCTGATGTTGAGCAAAAAATACGGTCATTGGCTTGAAAAACTGGTTTTATGTCCATCAAATACACACAAATTTATGGCTCTGTTCATTGAATAAGTAAAAAGGATATTTTTTATCGATATAATCTTCACCGTATTGATTAGTCATTTGCTTCGTTTGTATTTCATTCTCCTTAACGTCCACCTGTTAACGGAACTGCCAACTATACTTCCAGGTTCATATTATAGTCCGCGGTATTGATTTTATATATTTGGAATAACAATGCCTTACTAATAGCAAAAAAAGTAATTGTTTTATTGTCCGTTTATTAAGCAGCTCCGTCTGGATTCCGGTTCAATTCTTAAGTAACTTTCTGTAACTGATCTCTAACATTGCATACTGGCTACTGGCTGTTGATAATAAATACATTAATTACTTAGATAACAAGATTAATAGTATATAATAGTGAAGATAGGTACATCAGTTAGCAGATGACCATAGTCGTCTACGTAGCGTGACTACAATTTTCGGTTTAATAAATATGAGGTTTGAATACGACATATACTTTTTGGTATAAATCTGGTTGTAATAGTATATTATTATACAACTTTTGTAAGATGTCAATTAGGGGTTGCAAGAGAACAATCTGTACAAATGCAACTTATGGTTACTGAGACAATGATCTGTACACCATATCTGGCAATGAAAGCGCTATGTTTTCAGTGGCGTAGCGAGCAAAAACTGGCGCCCGGGGCACGCTAGTATTTTGGCACCCCCCTCCCCCTCCAGGAAAACATAGTGATGTACTTAATACATACCCCGGGTGACCTACGCCATAGGTACTCCCGTTTATTTTTGTTGTATATAAAGCTGGTCGAATGAAATGTGGGAATGTGTTAATAGACAAAAAATGCCATTCTTTGGGATACTCTTGAGTTTAATATGACTTCCGGTTTTCCGGAATTACTTTTTTGTGTATTAATCTAGGTGGCCGCCAGGAATTGGTAAAAATAGTCGAAAATTGTCAAATAAACACTAACTAAATCGATGTTGGCCGACATTGCATCACTGGCGCCTTCTAGCGTAAGTTAATTGGTTTTTGGCCAGTGAGTCGTGTTTTTCACGGGTAACCAATGGCCACACCCTGATTATTTGACAGAAACCGTATTTTCGACTTCAAAAGTGCACATTTTCGCTAAGTACTTGATACTTAGCGAAAATGTGCACAAATTCGTATCCGTAATGCGGCTGAAAATTTGATGATCTAAGCTGGACACCACGACGCAAAACTTCTAAAGCATTCCGCATTTCTTTATTTGTTGGACCTGGCAATATTTCTATAGTATCTTCGTCCACTTCCTGTTCTTCACATTCGGTTTGGGAAATTGAAAACATTACAGATGGACAAATTTCATCTTCTGTAGGACGCTCCGCGATAGTTACGGCTCATATCTTCATTTGCCAAAACGAATGGCCGCTCGATTCACAAAGATAAACACAGCTTATTTGATTTTACCGCCTCGGTTCTTCGCCGCGCGTTTATTATTTTGCTTATTCGTTGCTCAACGCTAGAACCGACATAAGAAAAGTGATAACATAATCCGATGTGATGATTCCAATAAGTGGTGTTTTTCCTATGTATTTTCTATATGCGGCCGGCCCGTTTTTTTGCAAAAGTGATAACAATAACCGATTGATAACATTAACCATGATTACAATAAGCGGCGTTCACTGTATAACTTTTCCTAGCCGCATGATACTCGCGAGTTACCAAGTTTCTCAGCGCAGAATATTATTCCCTACTTTCCTGACTTTTGTCCTCCATAAAGAATCTAACATGATCATTAAAACCAAGGCATCGGTGGTTTACCAATTCTTCTGGTTATAAGAGGTGCGTGTACATCAAATAAACGCGTGAGACAGTCGCTGAAGAAATCAACTTTTTCGCTTTAATCATTGCAATGATAGATATTTCTCCATGGGATTGCGTACAGATCGTCTTGGAAGCGGCTATAATTCAAATTTTAAAATCACGATATGTTTTCATGAAATAGTAAGCTTTAAGATTTTGGTGTTTTAACTTACGAAATATTGTTTCTAGGTCCGCGAACTTTTCCAGTATGATCCTAGTGTCAACCACTGGGAGATCTTTACTTTTTAAAATCAGTTCAAGCCAATCAAGTCAATTATTCCCGTGTCACGCGCGCTATCTGCAATCATTTGCTCGAGGTGAAAATTAACACAAAGATTATATATAGCTCCTGTGTGGGCTTTTCCGCAATCGATCCGTAATCAATATTAAAATCGCCCACTATAAGCACGACCATTGTAATTGTTAGATTGTCCAAAATTATATCTTGTATTTCATCTAAAAAGTGTTGATAAAGTGACCTATGTGGGTTGTATACTCCACCTATTACGATTTTATAACTCCCATTGCGCAGAAAACTAGGAATGCACCGGAGCTGGATTTGGCCGGATAGCCGAATACCGGAGCTTCGGCTTAAATTTTGGCCGGAGCAGTGTCCGACAAAAATACTGAAAATTACTATGTGCGGTTAATTCATTCGATAATTCTCTTGTCAAAACTTCTTATTTATAACATTATACAGGGTCTCCCACGACGAGCAGCCATTAGACGTATATGGAGAACCAAATGAAATGAGAGATTGAATATCTGTGGACTTATATTGTTGGACACGATCGTCTCAACTAAGATATTTTTAGTTTTAGTTAGTTGAAACTCATTGTAATGCTTACTCGATTACTCATGGAACCTATTGATGCATTTTTTTCTGTTCCTACCCGAGATATTTTTTGGTCACATATCTTACATTTCACAAATGTATTGTTACGGCACAGTACGCAAAACTGCCACATATCACTTGTTTTGTTGTTGGTATTCATAGTTTTTACACTATTAGGAACGCACAAAACACAATGTAGTGCTGTCAAATAAAGTAAAAATACTAAAAGCTAAAAACCCTACGCTGTTTACGTGCTTGGGGTACCGCGCGCAGGTAAAACGGCCCGGCCCCGACAAGACGTAATGTTTTGCTTCGGCGGCCGGATACTAGAATTGCTCCGGCCGGAGCCGGATCTTAAAATATGGGCCGGATCGGCCGGATACCGGAGCAACACGGGAGCTCCGGTGCATCCCTACACAAAACCCACATATGTTCAATGACATTGTGTGTTGATACTGTTTTGTACAATAAACACTTTCTTAGATACTCTGCCGCTCATGGAAGTTCGGGCAGGTACCCAAAGCTTGAAAAATGTAATAAACTTCAATACATTGGTTGAAACAATATATATTTCATACTGTAATGATAATACGAGAATAAGAGAAACCACGGTCCAACACGGTCTGCTCTTGCGCATCGGCGCCGCGCACAAGTAACGTCAGTACGAGAAGGAAGCGGAAGTACCGTTAATATGGCGTTGATTTCGTGGCTGAGTTGTTGTCACGGTTGTAATGACATTTATGCGCGGACAATTAAAGCGTTGGCATGGTTAACTTGTTAACCTAAATAACCTACAAAAGTCAAAAACTTACGGATATATTTCGTTGCCTAGGTGACCGTGTCAACATCCTTCTTGCAGTGATGTCATCATGTCATGCGCAAAAATGAACGAATTTCAGCCGCGAAGTGAGCAGACCGTCTGGACCGTGAGAGAAACAATATAATGAGTTATTAGTAGGTATTTATAGCCTTATGTTAAACTTTCTTCTCGTCAAAACATCCACCCTTTGCGTTGAGGACTGCTTGAACCAAAAGAGGCATTCTTCTTATTAATTTTTCAAGAACTGTGTTGGATATATTATTCCATTCTTGTTGGATGATATTCCACAGATGATGACTCGAGGTGGGGCAGACTTTTCTTACCCGTCTGTCCAGTTCATCCCATAGTAATTCAATGGGGTTCAGGTCTGGACTCTGTGGTGGCCAAGTCATCACATGAAGCAAATTGCGTGCCTGGTTCTCAGCTAAATAATTTTTACATAGGTTTGCGGTATGTTTGGGGTCGTTATCATGAATAAATAAAAAAATGTCGCCAATTAATCTCATCCTCGATGGAATTCCATTTTCTTGTAGTATTGACAAATATTGTTCCTTTCTCATAATTCCATCAATTCATCTACTCCCGCAAATGAGAAATAACCCCTAACCAGCACAGAGCTTTTCTACCTTGCTTGACATTCGGTACAACACGCCCGGGGAGCATTCTTTCGTGCCTTGTTCTTCGTACGAATATTCTTCTAGTTTGACCAAACACTTCAATCTTCAATTCATCAGTCCATAAAATATGTTTCCAGTGTTTCTCGGTCCAATTTCGATGTGTTCGTGCCCACTGAAGTTGTTTCTGTCGATTTCCCCGACGAAGCAATGGTTTTCGTACGGCAACGCGTCCATGCAGATTTGCCGCTTGGGGACGTTGCTTTACTGTGCTTACGGATATGGGTCTTTCACGATCGCGATTGACTTCAGCGGTGATTTCAGGTGCGGTCAATTTTCTGTTTCGCTTACAAATTAATTTTATGCGTTTATCATCTGCATGGGAAGTTATTCGTGATGGTCCCGGCCGAACACGGTCATCCATATTCCCTGTTTCGTCATATCGGCGAATGGTGTCACTTATCGTTGACTTACTAATCTTATTTTTCCTGCATTTTCACGAACTGACAATCCTTCCTGATGAAAAGCGATAATTACAGCACGCTGTTCCTTACTTATTGGCTTTCCGCGTGGCATGATGTCGTCCGCGACACCCGCGTGACAGCGTTATCGTGTGCAGACCACCGATTGCAGGCATATACTGGATCACAGTATTTCATGCAAAAAACTGGAAAAGTGGGGTCGCAACATGTGTCTGTGATGCAGTATTTATGACTCTATTTATTACTTCGTATTTAATCCCTTGTACTAGAAACTAGAAATTTTCCAGCAACAACTTACAAAACAAAATAAATGTTGTATAATTATTAAATATTAAACATATTTTAAATTAGCACATTTAATAATGTCACATGTTACTGGAAATCAACTTTAATAATATGCCCGGTATTTGGTATAAATAGACGTGACCTTATGAGTACTTTTGTCATTATTTCCTATATATTTACTATGTGTCCGAACTTCCATGAGCGGCAGTATACATACCAACGCCACCAATTTATAGTTGGCAATTTTAACATATGATAAAAGCATATTTGGATTCAACCATGTTTCTGAGAGAACAACAGGGGCAAGGTTATTCCTGAGTTTTATAACTTTACCCAGAAGTGATCATATATTTATATGTACATATTATGTTAAGAAAATGAACCCCCTCTACGGGGCTGCATTTGTAGCATCCCCATCGTAGCAGATTTGCAGGCGAGCGCAACCGTCCACAAATAAAAAAGGCAAAAATAAACAAAGGCAAGCAACCTACATTCTAATCAATTAACGACAAATATTGGAGCACAATAAATAATATGATATTGAAAAATTATTAAAAAAGAAGCATTTACTTCCAAGTCATCTGATCATCGAAATTTTTGATTTCCTCGATGTCTGCATCAGTGGACTCGCATACCCTTCCATCGCATGACCATGCGAGGTAAGGGTGATAAAAATCAATGGTTGCGAATATCTTACCACCATTGAGTAATGCAAAGATATCTTCTGGTAGCGGTAATGAATATTGCTGAAGCTCTAGTGAATTTTTTAGGCCTGTGGAATAGTCAACAGTAACCTGTAGTTGCCCATTGACATGACCCCTGGTGCTGCCCAGTTTGAATAATTTATTCTTGACGACTCTAAGCTTTTCTAATCTACCGTATTCTTTTTCTATTAATAATAATAATAATAATAATAATAATAATCCACGCCTTAACATCCCCCACCAGCTTTCGCCACTACGGGGGCATCGGCAGTGCCCGAATTATCATTATTATGGCCCGCGTCTGTGACACGTCTTAAGTTGTTTTGGCTTTCAGCATTAGCCGAGGAGTAACGGAAAACCACAGAAAGAACATCACTCTGAAAGCAGGACGCGAGGATCGAACTCACGCCTCCCAGACTGATAGCCAAGCGCTTTACCGCTGCGCCACAGTCTGGTGTGGAAATACAGATGCGAAGGATGCTGCGAGTTGCAATCTTGAACGTTTCGGAATACTTGAATGATTTAACTGGAACTTCTTTCTTAATTTTTGTGGAATTTATTCGCGAACCATTAGTTGGTTAGTATGTCTCATGCATCGGCCAATAGAATTTAAATTGAATTTGTACATAACTTATCCACATTTGCCTATGATAACTATGTTGACTACTTATAAATGCAATACTTTGTTATAAATATTATCTACATACTGCCGTCCAACGGTAAAGCTGTATCTACAAAAATAACATTGATGATTCTTTGTCTTAAATAGGACTTTATTAGTAAAACAACGTATTTTATGCACAAATAGTTAGTTAACATAATACGCTATGGTTAAATACTTTACAGCAATTACTGTAATTTTCTGTGCCACATGATCGGATATATGTTTCCAATTGTTCTACGTGGACCCTCCTGAAGTACGTGAATTTGAAGTTAGCCTGGACGGCTCATCCTGACAATCTTCATCCTGAATAATTCCAAAACCTCGCATACAAAATCGCGCTCTCCAAAAGGCACCATACAATTTATATTAAAGAGAAAAAGAAAAAGAAGAAAAATTGTTGGATCAAACTGCTTATGGTGCTTAATCGACGCAATAAGACAATATCTTTTGCCCCGGAAGCTTAATTAAATTTTCATATTTAACGTAGAAAACAAAAATTGTCCAAAATGTGGGTATTGACTATGGAAACGTAAAAATTTGAAATTGATCAAGAAATTCCATTTGCTGTATATCTCCTTAAAACATTTGACAAAATATGCCTTTTTAGCAAATTTAAGGTACAAAAGTTATTCCAATCGAGTTTAAAGTGTGAGCCGATATTCATGTCATTATGTACAGTGTGTCCACGAAAGTCCGCACCATATGGAAAACTTTTTTATTGTGTATTTCTCAGAAAATTTTATTCTTTATATAAGTTGGCGGCTCATATGAAACCAAAACAGCAACAGTCAACTTTGTAAATTTCGATGCCATATACCGAGCGATTCAGAATATATGAATTTGTGTTAAGAGTAAAGTACCTTTATTTTCATTATTATCGATAAACTTTATTTGAAAATATTGTTTAGAAGTAAAAATTATATTCAAATATTAACTCACCTACTTTGCCACCTACTTTGAAAAAAAAAAATATTTTCAATTATTTTCTTAAAAATTACTCTTGTGACAAATATTAGTAAATGCCAGTGATACTAAAAGGTTCTTTTTTAACTTTTTTTTAGAATTTGAATACTTTTTTATATTGCTTGTTATATTGGTATGAGAACTAATGTGTATTTAGAACTAGCACAAAATTACTCATTTTCGTGGTGCGAAGTTGTTATTTCACCCTGTAGATATTAATATATCATACAATACCTAATTCAGGAGCGTGACTTACCTTTTATTCGGTTAGTATTAATGACTGTGGATAGGTTTATAACAGTAGTTATCCATCCACAGCGAGCGATTCTCAAGTGGCTGTACGCGCGGTACGACCACTTATGATGTTTTATTTTCACTGGTAATATTTTAATAAAAATAACTAAAGCATCCAAAATCTATTGTTTCATGAATTAATTATGACTGACTTACCCGTTATTAAGTTAATAACTGTTATGAATATGTTAATAATGCTAACTTATTATCTATGAACTTATTTTATTTCTACTACTTACAATTACAAAAATACATACATTAATACAAATTAGTTTATGTGCTGTAACTTTTAAAACAATGCTTACACTACAACAAAAAGTTGGATATGTTTTACTACATGGATGAAATAGACCGCACCGAGATCTTGCTGCTATTTTCAATGAAAGACATCCACACAACGAAATTGCCCATTCAGCCGTTTCCAGCAGAATGAAAAAATTCAAACAGGGTAAGGCTGTTGAAAATAGCTTCAAGAAACCCCTCAAAAAATATGTTGCCGAAAATGAGGAAACAAGTTTTTGCAGTGTTGCAAGAAGTAATCAAACATCAAACGACTTCTGTTCGACAAATTGCTGCACATAGCCAATGCAGTAAATCAACAGTACATGAAATACCAAAACTAAACAAGTATCACTCTTATAAACCGACCTTTATAAGTACACTAAAAGAAAGCGACTTTGACATCAGGTATGACTTTGCCCTCTCGTTTGAGGGGAAAATGGAAGAGAACAGATTTCTTTTTTAAATATTCTTTGGACAGACGAGGCAACATTTACGTCAAAGAACAGGCCCATTCTTCACAAAATTGCCGGTGGTGAGCACATGAAAATCCGATCTTTACAAGAGAATGCCGAGATCAGTACCATTTTAAGACCAATGTGCTGTGCGGTATTTTGAATAATCAAATATTTGGGCCTATTTTTCCGTCAAAATTTAAATGGGGAATTATATCTTCAGTTGCTGAACATAGGGTTGTCACCTTTTTTGGACAATTTGCCGTTAATTCAACGGGCGCCAATTTGATTCCAGCTTGATGGTGCGCCCATTCACAATATAAACTCTGTCTAGAACTTTTTAAATTCATAAATTTGGCCATCGCTGGATAGGCAGAAATTCGGAATTAAGATCCTGGCCACCTAGATTCCCCGACTTTACCCTGGTAGATTTCTTTTTGTGGGGTTACGTTTAAAATAAAGTATACAAACACCGACCATTTAGAGATATAAATCATTTGGAGGAAACTATACAAAATTGTATCCAGAACATTCCACCGAATTTTGTTAGTAATACGGCCAAAGATGCCAACGTATAGAATAAAATTTTCTGAAAAATACAAAATAAAGCTTTTTCCATATGGTGCGGACTTTCGTGGACAGACTGTATACATCAAGTTCAGGTTTTATAGATCTATTTTATCATCGTATATTATGCGTATGTTAATTTCCACTTAAACTATTGTTCATTCAGCGGAAATCCATGCTGAAAGAAAATGCAGATAAAATGCAGATTGCAAAACTCCCCTCTTGGGAATAAAGTGCTAAAGGTTGAATAATTTTGTAGTTTGATGGAAGTTATTCGATTATCTTTACTTGCCACAACTCGTATTTCTGTACACTATGCTTAGGTACATAATCGTACACAATATAGTATATGTTTACTCTTTTTTTATTTACAGGTGCATCATTCCGCTTGGGGGTCCACTGCTGTCCGAGAATGCCCGAGAGAAAAATCCGACGAATAATAGTGTCCGTTCTGGCTCTATTCGGTGTACTTTATATAACAGTTTACAAGGGCTTATGGGACACCACCATTACATTTACAATACCACCGTCCTATACTATAAATCTGCCAAATTACACTTACGTTTACCCGATAGAAGAGCTACCTGTCGATGACTACTCAAGACTGGTTGACATTGCCAAATTCAAGTTCATCCTACAAAATAACATCTGTGGAAATTCAACACCTATAATACTTCTGATTTTGATTCATTCAACACCTGGAAACTTCGAAAAGAGACGACTTATTAGGGAGACATGGGGGAGGCCAAGAGATGGAGTTAGAATAGGTTTTATGCTTGGCAAATTTAGCAACAAAACTTTAACAAATGAAATAACGAGAGAAAACGAATTACATCGAGATTTTGTTCAGGGAAACTTTGTGGATAGTTATAGGAATATGACTTACAAGCATACGATGGTTTTAAAGTTTGCCATGTATCATTGTCCCCAAGCCAAATATATCCTAAAAGCCGACGATGACATTTTTGTAAATACTAACGCTTTGTTTGAATTGTTAAACGATTCTTTCGGATCGGTTTCAAATTTATTACTTTGTAAGGTTTGTAGGCATGCGAGGGTTTTTCGTAGTTTTCGCTCAAAATGGCGCGTCTCGTTCCAAGAATATCCAGGTCGGAAATACCCGACGTATTGTTTAGGGTTTGCTGTGCTATATTCGCCCGATGTTGTCTTTGAATTGTACAAAAACGCGCAAAGTTTACCGTACTTTTGGATCGATGACGTACACATTACGGGTACATCAGCGGTTGGCACTAATGTTACGCACACTGACGTTTCGCGGTGGGTAATGCAGCTTGCTGAAGTGAGAGAGTCAAACGTTAACAAAGTTTTATTCGGTGATCCCAGTATGGAACGCGAAGCGGTGCTAAGAATGTGGAATTATACGCAAAGTACAAAGTATAGTAGTGAACATACTGCATTGAACTGGTTCCTCTGAGTGGGTATTCTAGAATGTACGGACACAGAGGCGAGAATAATAATTAAATACACATATTCACTCAAAAGTAGTTTTTCAGATAAGTGTATTGCAAGATATTGCAAAGACAAAGATTGAACAACAAAATATTGAAAAAAGTTTTTACAAATAATGATAAATACCCAAGTATTAAGATTTCCGGACAAATCTTACTTTTTAATATTTTTCAATTATTAATGTAAGACCGACAACTATTTGTTATTCATTGTTCTACAGAATAACTTATGATACTATATATTATACTATACGATATTATACTAGTAGTGCAGGCAAATTAACTAATTAGATGCGTAACCGGTATTATTTGTAGACATGACTTTTATCATTGGAAATGGTAAAGGGCTCATAGTGAAAGTAAAAAATTAACTGCAGGTCATGGGGTGGAATAGTATTTACTTGGAGGGGGGTTGAAAGCGGGTGCAATATATATTGTTTTCCGGCGAAACTAGACGTTTTATTCAAAAATGTTCCATAAGTTGTATATCATAAAAAATCTACAACATTCATACGGGTCACATTTTACTATTACCTCAAAATTTCCGAGAAAAATGCGACCGGCAATGCAAAAACGATTTTTTTGTTTTTTAAATTATTTTTAGTTATTGCAACAATAATTAAATTTTCATAAAATTTTGTGAAAACTTGCCTTTTTGTATCATAAATAAGCATATGATATTTAGTTTTTACAATGAAAATCAGTTGTTTTTCTAAAAGAAATTCTCTGGTGGAAAAATCATCGTACAGAGTTCTTCTGGTGCTCATTTTTTGTTTTTACATGTAGTTATTATACAATAATAAAAATAATAGTCCCTAGTTAACTACATGCTCAAAAATTAAAAACCCCAAAAAAACTTTTGCAACAAAATTGCAAAACTGTTCAGTTGTACGGAAAACAATACAAAATAAACTGTCTCTCATTTTTACACTAAAGTTTTATAGCTTCAGATAAGTAAGCAAAATAATCACTTTTTGTCTTAAAAGAGTGGTTACTACAAAACATCAAAACGTCCGAGAAAAATTCGTTAAATCCATTTTTTAGTATCTTTTAATTTTAATTATCGTATAAATAATTTAGTTTTGACGAGAAAAGTACATTTTCGGTGAATATCGAAGAATCAGTACAATAGTATGATTGTGCGTTTATTTTGAGTACTGAAATCTTTTCCAGTGCTGTTTATAGGTATAATTAGTCAAACAGCTTTATATATGAAGAATATCGGTCTATTGTTGTTTTCTTACATTGCTTTTGTGGCTGTGATACAACCTCTGCTTTTACAGACAAAGGAAGAACAAAACACATTGAACTCTCTCATTAAATCTCCTCAGTTGAGAGTGGTAAAGCACTTTTATGAGACGATATTTGGATGACTTCAGATTTAAGCACTATAAAATATGAACGACAAAGTCGACTTGCAAATCAGAAAAATTGCTACCAACTGTCGGAGCAGCTGTACAACATTCCTATAGGGTATATTTTCAACTACAAGCGTGGCTTAGTAACAAAATGACTGCAACCAAGTGGGGCTGGAAACAAGTATTGTCGAATAATACGAAATACTTATGCCTTGGTTTAGAGAAGGTTCAGTCATTCCGAAAGGTTTGCTGAGTTGCAGAGTTAGTAAAACAGTTTTAGGTGACGAATACAGTCCCAACAGCGCTTGCTCGACATGTCTGTAAATTGATGATGTTATCAATTTACAAGTGCACGAATTATAGTGTATCTCTGGATGATTTGAGATTTTAATATTGCCACCAACTGTTGGAGCAAGTGTGCAACATTCCTGTTTGGTATATTTTCGTGATTTTCAACTACAAGCGTGGCTTGGAAACAACATGACTGCAATCAAGTGGGGCTGGAAACAAGTATTGGCGAATCATACGAAAATACTAATGCCGTAGTTTACCAGAAGGTTTAGTCATTCGGAAAGTTTGCTTAAAACCATTGTTTGTAATTTGAAAGAAGTTGTGAAGGAAATGGACGCGGGTGGCGAAAATACGGACTATGCTGACTTATGCACAAAATGTCAGGAACATTGTTCAAATATTGAAAAAATAGTGCTAGATTTAAATAACTTAGAAGACAGGTCCACTGAAATGGAGCAGCCGCATCTTTGCCCAGGAAATGTGACAGTTAAAGAATTCAGTGATGAAGAAACATTCAAATCTGACATGAGACAACGATGAACACAAAAAAATAGCAAAAAGGCAAAGATTGGTAGAGAGTTATTTATATTTATATCTGTAATTATATATTGTGACGGGGTGGGTTCATTCGGATGGTTGCTCAATGAAAAGCCTCGAAGACCTTTGGACAGTTGTTTATTTACACACAATATTATATACACAAACTCAAAAGGTGTGCTACAACAAAATAAAGAGATATTCGAAAACGCAAGTCGCGGTAGGTGCAACGTATCCTACACTGAGGATGCCTGTCTCTCTATCTGGAACTCACGTTGTTAGCAAGGCCTACGAGGTGCGCCAGCCGCCGTGCTAGTTTCTTCCAGCCCGATGAGCGAAATCCTATTCCAGGGTTGCGTGCCGTGTTTATACTGGTCGGTCAAGCAAGTGTGTCGACACGTAGTGGAAGGGGGCACCTGCGCCCTCGCTAGCACGGGTGCGATGGTGGCGACTTCGTATTACGAAGTACATTGGTATTTGGGGCGTGTTACAATATTAATTTATTATTATTAATTATTAAAGTACTTTTTCTACTATATTGATGTATTGATGTTTCACATTTTTAATTGCTGTAGTAGATTTTTCGTCAACAGTTTGTGAATATTTAAGACATAAATAATTTACTTTCAGAAGCTTCGTCAAAACTAAATTAGTGACTGAAATAATTAAAATTGAAAATACAAAAAAAATGATTTTTCGCCTTTTTTCTCGGATGTTTGAGCTTATGTTAGATATATAGTAACCTCTGCAAAAGTTGTAGATTTTTTCATGATCTACAACTTTTGTATTAGATACTTTTTGATTCTAGGTATAACAAAAACTGATTATTTTGCTTACTTATCTGAAGCTTGCAGAAATGAGAGACAATTTCTTTTGTATTTTTTCCCTACAATTGTTGTAATGTAATTGGTGCAAATGGTGTAACCAGTTTTGCAATTTTCTTAAAAATTTAAACAAGCTATGAACAGTTACTGAAAAGTTAATTGTTGCAAAAGTCATTTTTGAGTTTATTTAATTTTTGAGCATGTTGTTTAATAGGGACTATTATTTTTTATTATTGTATCAATAAGTACATGTAAAAATAACAAAAATGAGCACAAGAAGAATTATGTACGATGCTTTTTGACCACAGATTTATTTTTTTTTTGAAAAAACTGATTTTGATTGGAAAAACTTAATATCTAAAATACTTCTTGCTTTATGTATATAAAAAAATTTATGCTTATTTATAACATAAAAAGGCACGCTTTCACATAATTTCATCAAAATTGAATTATTATTGTTGCGATAATGAAAAATTAGAAATAGAAAAATAGTTTTTCGCATTGGAATTCGCATTTTACCCGGAAATTTTGAGGTCATAGTAAAAAGTAACCCTTATGAAAGTTGTAGATTCGTCAACTTTTGCCGGAAAACGCAATAATATATTACGCACCCGCTTTCAAAACCCCCAAATAAACACTATACCACCCCATGACTTTTATTTTTTGGCATTTATTATTTTACGTTCACTATGAGCCCCTTTACCATTTCCAGTGATAAATGTCCTGTCTGCAATTAATACCCCCTATCAACTTTATTTGCCTGCCCTGTAATGGGTGGATAACGCATTATATTAAGTATTTCTGGAAATGTTAATTGATAAATCGATAAATCGATTTGTTGGTGACAATGGATATGTACGTTATACTCGACAGGCTGCTATAGCATTTAACAGGAGACACCAGGATTGTCCCTATATCATTCTCATAGAAGACATGAACACTACTGAAAATGTTGTGTATCACTATAGAGTCGTATCATCTACAAAATACCGGTTCTGTAGCGTACCGGTCAGTAAAGTACCGTTCCATCATGTACACTGGTGGAATTAGGTTTGTTCTAATCAGGCATTTCAGCAGTGTGTCGATGATGTATCCATGTACAAGTTTTTTCCTGAGGCGCTCGGCCGCTAAAAGCAAAAAATTGGTCGTTTACGCTGCATGCTCATATATCGGTACACGAATATATATGTCACGACAAACTATTTTAAAATCCTGCAACAGCGATACGAACATACTTAATTCCATGACTGTACCGGTACACATTCCGATACCTACCAAATGTTCAAATTTAGGTGTACAGTTACGTATTGAGTAGTACCAGAGAGGCACGTTGTTATAAAATATAGTAGGCTAGATCTTATTTTGAAAATTATATTTATTTCGTAGGACCCTCTCAATTTTTTTGATTTATATCCATACGTGTAGGAGTGCGTGAAAAGTGTTTCTAGTATGTTTTTGTTTTTGTAGGATCTGAGTCTGAAAGCAGAAATTATTAGAAATTATTTATCGCTCTTTTCTACAAACAAAAATCCTTGTGGCCAGGCACGTGACTTTATCGTGCGTGCGTGTTTCTCCTCGTCATAGCAAACTCGACATATTTGCGTATTGAATTCGCTTTCACCGCAAACGCTGATGTTCTGACAATACTGTCAATAGAATCAAAATATCTGTCAAATCCAGGCTAATTAGTTTTAATGGATACACTAGCGATGTCAGTCAAATAGAATTTGCTCATGCAGCAAAGCTATTTTTTTACAAAAAAATCATAGACATAAATTATACAAAATTCCCGCTACATTAATTTATTATTTAACTATTTTGACAAAATTACAGAAATGGCGGCTTATTTGCAAAATCGTTGAAAAATGCTAAGAGTAAAGCTCCAGTTTCTTTACACCCTTTTGAACAAAACTTCTTGCTCATGAAACTTCTAAAACGCACACGGACACGCACATGCACACGCACACGCAGACAGACTTTTGACCCAGGGGTCAAAATTGTTCAGGGGACCCACAAGACTTATTTCCGCTATTATCTTATTTTTTTTTTCGACACTATTACAATACTTTGTCATAACTACTATATAGCATAAAAGCACCAGTTTTCAGTTAGCTCTGAAGAAGCGAACAACAAGGTTTGCGAAACGTCCGCATTTACGAAGTTTGACACACGGCTAAATCCGTAAGCAATTTATTTTGTAAGTAAAAAGCATACCAGAAACAGTTTTCACTTGTTTGATGTCGTTCAGCTTAGATTATTATATTTTGTATTTTTGACAAATTCAGTACAGTATAGGGGATTTCCAGAAATTTAAATATTTCTTAAATAACAATTTTGAGATATCGTTGTCATCATGAATAGAAAAATTATAACCTAAATTGTTACACACTCGAGTGAAGGTAATTTTTAAACGATAGAAAATGTTAGAAAAAATTATTTTCAGTAAGAAGTTATCTTTGCTATGGTATAACTTCATATCATAATATTGGATGCCGAGTCTCGGCAACAGAGAACCCACATGGGGCTAGCAATATTTGGAGAATATTAACATGTGTTGGGGAATTTTTGATACATGAATCATGGAAATGCAAACTTGCATTTCCAACTGGATGTTGCCTCCATCCATAATGATAGACTTGTTTCCACCACTGAAATGTTTTTGAGGACATGAAAAATGAGGTTTATGCATCCTCACCCCAATATAGAGACTTGTGCAAAATAATACGAGTTGTTTATTTGAAGCATTCTTGTTGTTTTTTTTTGTTTAACTTGAAGTATATATTTTTTGATATTTGGTGACTTGGTGTTTCTCAGCTTTTAAGATGACGTGGTTACATACCTGAGACATGAAAAAAACTTCAGGGTTTTCTTCGCGGGTATTTATTCCTAATTCAGACTTAAGTTTGTAGCCAATTTTTGAAACAGATAAGTATCATACTTTATAACCTGTACTGTCTATCAGTTTAAACACAAGATTGTAATTTAGTAGGAATATGTTTTGGTAGTGTGTGCAAAAACTCAGCTCTCCAAGTCTACTGTCTATATGTAATAAAACAAAAGTAACTTAAAACTAAGTAACATTTTAAGATTGTATCTTCGAAACAATAGTGACAGGAAAAATGACTTCTTTTGCATCTTCCGGAACATATAGCCACAAGTAGCATAACACCTTGTATATACAAGCTGGTCCATAAACTGACGTCAATACTGCAAGGGTGCATGGGCCAGCATAATTAATTTAACAAATAATTAAACAGAATAATGAAACTTTAGTAATTGCGATCTAAATTTTCTCACAAAAGCGTTTAAGAATTCTAGGACATTCAAATTTGCATCACTTTGACGATTTATGCTGCCAAAAATGTACAAGCCAATTAAAGGGAATCTTAATTATTAAATGAATAATAATTAGCACAGAATAATTAAACTTTAGTAATTGCGGTTTCGATTGTCAAATTTGCATCACTTTGAGCATAAATGCTCGCAAAAGTATACAAGGCAATAAACGGGAAACTTACCTTAAAAAATGATCATTTAGTCTAGATTTTAAAATACATATAAAACATTTACTATTTGCCACTTTAGAAAAAAATATGTTTGTTTTGAAATTATGTACAAAATTTGGTTTTTGATGAGATTATTGCTTCGTATATCATTTGTTGTAAGATACTTACATTAAAGTACAGTTTGATTTGGATGCCACCGCGACTGGTTTGAACACGCGCATGAGGTTATTGCGTTGTCTGACCTCAAACATATTATATTATCTTTTGTGTAAATATTTTCCTTGCCCTATCCCAAAAACATTCCCACAACAAAATTTAAAGAAAACTATCCAACAACAAATTTTAAAGAAAATGGAAAATGTTCACTATACAGTCATATTTTTTCTTCAGTAGAACGTTTAAATCTTTTTCGGCGTCAACTACTACAATTCATGCAAATAAAAAAAAAAAAAGGTATGTTATACACGCAAAGAATATATATATCTTAAGTCGCCTATTTACAGTATTTTTTGTATTATTGAAATTTTTTGTATTATTTGTTACACTAAATAAGTCATATTACCATTGATCTGTGATAGAGTTAGTAGGTACTATTAAATAAAAATACTTGTTGTTTTTTTCAGTAAAATCGAATCAAACATTTATAAATAAGTGTTAAAATATTTTTAGATCTTATTTGTTGATGAAACTAATATTGTTACTGCACATAGAGTTAACTATTATTAGGTTAGGGCGAATGTGCTGCATTGGAGTTCTCTTTTGATGTGGTGAGCACTTTATAAGATATTAAGAGTTATGGTATTTCGTAGAACTTTGGTGTGTTGTACCTACATTATTTATACCTTGAGGGTAATTGTAAGAATTAGTATTAAGACTGCTACTATGATTGCCCGTTCGCAGTGATTTTAAATTGCTGCTGCAATTGCAGTGTTACAACGATTACCGACTGCCAGATCCGTTTGTAATCATAATATAGGCACCGATGACAGATGTCTCCGGAAACTGGCTACTGATCTTTTCGTGGAGGATATTTCGAACATGATTGCTATAATATAAATAATGAATTATTCGTCTAATAGGCGGTTACAAAACTGGATTACATATAGGTATATCTCCAAAAGAAAGCATGTACAAAATTGTTACTTAGTTGGTTCTGAAGATAAATATCAATGTTCACTGTAAGTTATAAATCCCAGTCCGTTTGTCGTAATAGCGAACTATTACGTCATTTGCCATTGAAAAAAACGCCGAGTATCGGCTGACGGCGAATACAATCCAATCATCATAATATGACCAACAGCGATTTTCCAATCACAGTGATTGATCACAGATATCGCTGATTAGTTTACATCAGGGCTACAGTCGGCAACAGGAAACATGTGTTTTGTGATGGTTGTGCAGTGTTAGTTTTGTTTTAGTTGTAAATAGCAATATAAGGGTACTGTGACCATTAGGGTTGCCGACTGGCTTTGGTCTAAGCGTTCCGTTAGAGATTTTTTTGTATAGTTTATGTTTACACCTATTTTAGTTGTATGTACATTTTAATTGACTGACTGAAGCTTTAATTTAATTTTAAATTAAATTTCGCTATTTACGTCTTACATTGAAGAAAGACTGCCGAATTAAGTAAGTAAGCAATGTGCTATTCACACAACTTCTACCCCTAACAAAAGTGTTTTTGGTTTATAAGTAACTTATAAAATAAAGAAATAAATACTTACATTACTGCATTCGAGTTTACTTTACCTTTTCACTCAATCCATTTCAAACAATGCCCGGAATTTAATATTGATATTTTATGCATGGCTAAAAGTACTGCTACTGTTCAATAATGTATGCAATAATTGAGCAGTTATACACGTCATTCTATTGGTTGGACTTTGTTTCGAACGTTATGAAATAATTAACGACCATTATTAATATTTTATTACAACCCGTCTTATAATGGAAGACCTGGTACTAATCGAATGTCCATTGTATTTTATTTTAAGTTGGGAGCATAGGGTGATATTAGAGCGCTAGCGTCTAGGGCTTTGGCGCGAGAATGTAGGGGCTGAAAATAGACGGCATTCATCCTGTTTGATATGGGGTTTCGTACGAAAAGGTTGTGTTCTGTGGGGGCTCAGTCCCCAGAGTCTCTAGTGTGTGTTCTCCGACTCATCCATTGTTGAAAAAATGCGTAAGAAGTTTATTAGATTACAGAGGTATTGTTTATTAGAGCTTAATTCATTCATATTGTGCTGTTGCCTTATCTGCAACAGATAAGAAATTGAATTTTGTGACTAGATGTTATGGTTCATATTTTCTGTAAGCAGTTGTGCATTGTATATTTATGTATATATTTTTTGTTAAATAGTTTTTTTTGTTGTGGGCGTCGGCATTTCATTTTAGTATAGAATTAGACCTGCTCTCGTTGTGTAGAAGCTGTTGGCTTGCAAGTAGTTTTGATTATTAATTAGAACGGGTTCAGCTTTCTCAACAAAGTCTAACAGCCAGCATTTTAAGCCTCCGTAAGAGTTAGAGATATCAGATAGGCTGGTGATCCAGAACGCCACCGTAAGTAAAATCGAGTAATAAATTACTCGAGAATTTAAGTCGAGTTATGTTTGAAGTAGCCATTATATTCAAATTGACGGCTTGGCGTCCCCAAGCCGGCTTAAAAGGGATCGCCATCTTGAACATGTGGTTTAAGGTTAGGTTTGTAATCGAAGCCCTAACAGAGGCCCCCTTCAGTAGAGTGCATTGTCTATAGTCTATAGTCTCCATAGTTAAAGCAAAGAACGGCAACGAAAGTGGTGTAGGGATTTGCTTAGGCGACCCTGTGGAAATTGCGCGTGGCATTCCAAGAATTTTGTTTCTTGGTTTTGAGGAGGATATTTTGTTTGATAAATGTCGATATAGATATATGTAGTCGTGAATTTGTGTCAGGAAATGTACTGCTGGTGGCAGCATAATAATTAAATATTTGCAGTATAGTTTCTTGTGGGTATTGAAATTGTTTTTAAAAGAAATGTCTTAATTCTCGAGACCGTTCGGTGATGAAAGTTTGGAGTAAATTGTGTTAGACAGGGCTTGTGACAGTTGTGATTTGTAGCGATATGCAGATACATAGTTTTGAAGTAAATTTGAGGATTTTTTTTATTGAGAAGAAAATGGCAGAATAGAGATGGCATCAGTAAACAATAAACAGAAAAAAATCGAACCATCAGTCGTAGAATTAGTGAAAGTAAGGATAGGATACAAACAAAGCTCTACTTTGTTTGGTAAAATTAGAGGAAATAGAGTTGAGTTTAAAGATTGAAACAAGTTAAGTTTTTATTGTATGCTTTTTTTGCAAATGGCTTCTCTGAGCGGAGAATCGCGAAACACACACGCGGTATTTAATTTATAATTAATTAAAATTACGGGGTATACTCTTGCAACTGTATTTTATAAAAATAAACCAGTTATTAAGAGAAGTTGCAGAGTATTGTTTTGTAAGGGGCATTCAACGGCAAAGCAGATATTCCGAAAAATTTGAGTTTCCGTATATCCGGCTAGGCATGCGGCGTGGTCTGTGTGGAAGTAGCTTGTCGTCTCGTTGCCGTATGAAGCCGAAATCGTTCTAGTGATGGTAGTGGTCGCAAAGCAGCCCGCGAGAGTCGCAAAATGCAAAAAAAGTTGCAAGCACATATACTGCACTTTGTACGTCGAAATTTAGTGCCGTTAGATTTACAGGGTTGTAATCTATAGCAAGCGAAGCGCAGTGAGCTTCAAAAATGGTGTGATCGCGAAAACGCCCAAGGGTGGCGTAGAGACAAAAAAATACAAAGTGATAGATGACAGAATTGCTGCACTTTAATCATCGATAACTGTCACTCAAAGTCATCCAGTAGCGGCTCGGCGATTTATTAATGCGAAGAATAATATAGTAAATTGTTCTCAGCAGTTCACGGGCAATAATTTCTACTGTGGGAAGTATTAGAAATCAAATGTAAGACGATAAATATATCTTTTAAAACCTAGATTAATCCAGAATCCTGGATTTGTTTTGGTTTATAAAATAAATAATTAAATGTGTATCAACTCATAAGAATGAAACAAAACAGTAATTTGATAACAAAAGTAATTTAATATGGGCCAAGTCAATGTGCCCATATAGGGCAGTATTGTTTTTATTGGCCCCTTCTTGAGAAAAATAACAAAACAAAATTAATGTGAATACAAAAGAAAAAGACAATTACATTATATACCTCAGAGAGGAATATTTAGCCGCCACCCACACATCCTGCATGGCACTCAAATAAATTAAATATAGTAATTATTTATTTATTGACCACCCGCCTCAATCTGCCCAGTGAACAATTGACTCTTTAATCTATACCTGAATGCACGTTCACTCTCCTTTATTAAATTTTCCGAAAACTTGTTATAAACAATATAAACATTAGGCACACAGTAAGTAAACGATCTTTTGAAGGTTTCTAAACGATGGCGGTATTGTGACTGCATGTCTGTACCTAACATTAATGTTATGAACATCAGTTCGGAATCTGATCATATTATATAAATAAGGTGGACATTTGACACGCTTTTTTGACTTCCTTTCGGCCGAATCTTGGGATGACGTGTCGGGTAAAAATGACCCGGATTCAGCCTGCGAGGCGTTCGGTGGGATTGTCGGAGTACATTTTGAACGGTGTTTCCCTGTCGGAAATGTACAATGGGACGGATGAAGCGCACTGTGCGTTATCGTGATGATAATTTGGCTCATCTAAGGGAGCTGATGATACAGTTTCGGGAGGCGGCTCAGAGAAATCCGTATTTGAGGCGAGCCAGCGCGGATGTTTGTCAATTATACAGTGTCGGTTTGTCTGAGGCGCGTAGGCGAGATAATGATGACAGCATTTGGAATGCGCCTAATAAAACGAAAGAAATGTGGAAAATTATATCCTTAGAGACCGGCGCCTCACGTCGGGTTTCTGATCCAAAAATCGATTCGGGTGGTCGGGTTCTCTCCAATATTGAGGCTGTTAATGCATTTAATCTAACATTTAGTGAACGCGTCATATCCTGCAAAGTGGTAGATGGTGGTTGGATTGATGCTCTTGTGCCCATGCAGGGGAGGTCGTTGGTTTTTTGTCCGGTGACTGAGAGCGAGGTCGCCAGTTTTGTGGCTGAAATAAAATCGTCGACGTCTGCTGGGTATGATGCGGAGACCTTTGACTCACCTCATAAACTTAGTTTTTGTAACGGGACGTTTTCCCTCTGCGTTGAAAAGTGCTTTAGTGATGCCTCTGCATAAGGGTGGCTGTAGGAAGGAGACTAGCAACTATCGACCAATTAGTCTCATGTCGGCCTTTGCGAAGGTGGTTGAGCTCGCGATTTATAAGCAGTTATCCTCATTTTTGGCTGCGACCAACGCGATTTCTCCATGCCAGCACGGATTTATAAAGAGCAGGGGAATTGAAACCGGCGTATTTGAGTTTGTTGACACCACTGTTAGAGCCATTGATGTAAGGTAGTGCTGGGTTTGTTTGTCGATTTTAGCCGTGCATTCGAGTTTGTGAACCATGATACTCTTCTATACAAACTGCAAAGATATGGTGTCAGGGGAGCGGCACTCGGTGTCTTCGAGACGTATTTGAGGGAACGCACACAAAGATTTAGATTGGGGTCTGGTGCTGAGAGTGATGTTGCGGTACTGCGGTCCGGTACCCCTCAGGGGTCCGTACGCTCTCCGATTCTATATGCGCTTTACGCTAATGATCTGCCACATTTTATCAGAAGTCGGCATGGTGCGCGGGTGGAGCCGATGAGTTACGCCGACGATACCAATTTTTTAATAAAATGTGATAATGTGGCTGACGCGGTGTCATGCGCGTGTGACCTATATCGCGACGTGGTGACTTGGGCCGACAAGAACGATTTGCGGCTAAATCAGGGCAAGATGGTGGCTGTACTTTATAGATCATGTCATGTCGGTCATTACCTTTGTATTAGGCTGCGGAGGTGCTGTCACGGGCTCGGTACCATCAAGAGACGCTGTAGTGAGGGAGTAGTGTTATCTTTTTACCACGCATGTTTTCACTCTCTTATGAGGTATGGTGTACAATTTTGGGGAACTGCGACCACTGTTAGCAGAGTGTTTAAACTGCAAAAGCACGCAGTGCATATTATGGCGGGTTTGGGATATAGAGACTCCTGTAGGGGCACTTTTCGGACGTTGCGGATTCTCACGGTGTACACAGATAGAAAAGATTTCTTGTTTTAAAGAAATGTATTTGTTTGAATTTATTCTTTTGGGTCAAAACATATTTCTTTGACGCCAACAATATTTACTCTAGTTTATTTGCTTGCAGAGATTAATTTATTTGAAATATTTATTTAAGTGGAATAAATATATATGGATACAAACAAAAATTACTTTCCTTTAAAGTAATATTTTAGTTTCGATTTAAAAAAAAAACGTTTCTTTACACCAATGAAATATAATTTTGATTCTAACATATAAATTTGTATATAAGGAGAGATTTATTTCGCTTAAAGTAATATTTTCTTTGACTTAAAAATAGGTTTACTTCCGCCAAAGAAATCATATTTTGATTAAAATAAATATATTTGTACACAAGAAGAGATTTATTTCCTTTAAAGTAATATTTTTGTTTTGGCTTTAAAATAGGTTTACTTCCACCAAAGAAATCATATTTTGATTCAAATAAATATATTTTTAATGTCGTCCAACTGTATTGTTAGATGGCGCTGTAAACTCTCTCCTCGCACTTCGTACATATGAAGAGTATAAAGCCGCGTGATCGACAGTATAGAACTTATAGAGTACAGTGCCTGCAGGTTCAAGTTGCGATTCCAAATCAGCGTACACTTTACTAACTTAACCTTGACTATATGTTTGGTTGGGAAGACCAAGCATTGGTCGAGGATGTGCGACATCCCAAAAAGGAGGTGACACATGGCGAGTCTTCCAAAAAATTCTTGTTTATTAATTCCTTCAACAAATTAATAATTTTAATCATTTTAACTCGACCAACAATTTTGTTAATTTAAAAAAATGTAGTTCTTTCACTCAACACAATCATAATTATTTGAAGTAAATAAATCTCATTTCTTATGGAACTGTTTTTCTGAATAGGGTTTGTTTTGACGGATAATATTTTTATACAATTTTGTGTGTGATACGGCTTACCTCATTTTTTGGTCGGCTTTAAATATGTTGGTTTGCGTCCTTTTGTTTACCTATATTCGAAAAATAGCTTTTTATTGTGTCCGGTATTTTATTTTTTGTCGTTGCATTGTTGCCATTTCTGGAAAATTTTCCTTATTTAAGTGTTTCAGAGTTTCAAAGTTTATAGGAGTTATAGCCATCGATGCGATACGTATTGACCGGAATTATTCAGAGTAGTGGTCTGATCTGCTTTCCTTATTTTATGCCGTTTTTACTTTATCATTTAGAAGTTTTTAGAAGTTTAATGACCTAACTTAGAGCTGAAAAGCTTTTGGTTCAAAAGGGTCCAAAGGAACTGGTAGTTTATTCTAAGCCTTTTTCAAGGATTTTGCAAATGAGCCGCCATTTCTGTAATTTCGTCAAAATAGTTAAATAATAAGTTAAAGTAGAGGACATTTTGAATAACTTATGCCTATGACATTTTTTGGTAAAATTAATAGTTTAGCTGCAAGAGTAAATTCTATTTGATCGAGATCGGTCGCATCTGCATTGATATGAAACTACATAGTAGCCGGAAATTTGACAAATATTTTTTTGTGCTGTCACACTCGAAAACAGCTGATTTCATCAGACGTTGGAGAAGACGTTGGAAGCTATGGAACGTTGCCGCTCTAGTGCGGCAAAGTACAAAATACGTCTTTATATCTAATTCTAAAACGCTTTACTTTTTCCGTAAGCACAATTTCGCGGCGTCACTCCATCTTGTACCGCTCGCCCGCCTAGTTGACGTCTCTCATTAATTTTAAACAAACCCCTCCGGACCGCTCTGATCATGTTGGTTGAGCACCACCATAATAGACTGTAAGTTTAAAATCATTCTTATTTATTTTTCTCTGTACCCTTCGATTTTTATGTAGATTGGACCGATGATGGCTTTCAAGGCCGAAACATGTCTCCAGTAAATTTAATAAAATCTGCAAAGTGAAGAGGCCTTTTATTTTCTACGTTAATTATACTACTTTGCATGATGGACAACCTCTAATAATTCTAAAAACTATCAATTGAGAAAATTGTAAATAAAGTATAGCGATGAGTGTAGTTTTATTTTAGTATGTTGGTACGGATGTGACATCTACAGTGTCATGAACAAATATAAATCTGTCAGAATTTGAATTAGCTTTTTAAACTTGACGTTTCATCAAAGTGGTACCAAACTAACATTTACTATACAGAAATATAACCGTTTTTTATTTATTTTTTAAATACATATTTCTCAAAAAGCAACACAATAAACGTTGATGTCACTCCTGCCGAAAACTAGATAGACCGACTTGGTCACATGCGACGGCGATGCTCCGCCTTCGGTGACGCGCCGCATCACCGCTCGTCGCGCTATTGCATACTTTCGGCATTTGTGACATAAATAATTATTATTCTAATGGCGTAGTGTAGGTAGTGTCAAATGCTGATGCTTTGACAATACCTATGATTTATCCCAATAAAATAGATTCTCATGCAGCTAAACTATTAATTTTTACTTTATCATACGCAGTATGTAAAGTATTGTAATCGGGCCGAATTTTTTTTTTGAGATTTTAGCGGAAATATGTCCTTTTGGGTCCCCTGAACATATTTGACCAAGGTACAAAAAAATGTCTGTGTGTGTGTGTGTGTGTGTGTGTGTGTGTATGTGTGTGTGTGTGTGTACCCAATTTTTGTTAATTCATTTCCGGAGAAACTACTAAAGGTATCGGCACGGAACTTCATATTTAGAAGTTTCATGACCAAATTTAGAGTTGAAAAGCTTTTGGTTCAAAAGGGCCCAAAGGAACGGGGTGTTTACTCTAAGCATTTTTCAAGGGTTTTAGAAATGAGCCCCCATTTCTGTAATTTCGTCAAAATAGTTAAATAATAAATTAAAGCAGAGGAAATTTTGAATAATTTATTATGAAGACATGACATTACAGACATGACACTATGAAATTTTTTGGTAAAATTAATAGTTTAGCTTCAAGAGCAAGTTCTATTTGATCGAGATCGGTCGCATCTGCATTGATATGAAACTACATAGTAGCCAGGATTTTGACAAATATTTTTTTTGTGCTGTCACCACAGAAATGTCTATGGCTGTCACCACACTGTCACACTCGGAGAACCGCCATCGAACGTCATATACAGTGTCATGAACGAATATAAATCTGTCAGAATTTGAATTAGCTTTTTAAACTTGACGTTTCGTAGAAGTGGTATCAACCTAACATTTCCTATACAGAAATATAACCATTTTAGATTTTTTTTTAAATACGGATTTCTCAAAAAGCAACACAAAAAACGTTGATGTCACTCCTGCCGAAAACTACATAGCGCGACTCGCTCACATGCGACGGCGACGCTCCGCCATCGGTGACGCGCCGCATCACCGCTCGTCGCGCTATTCCGTGCTTTCGGCACTTGTGAGATAAATAACTATTATTCTGATGACAGTAGGTAGTGTCAAATGCTAATGCTTTGACAATACCTACTATTGATACTATTGACTATCAAAATATCTGTCAAATCCTGGCTAACTAGGATTTAAATAAATAAATTTTAAAATTTAAACAAATAAATTCTCATGCAGCTAAACTATTAATTTTATATTTTATATGATAAAGTCATGTGCCTGGCCACATCAGATTTTTTATTACTAGATATGAATATACGAACATGGCGTATGATACGGACTTACCGTAATGATGAAATTAATTAAAGTATAGAAGATGGTGATATACTGGCGGGATGTAAATTTTAAATAAATTAAATTATATTGTTATAATTATTATTTTATTTAAAATTTACATCCAGTCTTACATCTTCTATACTTTTATTAATTTTTTATATTGTATGATAAAGTCATGTGCCTGGCTACATCAGATTTTTTTAAATTGTGTGTATATTTCTTTTTGACTTCAGGGCGCAATAATATATGCTTCTATTATTGAAGGCGTATTATCGCGAACATATTCGGTATGTTGAAGTACTGAGCGACAGGCCATAAACGGTGAGAACTGCCTCGCCGCATTCCGCGAGGCACAGATTTCAGAGCAGTTGAACAGGCTCCGGGAACGAGAGACGCAGCCACCATGCTTCCTGGATGAGGCCCTTCTCCCCGATTTCGACCCATTGAATGTTGACATGAGCTCCACGGAATGGTTCCGAAGAGTAGCGGACATCGTAAAATTCCGTGGATGGAACGATAGCATGTAAATAAATGTCAGGTTCAATCGTAAGGTCGAATTAAGATGGTCATAGCATGTAAATAATTGTCAGGCTCAATCGTGATAACGAATTGAGATGACCATGGCTAAATGCTAAATTCGACAGGTGTGTAATTTATGTGAGATGTACATTGCAAAATAATGGGTTCAACGTGTGTATTGAGAGGATTATAGTTAGATGTCATACTCATTCACGAAAGATCTGAGTTAGTTTTGCGAGTTAAATGTCAAACTCGCGCTCTGACGTAGCGTGAGCTGGGCATAGTCAATGATAACCTTGATGTTGATCTCAGTATATTGTTTCAAATACTATTTTACTAGTACTATTATTTAACTATTAAGTGAATTTGGGAGTTCTAAAATTATTTAAATTTACGGGCAATCCAGACGACCCTGGATCTGTCCGAGGACGGACATAGTTAGGATGGCCGAATCACGTAACGACACACAAGGGGTAGGCAGTCAGTGGGATTCCCAGCAGTACTACTAGTCGGTGGCGTTAGCAACATTAGGCACCAAAATATTTCAGTGCTGGATACCAGCACCAAATTTTGCACACAGCATGTACATATATTAAGGTTTAAAAAACCGCCTGGAGACACTCTCCTGGGGGTCAAGATCATCCCTTTATAACGTCATCAAAATGGCGGATTTAAGTCAGAGTAGCGAATTATGTTATCGCATGTATTATTGTTAATTTTAACCAATTTTGAGTTTTACTACGTCATTTTAAAGCTCAGGTAGCGTTCTTTAAAAAACGTATTATTTAATTTTTGTGTACGAAAGGTAGTTTTTGCGTACCTCTCTAAATTCCAGTAAATTGTTGGATAAGCAATTCAGTATTGCTATAAGCAGTTAAGTTTATGTAAAAAATATCTGCGTACGACAAATTGGTATTAATGTATCCACATTTTTAAATGTTAATATTTTTTTAGCCCCCACTAAACCCCTACAAACTTCTGCTAACCTCTATAAACATACGACTAATGTAAATGTCATGAAATACGCCACTAGTGAAAGCATAGTCATTTCATGAAACGCCAGCCAAGCTGTTCACGAAATAATCCAAACTAACCCAAGTTTTCATAAAACGAGGTATTTCACTATGATACTATGATGTGTGTATTATTTGACAGTGTTGGATATAAGCTTTAAGGCGAAAAGTAATAATATAAATATTGTACTAAGAGTTCTGAATTATCGCCAATTTTCTTCCATCCCCAATCGTTTGGATCTGTCTGTTCTGCATCACGTTGAAGTATTGTACTCTTAAGGCGATTGAATGAAACCTCACACATAGGCGGAATGTTTTTAATGGACCTATTAAGTTGACAAAGTTAGATTCACCTTGATTCGTTCACGGTTTCAGCTGAGCTTGATGAATGATACATAAGGCATGAAACGTTAAAGAAGCATGAAAGTATGCTCGTTTTGTGATAGAGACTGCGTGTGACGCATATTTCAAAATTCACCAAAACTTTGTCAATTTTTCTAAATGCCATCCACGTTTTCTATGCAGTGGCCGATACCCCCTAAACTTGAAACAGTGTCTGCCACAGTAAAAGCATGAAAGAAAGAAAGCAGGTTTGATACCCCAGGTAAAAGTTTTCTCTGCATTTGGTTGATGTTGGTGGATGTTTTCCTGTTCCATATTCAATCCATAATTCCTCTACTTTATCTAACTTAGAACAGGCGTACATCGCAATGACAACTACATCGCTGTCCACTGTTTTAATGGTAATTTTGGTATGTCCTTCGAAGGTGCTGGCATACCACACGTGAAGCAATGCACGGGCATGTGCTTCTTCATGAAAAATTGGAGATATATGGTCGTAGACTTCCTTGTTATTGGACCCAACCACACGGTTCTCACATACATGCAAACTATTTGCTTTCCAATAAGCAGACCCATCTTTACTAAGTTTTTTACCAAAAATCCAAACAAAATATTTTTGGTTACCTGAAAAGTACAGTTTTCTCGTGACCAAAAATGAAAGTAGAAATGTTTTTAAAATAGCCTGAAAACAAATGAATATTGTTTGTTATAATTACTGCCATACTAGGCAACTTAAAAAATATTTCCGTACGGAAATATTTTTTTACCTCAGTTCCTTAGAATAGCAGTAATTTTATATATAACGAAATTTAGAGGGTTGTGCGAAAACCACCCTTCATGCACAAAAAATTTAATAAAACACTTTTTAAAGAGCCTTACTTGAGCCTTAAAATGATATATTAAACTTCCAAATTGGTTAATAATGTACGAAGATACGTGCGTTAACATTATACGTAAATCCGCTATTTTCATGACGTCATCAAGGGATGATCTTGACCACCAGTAGAGTGTCTCCCGGTGGTTTTTACAACCTTAATATGTGTACAAGATGTGTGCAAAATTTGGTGCTGGTATTCGGCACTGAAATATTTTTACACTAACGCCACCGACTATGCCACTGTTGCCACAGATCAGCAACTGATTTCGGTATATGGCTCGTACCATTTCGGTAGACTTTATCGGTAGATTTTTTAAGTGCGTTTAAATACGTATACTTCAAATAAAATATGGTAATTGCGTATTTTATAATGAAATAAAGTTAGGTAGTTAGAAAAAAACTTTATTGACGAAACTAATAAACGTAATAGTTATTTATGTATACCAAGGGCATTATACGGATGTTTATGCCCCCAGGGTATAAACATCAAGTGATGCCCGCGGCGCATACAACATTTTATGTCCTACAATGGTTGTGTTCCTCCGTTTAAATGATATTAATAAATATTTTGACGTTATCAAGTGACATGCGTATTTACGGAGCTGAATAACAATACAAACAATTCGGAGTTGAGCGACAATACAGACAATTAATTGTCAAACTTACAACCTCACTCGCCAATACTTGACATTGCCGACTGACAGTACAGACAATTAATTGTCAAACTTATAACCTTAATCGCCAGTAATTGACATCGATCACTTAAAATTTACACTTTGAATGACAAATATTTGATATATTTGACCCGTTCTCTTCTCGATATTTATAAATGATATCCAGTCAAGCATAGCTTCGCCACTTATTTTGTATGCGGATGGTACTAGCGCTTGCGTGGGCGCCAGCACGGGGGGATCCATGATACCCTCAGACAGCTTGTGGACTGGTTTGAGACAAACAAGCTGCGGATAAACGTCGATAAAACATCGATAGTGGTGCTTCCCGGTCGGGTGCAAGTGGTAAGTTATATTTGTCGAAGTGCAATTGAATTTTAATTTATTATGCGTTATTTAATATTAGATTCCGAGTGCCAAACACGGTTTAAAGTCCTTCGTGACCGATACGTGAAGGAAAAGCGCCTGCAACACGCAACACCACCTTCCGGGTCCGGCACAAATACCCGACCGACATGGCAATTTATGTCGCATCTTGGCTTTCTGGATATACATATCAAAGGAAAAAATCTGATGTAGCCAGGCACATGACTTCATCATAAAAAATATAAAATTAATAGTTTAGGTGCATGAGAATCTATTTAATTGAGATAAATCGTGTCTGCACAAAAATTAAACTTATTAGCCAGGATTTGACAGATATTTTGATAGTCAATAGTATCAATAGTAGGTATTATCAAAGCATCCGCATTCGACATTTGACCTACTGCCATCAAAATAATAGTTATTTATCTCACAAGTGCCGAAAGTACGGAATAGCACGACGAGCGGTGATGCGGCGCGCCACCGATGCCGGAGCGTCGCCGTCGCATGTGAGCGAGGCGCGCTATGTAGTTTTCGGTAGGAGTGACATCAAGGTTTTTTAGTTGCTTTTTTAGAAATACGTATTTAAAAAAAAAACTCAAACATGGTTATATTTCTGTATAGGAAATGTTAAGTTGATACCACTTCTACGAAACGTCAAGTTTAAAAGGGCTAATTCAAATTCTGAGAGATGTATATTTGTTCATGACACTGTAGATGTCACATCCGTACGAACATACTAAAATATAACTACACTCATCGCTATACTTTATTTACAATTTTCTCAATTTATCGTTTTTACAATTAGATATAATAACGGGTTGATATTACTTATCAACAAACAATCAAATCGGTGATCTTATTTTATTTGAATTTTGTATTTTGTACTACATAGCGGTTCTCCAACCTCTAAAGAAATCAGCTGTTTTCGATTGTGACAGCCATAGACATTTCTGTGGTGACAGCACAAAAAGATATTTGCCAAATCCATGTAGTTTCATATCAATGCAAATGCGACCGATTTCGATCAAATAGAATTTGTTCTTGAAGCTAAACTATTAATTTTACCAAAAAATATCGTAGGCATAAATTAATCAAAATTTCCTCTACTTTAATTTATTATTTAAGTATTTTGACAAAATTACAGAAATGGCAGCTCATTTGCAAAATCCTGGAAAAATGCTTAGAGGAAACAGCCAGTTCCTTCGGGCCCTTTTGAACCAAAAGCTTTTCAGCTCTAAGTCTGGTCATAAAACTTCTAAATATGAACTTTCGTCCCGATACCTTTAGTAGTTTCTCCGGAATCGTCGCCACAAAAATCGAGTACACACATACGCACACACACACACACACACATACACACACAGACATTTTTTGTACGTTGGTCAAAAATGTTCACGGGACCCATAAAGACCTATTTCCGCTAAAATCTCAATTTCTTTTTTCGGCACGATTACAATACTTCATCATTCTACGTATGATAAAGTAAAAAGTAAGTACAGCTATATTCCTACACTACTTATATATGTATTATAATCAAAGATCACAGCTAAAGTTGTTATTTCTTCTCCAGAACAACAGGGAATATAATTCCAGCGCTAAGTTCAGCGAAGGTGGTCGATGAAGATGTGGGAAGTAATGATCAAGCACAGACCTTCGAAATTGAGTTAGAGACCGCAGATTTTTCGATGGAAGAAGTAGGCGAGTTGTCAATGGAAGAAGGTGAAACCGTTCCTCCTTTGAAAGAAGTTCGCACCAGCTCTGCGTATACGGGTACCTGTAAGCGCAGAGCCGATGACGTCCTGGACGTGTAGGATAATTTATTTATTTTTTTAAATATTTTCTGCTGCCAATACGTCATTTCTACTAACGGCGTCTGTAAAACACCATATTGTTCAAGATCCTACAACAGGATGAACAGACAGCCAGCGAGTTTGCGCAGGATGCATTGTTTTATGAATTTTTCCATTGCAAAAGGCCTGAAATTTTGAAAATTCAGTAGTTCACTTTTGGAACTAAAATAATTATATATATATATCGCGCGTTATATCTTCCACAAATCTTGGAATTTTTTGGCAAGAATCTGAAGCGCATAAATGGAACGAGTGACAGATACACTTCATGGTAAATGTGGTAACCCGTAAATAAGACACTCAATCACGTAACTAACTAACTCTATTAACAGTATAACTTTATAACAATAAGAACATATTATTTAACATCTGTACTCGATATCAGTCTAACTCGTACTGCCGATTCATCAGCCGCTTTGTTCGCTCGCACCCGGCTGCATTTAGGCAGACTCTACCATTGATTAGCAATAGGCCATAAATTAAGTGTCTCATTGGTTGTTACTAATCGCTGGTACTCTTTGTACGAACGTTGCTAATCGCGGGTAGATTATGCTGCCGCGGTAATTGCATATGTACTGTTGCCAATAGGAGGTAGGATTTGCCTTGCTATTTGTTTGGGCCAACTTTATTATTTAAATATTGTAGATGTTGTTATTGCACATGCGCCAAAATACTGGTTTTCGAACCTGCGTTCATTTTTGGAATAATATATGTTTGAAGCCTCAGTGACCAACTGAGAGCGTATGTACTCTGTCACCATTTACCTTCTGAAATAAAGAAGTACGTTTCCTACAACAAAAGTGTTCTTATTAAGAAACCAAGTGAACAGAATCAGCGACTAGCTATTTACAAACTAACCACTATTGCTAATCAGCGGTATATCTTGCCTATAAGCACATGGCATAATCTATTTAAATATATGTCTGTCTGCAAATAGGTAGATACTTGCTATACACATGACTATATGAGGTTGCCCATAGAATTGAAAAGACATGCAAAAAACAGGCTTTACTATTTTATTATTTATACAAAACAAATTATTACAGTAACATGTTTATGTTCAGTGCGACTTCGCATTTGGTAAATTTCTATTTACATTAAAAGCAAGATTTCTTTTCCTCTTTGGATTTGTTTCCTCACCAGTTGCTGGTCGACCTGCAGGTCGACGCTTGCTACCTCTAGTTACACCTGGTTTCCTTGTCGAGATGGACGTCGGCGGAACTGTTATTGCAGCACCAGCTCGATTCCGTAGACCAAAAGTACTACCGCACGTATTTAAAAATGTATTCAACTGTTTTTTGTTTTAGCTTTATCCAGCCTTTTTAAACATCTGTTTGAAAGTAGGTACTTTACATGTACCAAATTTAGTCTGTTTTTCTCGTAGTCCATCGAGGAAATTTTGAAACTCCTTATCATTAGCATTTTTACTTTCTGGGACTGACAGTCTATCAGAATTTTGAGCCGGCGTTTACAAGATTATAATTTAAAACTATTTCGTTTTTTTAAGGCAGGATTATTTTAGCAGCTAGACTTAGTTTCAACAAGCGGTGCATAAAAATTCTTTTCCTTAGCACTATCACCTAATGCCAAAATTGCCATCGCATATCTGTCATTAGCTTCAGTTGCAATAGGACCAGAGAAAAAGGAAAATACAGCAGCGTGAGGCTTACAGAGTTACCAATCTACAAAAAAAAATCTCCTAAAGGTCCTTTTATTATAATTTTAAGTCAGTTAAAAAAAAAATTAGTCTCCCGCAATTGAAAACAAAAATATAATTTGTCGCTATAAATTTGATTTTTTTTTTGGTAGCTTTTTCTTTTCAAGTTGAATAATTTTAACAATTCGTATGGTGTGAAACAAAAGTATAAAAATATAGTATTCTAATGCAACGTACTTAAATTGCATAAAATTTAGTAATTTTAACAAATTTAGCTTACTTTCATAATTATTTGATTATATAATCAATGCAAATTACGATGACAAATCTAACAATTGTTTTTTTTTTCAAGTGGCAAGCATGATCTTAATAAAAATGTAAACATATTTTAGACCACTTGTGGAAGACTCAGATTGCTTTCAACTGGGCAAAATTTGTTGGTGGTATATGTGGGTCCGTAGATACACCTTTTTATCAACTTATATAAAGTATTTTTGTATAATTGTCTATTTATCAAATTAAACACTAAATTATTTTTCATATAATGGCATGTTGTTGGCCCAGCAACTACAATCTACTCTTATATAGAAGGCTTTAATGGAAAACATTTTTCTGATTTGTTTTTTTTTATTTTAGATTTTATTAAAGATGTTTGTCACGTGAAAACAAAAACAATTGTTATATTTTGTTCCCAGTTATTCCATTACGTGGAATACAAAAAAGGTTCAATTGTTAAATTTACTCAATTTTATGCCAAGCGCAGGAAATCTAAATCTTGCAGTAACGTAATATTTATATACGCACTCAGTGAGTGCGTTTACATCGAGCGCTAGCATCCGATCGAATTGGATCGGATTCAAATTTATTTTCGTTTGGAGAGCCTTTGAGACGCTCAAAATGTGACACATATCTGCTGATGTACTAACAAGCCTTTACCTGTCGATATTGACAATTTTTAATGTCGATTTGATAAGACATGACGTTTTTAAGTTCAAGTCGATCCATATTCGATCGGATGCAAGCGCCCGATGTAAACGCAGTCAATGACTAGAAGTAATGTCAGCCCATAACACTGTTTTTCCGTCCGATTGATTTATCAATTCATATCGAACATTTTTGGGTTATTTCAAATCAGTATTCATATTGTCACATATAATAATAATTAAAGGGCACTGACCACGCCGCCCGAAACATAAAATAGAAATGCTAAGGCACAACTCACAAAACAAGATGATGCAATACGTATGTATAGACAAAACATATCGCTGATTAGTAATAGCAGGGCAAATCATACCACCTATTGGCAACATTACATGATCTATTACCGCGGCGACAAAATCTATTATTCTCTAAGTACCTTACAACTAAACAAAGATGTTTCAACGTACTTATATCTGTAGATTTATCTACAATTGAGGAAAATTTGTTGCTTCGTAGATTGGCGCAAAGATCATGGTACCCTAACATATTATTGCAGTAATTATAGTTCGTCCGCAAGGTAGAGCTCCAGCAATTTTGGAATCAGAACATACTTTTGCAATTGCCTTTATCAAATGGTCCATAAGAGAAAAAGACAGATTATGTTCTGCTTCTAACCCACTTAAGCGTACCTACCCTGGAAATACCAAAAGAAACAAATAAGCAACCCGAAAAAAAAAACCGTTCAAGTAAACCAATTAGGTACAGCGTACAGATATATTGTTACATACCTTCTTTAACTTCTTGTTCAAATTTAGCTTTAGATGGTAATCCTGTGGCAAACTGCAATATCGAAGGCTGTTTTGCATGGAAGAGCACATTTGAACATGTATTTGTGTCAAACTATGTTTTGTTAGTTGGTTTCCGCTTGATATTTTAATGTCTTTATTACAAGCAATACACTTTCCGAACATATTGCCGTTACGGCTTGCGGTAAGCCAACCTTTAAATACTGGTAAATGTTCCCTTTCTGCTTTATACACCTGGTCATATCTTTTTCTGCGTACACCAGTACTAGTACCTTCAGCTGCACTATCGCTCATTTTGCGTTTTCATTGATAAATCAGCTTAAAACAAGGGTGTGCGTTAGCGCCCAGACAACGATAACCTTTCTGACCCGATCCGACTTATTTGCTATCGGCATCAGCGTTGCCAACCCGATTTCAAGACTTTACCCTATAAACGTTCGCAAAATTCCCTTTTAATGTTAAAATTCGTTAAATAATCATGACGAAAATAAAAAAAAGAAATAATTTAAAAGAAAAAGTAATTTTATATTTTATGAAGCAATAGGTACTACAAACTCGAACAAGTTTATTATTTATTTTTTAAATCAGTACATTTTGACATTGTGGCGTATTATATACTCATCTTTCACATGAAATGTTCTTCGATTGGCCTGTAAACTACTACGGAGCACACACATAGCGTTTAAAACGTCTTCGCAAAGTCTATTCCTCCTGCCGAGCCATTGATATCATACCACACCGGATGTTGCTACAGAAGATGGACCTGACGGGATACGGGGAAAACTACACCAGCTCATCGCGTCATATCTGAGACATCGACTACAACAAATAATAATAATTGAAGGCACTCCAAGTAAACTCAGAGAAGTGACGACGGGTGTACCTCACTGTAGCGTCCTTGGGGGCCATTTTTCATTATATATAGATATAAATGATCTTCCGTCGACGATGAACTGTGACAATCATATACGCAGACGATACAACCATAGTAACTACCTGGGTTTGACAATAACACACGACATGAAATGGGACAGACACATTGAAAATATCAGGAAAAAGAACGCTATAGCCATATCTAAGTTCGTGAAAATTAGGAACCTGATACCCAAAGAACTTAAAAAGACGATCTATCACTCCATGTTCATGTCGAACATAAACTACCTCGGTTCGATATGGATGTCAAGCACACAGAAAACCTAACTACACTACAGGTTCAGCAAAACAAAGCACTGAAAATATTATACCACCTCCACCACCGCACACCAACAAAAGACGTATTCGCAACAGCACAAGAACTAACGATAAAACAAACTCTCATGATGAACGACATCATAGTGCTACACAAGGTGCTGAGAGGAGAAATGAAAACAGAACTAACCTTAGTAGTAAACGAGGACATCCACAACTAAAACACCCGACAACGAACACACCTACGAATACAGAGATCAAGAACAACGAAATACACGCTTAAAATGAGAACGGAGGCAATAAGTTTATACAACAGACTGACAGACAACACTAAAAAACTAAAAAAGTGCCCGTTCAAAAAAAAGCTAAAACACATGATTTTAACAGGAGCAGTTGAGATGACGGAAGGATAGTGCACTAACAGTACACACGAACGACTACAATGAACCCTCGATACCGTTAGCCCGGGGATGATCTCCACCACCCGAGGTGAAAACAGAGGAAAGACGCCGTGTCGGTGATCGTTATTTTGTACTTGTATTATGATATATATGTATTGTATTACTATGGCATAATTCCATACTACACAGCATGCTTGCAATTAGTAGAATAATAAAGAACTTAAACTTAACCACAGCAGCAAACGAAGCACAATTGAAAGCAAAATCCAGCGATGACTTCACAGACGCCAAAAAATGGTTTACTGACAACGCTCTGATCCTTAATGAAGACAAGGCAGACCGAGTATACTTCCAAATGGACCGATGGGAATGACGTTGTGGCGTTTTACATGCATCTTTCACATGAAATATTCTTCGATTGGCCTCTAAACTACTAGGGAACACACACACAGCGTTTTATACGTCTTCGCTAAGTCTATTCCTATTTTTAGTTTTGGTGTCTGTCACTACCGAAAATATCTTTCAGCTTCGGCATTAGACATTGGCATAATAAGCACTATTTTTACTAGTTCGGCCAAATTTGGAAAAAAACGGTGATTGGTCGTATCTGGTTTGCTGTATAATTTCTAGCCACATTTCTAATATTTCCATTGATTTTAATCGATTTTTTTACGTATCTGAAAATACTATTGCAATATTACGCCATTCAATTAGTAAATATGTTACATCAAACTTTAAAAGAGTCTTAAATTGCTTTAATAGTTCTGTAAAATCAACACGCTCATTTTCTTCAATATTAAAGGCTGTGTGAGGGTCTAAAAACTTGATTTTGGAAATTATTTTGCATGGAAGTAGCTTTTGCAGATCTTCGGCTGCGGTCACGTAAAACTTTTGGCAATTTAACAAGAAGCTGTGTTTGCCATCGATGCTCATTTCTTGTAACAATTCATTACATTCAGGTTCTAAATATAATGTATCGAATTGTTTAAAAAAATGGGGATGACTTAGATTAATAACATGTAAATCTGCATTGACAACTACATTTACTTGAAGAAAGTTGGCACAAATTTGCTAAAGTAAATTGAGGCATTAATTATATACAACATGAACAAGCAACTTTCTACATTGAAATATCAAACTGAACGAATTGAAAAAATGCAAAATGTATTTTAGAAAATATAAATATGCCTTTGTGTATAGGTTTCCCAATTGTAATAAAATATCCGCACTTTTTAAGGAGTCCTCTTCTACAGCGATGCGAAAATAATGTTACAGCACATCCCAATTTTTAAGAATGCGAATTATGCATTCATAGCGACTTAACCATCTTGTTCAAGAAAATCTTAAAATTTTTAGTTTTTCCAGTTGGAAATATTCCTGTATCTCCTGCAATTGCGCACATCGTTTAGAACTACCTGATACATAGTTATATATTCCACGTAGAAGTTCTTCAGGTGATCTTGGTAGCATTAAACATGCTTTAGATGCCACAAGAGCTACATAGTGGCATATGCATCTCAATAATATGACATGAGGAACATCGTCCCTCAGTAATTTAAATATTGAAAGATGCGCCCCAATTTAACACTAGCTCCATCTAAAGCCATCCCTACAAACAAAAAATCTAAATACAAATAATTACTGGCAACAAAATGCTTACCCATAATATTGCGCATTGGTATATCTAACTTCTTAAAGCAATTTACCAACGTTTTATAAATATTTGCTGCACCAAGATCGAGAGCATATAATTCAATGCGTTCTAACAAACGTGTGTGCAATTCACCATTCGGTGTTATAAATCTCACCAAGACGGCCAAGTTTTTGCAATTTGCGATGTCCGTGGACTCGTCAATCAAAATGGAGAAATAAGTCTTTTTAAGCATATTCACCAAGTCTTCAACTTCTTGTTTATTTAAACCATTTTTAATTATCTCTGTACACTTGGTACGTTTTACATGAAACTGCTCTGCAATTTTGCTGTCAGGAAACATTTCCTTGAACGCTTCGTCAAATTGATCTACAAGATGAACGGGCATATTGTTTGCACCACAAAGCGCAGCAAACCTAATTTCTGCCTTTTTGACACTGGTTGTGAAATTGTTTTCTCTATTGGCCGCAAGTAATGTTGAAATTGATGGCTTACTTTCGATGTCTCTCATTTTCCTTTTATGTTTTTCTGTGGAACCATGTTTTAATAACTCACTTTTAATTTGACCTCCCTCCGTTTTGGAGATATAAGCTTTTTAAAATAGTGACTACCGTGAAGCTGGCCCCCCATCGTTTGACCATGTTTTTATTTCGTTTGACCACCCTCCGTTATTAAGATATTGAGACCCCAAGTCTCCGCCCATGCTTAGTTTTAATATCTCATTCTTGCTTGTAAGACTTGATTTTCTGCAATTTTTACGTTTGACCATTTTCTGTAATCGAATAACTATGATTGGCCATGAATTCCATTTTGGAATTTTTGGAATCGCCACCAATGTTGAATTACAGCCGACAAAGTGGTTTTGCCGATGACTTTAATTAAAATATGTTCGCAATTGCGATTTTCTGTAATCGAGTTACCTTGACTGACCATATTCTGGAATTTTCAAAACCCCTACTAATTTTAATTACGATCGCCAAAGTGCTTTTGATGGTTACCATTGAAACACGTAACTGCGATTTATCACAGTAAGAGGTTGAATATTCGCAATTTTGAGCTTTGGCCACTTTCCGCAATCGAATAATCTTGATTGATAATATTTTGGAATTTTCAAAATCCGAGCCAATTTTGATTTACAGCAGATACAGCAACGGATGTACTACTAACTGGGTTATCGAATGCTATACCACCTTGTAGGTTGAATGTTGAATTGCTTATTTTAATAGTAGCGATTTCAAAAATTCCATAATACGGCCAATCATAGTTATTCGATTACGGAAAACGGTCAAACGTAAAAATTGCAAAAAATCAAATATTACAAGCACGAATGAGATATTAAAATATGTCAAAAATATGTCAAAAATATGTCTCAATATGTTAAAAACGGAGGGTGGTCAAACGAAATAAAAATATGGTCAAACATGGTCAAACAAATGGTCAAACGTTGGTGTAATAAAAACTTCAAACTTTCAACGATGGGGGCCACCGTTACGGTCTCGAAAACGGTGGGTGGTCAAATGGAAAAAAATCTGATGTGGCCAGGCACATGACTTTATCATACAATATATAAAATTAATAGTTTAGCTGCATGAGAATCTATTTGACTGAGATAAATCGTGTCGGCATTAAAATTAAACTAGTTAGCCAGGATTTGACAGATATTTTGATAGTCAATAGTATCAATCGAAGGTATTGTCAAAGCATCAGCATTTGACAGTACCTACTGTCATCAGAATAATACTTATCTCACAAGTGTCGAAAGTACGGAATAGCACAACGAGCGGTGATGCGGCACGTCACCGATGACGGAGCGTCGTCGTCGCATGTGAGCGTGTCGCGCTATGTAGTTTTCGGCAGGAGTGACATCAACGTTTTTTGGTTGCTTTTTAAAACATACGTATTTTTTAAAAAATTCAAAAATGGTTATATTTCGGTATAGAAAATGTTGGGTTGATACCACTTCTACGAAATGTCAAGTTTAAAAAGCTAATTCAAATTCTGACAGATTTATATTCGTTCATGACACTGTAGCGGTTCTCCGAGTGTGACAGCGTGGTGACAGCCATAGACATTTCTGTGGTGACAGCACAAAAATAAAGTAAAAATATTTGTCAAAATCCTGGCTACTATGTAGCTTCATATCAATGCAGATGCGGCCGATCTCGATCAAATAGAATTTGCTCTTGCAGCTAAACTATTAATTTTACCAAAAAATGTCATAGGCATAAATTATTCAAAATTAGCTCTGCTTTAATTTATTATTTAACTATTTTGACGAAATTACAGAAATGGCGGCTCATCTGCAAAATGCTTGAAAAAGGCTTAGAATAAACTAACAGTTCCTTTGGACCCTTTTGAACCAAAAGCTTTTCAGCTCTAAGTTTGGTCATAAAACTTCTAAATACGCACTTTCGTCGCGATACCTGTAGTAGTTTCTCCGGAATCGTCGTCACAAAAATCGGGTACACACATACGCACACACACACACACATACACACACACACACAGACATTTTTGTGTACCTTGGTCAAAAATGTTCAGGGGACCCAAAAAGAGCTATTTCCGCTAAAATCTCAATTTTTTTTTCGGCATGATTACAATACTTTAGCATACTGCGTATGATAAAGTAAAAAATCTGATGTGGCCAGGCACATGACTTTATCATACAATATATAAAATTAATAGTTTAGCTGCATGAGAATCTATTTGACTGAGATAAATCGTGTCTGCATTAAAATTAAACTAGTTAGCCAGGATTTGACAGATATTTTGATAGTCAATAGTATCAATCGAAGGTATTGTCAAAGCATCAGCATTTGACACTACCTACTGTCATCAGAATAATGGTTGTTTATCTCACAAGTGCCGAAAGTACGGAATAGCACAACGAGCGGTGATGCGGCGCGTCACCGAAGGCGGAGCGTCGTCGTCGCATGTGAGCGAGTCGCGCTATGTAGTTTTCGGCAGGAATGACACAACGTTTTTGTGTTGCTTTTTGAGAAATACGTTTTTAAAAAAAAAAATCAAAAATGGTTATATTTCGGTATAGAAAATGTTAGGTTGATACCACTGTCAAGTTTAAAAAGCTAATTCAAATTCTGACAGATTAATATTCGTTCATGACACTGTAGATGACGTTCCATGCGGTTCTCCGAGTGTAACAGCGTGGTGACAGCCATAGACATTTCTGTGGTGACAGCACAAAAAAAATATTTGTCAAAATCCTGGCTACTATGCAGTTTCATATCAATGCAGATGCGACCAATCTCGATCAAATAGAATTTGCTCTTGCAGCTAAACTATTAATTTTACCAAAAAATGTCATAGGCATAAATTATTCAAAATTTCCTATGCTTTAATTTATTATTTAACTATTTTGAAGAAATTACAGAAATGGCGGTTCATTTGCAAAATCCTTGAAAAAGGCTTAGAATAAACTACCAGTTCCTTTAGACCCTTTTGAACCAAAAGCTTTTCAGCTCTAAGTTTAGTCATAAAACTTCTAAATATGAACTATCGTCCCGATACCTTTAGTAGTTTCTCCGGAATCGTCGTCACAAAAATCGAGTACACACATACGCACACACACACACACACACACACACACACACACACACACACACACACACACACACACACACACACACACACACACACACACACACACACACACACACACACACACACACACACACACACACACACACACACACACACACACACAACACATACACACACACACACACACTCAGACATTTTTTGTACCTTGGTCAAAAATGTTCAGGGGACCCAAAAAGACCTATTTCCGCTAAAATCTCATTTTTTTTTTCGGCATGATTACAATACTTTAGCATACTGCGTATGATAAAGTAAAAAGGTCAAACGAAAAAAAAAGTGGTCAAACATGGTCAAACAAATGGTCAAACTATGGCGTAATAAAGTGTTATAAATTCCTATAATGAGGGCTACCGTGAAGTTGGTCCCCCATGTTGAAAATGTAAATAACTCGCAAACGGTGGGTGATGGTCAAACGAAATAAAAGATGGTCAAACATGGTCAAACAAATGGTCAAACGATGGCGTAATAAAAATTTAAAAATTCCAATGATGGGATTCACGCACTTCGGTAAATCGGTAGCTGTGGCAACACTGAGTACTACCCCGGGGATAGCGGAGGAGTGGGCGACGCTGGTCGAACCAAGGGAATACTGGGGAACACTACTTGAATAGAGCGCGTACGAATAAAGGCCGGGACACACTTGTCATACACCCGTCCGATCCGACAACGATCATACAGCCGACCGAGCGTCTGTGAGGGAAATGGTAGACTGGTACACTTGTCCAGCACATGACCGATCCGACTCCCATCCGTGTCCGTTCATGCATCCGATCCAGGTCCGATCGTGCAGACTATTCGTTTGACGGCTGCGGGACGCGTCTCTGTTGGCATTAATTTTTGTGTTTGAGTTTTGTGCGGCTATGACGGCTATAAAACCGGAGGAGCTGATTGAAGAAGTGAGAAAATATCCAGTACTGTATGACCAGACCAAAGAGCAGTACCGAAATTCCGATTACAAAGACATAGAGTGGAAAAATTGCAAAGGAACTAAATATCGAAGGTGAGACCATCCATACCTAATTGCAAAAAAATACCATAGTTTATTTCAATATATTCTGTAAAATTGTTTGTAAAGGTGCAATTTGAATGCAAAAATCTTGTGTTTGCTATCGCCGTTTTGCTTGTTGGGTGAAATAGAGCAGTGCTTTTGATGAAATGATTATTTATGGCAAATTAGGAAAAAAGTGTGCATGTGCAATCGTCAAAATCATGTTATATCATCGCTCATCGCATAACTTATCGGTTGTATTTTATTAGCTTATCATATATGCTTCAAAATACAAATATAATCAACAGGAGCGTACTAAAAATACTTTTCTTTTATTATCTAATGATTTTGGGGACTGATGTAAGGTTTAATTGCTTTTTAAACTAGGAGAAGTATGTTAAATTTTAACCTGTACTCATAATTAGCTGAATGGTAATCTGTCAAAACAACTATTGTCAAACCACTGCTATAATTTGCGTATAATTCACAGAAAATTGTTTATCTATAATTAATCAGATACCTACCTATTAGAAATAGGTAGGAAATATCAAATAAGTTCAAATAAAAAAGAAGATGAACAATTTTATTAAATATGTATATGTATAATAAGTACAATGCATAGTTTTTCGTAATACTAGAATAACAAATAAATCAAATTCTGAGGGCCCGACGTTCTTGCCACTCCACACTACCGTCTGGAGAATTGAAGAATTGTTTAAACTGCTCCCTCAAATTAAATGCATCGCGATTTTCTCCTCCCCTGCGACGAGGAAAGTTCTGAAGACAAGATCTCTCTTCCCGAGTCATCAGTACTGTCAGTTAGTTCAAACACTTTGTACCCTTCGTTATTTCGATTGAAGTTGTGCAAGATGCATGCTGCGAGTACAACCCTCGTTATGTTATCAGGATTTCCCTGGAGAGGTCTCATGAACATCCGAAATTTTTGCCCAAAATGCCAAACACGTTTTCAGATATCCTTCTTGCCCTACTCAATCGGTAGTTGAAAATTCTCTGCTCGTCAGTCAAATTCTTCCCTGGAAATGGTCTCATGATGTTGGTTGTGAGTGGAAAAGCGTCATCGGCCACTATAATAATAATAATAATAATAATAATAATAATAATAATAATAATAAAATAACTTTATTGTATCAAAAATACAAAGGGTAAGCACAACACCGAAGTGAAAGTACTACCAAACGAAATAATAATGAAACAGTAAAAAATACGGTACAAAAAAAAATCATAGAAAATTTAAACAAAACATCTAAAAAATATTTAGAAAATATCTTCGCACAAAATTACGCCCGATAGAAGCGCCTTCTTCAAAGGTTCGCTGGTGGTTTCTCGGCTTCGGAAGCCGATGGTGCTGAGGGTGTTGTTTACAACAAAGGCAGCGAGGTAGGAGAAAGACCTCCTGAAGGATGCTGCCCTGTGTTCTGGAACCGTCGCTGTCGTGGCAACCCGACGAAGCTCACGGGCATGTGCTTCAATCCGCAGCTGTATTTTCTCGGCCAGATAAGGCGGCTGATGGTCCACAGCAGCCGAGCGTACCACGCCGACATAGTGGAGGAAGCGACGCTCACCCATTCGCAGACAGCGATGCCCTCGAAATACCAGCTGTCGAAATACCAGAGTATCGAGCTATACTGGATACTCTGCAGTCGTCGCTTACTGGCCTGTGTGAGGAAGGGCCCATAAACAACATCTGCGTAGTCCAGGCTAGACAACACCAAGGAATCTGTAATCATAAGTTTCACTTTAGTTGGCAGAATAGCCTTGAATTGGTAGAGCAGCTTCAACTTCGCGTAAGCACCCCGACACAACCGATCAACGTGACCATTAAAAGAGAGATTACTGTCCAACATCACACCGAGATTCGGAGCTTCCTCCACGATTGGAAGGCTGACACCGTTCAACGTGATTTTGAAATTCGATAGACCGACAGTTTCTCGACCCGCATGAGTCCCGATGAAGAGTACTTGACAGTTTACCGGATTTAGCATTAAAGAGTTACTCGTTGCCCAGAAATAAACCCTAGCAAGATCGTCATTGATGGTATATATGCATAAATCGACATTGTCAGCAGTTATCGGCGCGTAAATTTGAATGTCATCCGCGTACATGTGGTAGTTGCATTTCTCGATCACATCCGGTAGATCCACCGTTAACAGGTTAAACAAAAGCGGCCCAAGCACAGACCCCTGAGGCACACCCGATTCAACCCTCCACGGCTCGGAGATATTAAAGTTATCAATTTTAGTCTTAATTGTTCTCCCGTTTAGATAATCGTCGAACCAAGGCAAAACCGGTCCATCCACGCCGTAGTGTTTTAATTTTGCAAGCACGCACTCGGAGCCAACACTGTCGAAAGCCTTAGACATATGCAGAAGGACCAAGGCAGTAGTTAATGACCCCCGACGGTCCGATACGATATCATCAAGGATACGCAACAAAGCCGTCGTCGTACCATACGATTTACGAAAGCCCGATTGATGCTTAGGTAGTATATTGCGTTCCTGCAAGAACTCGGACAACTGCTCATGAAGCAAGGATTCTGCGATCTTCGAGGCAGCATACAGAAGACTAATTGGACGGAAATCACCCAGAGCTGACGGTGAAGCCTTCTTTGGAATAGGCTTGACGTAGGCCGATTTCCACAGGGACGGAAAAACGCCAACCTCAAATGAGTAGTTGATGATGTGGGTCAAGGGCGCAGCGCAGAATGAGCTGGAAAGCTGTAACATCATTGCTGAGATTCCATCAACACCACAACACGCTGGTCTGGCCTTTGCTATTAAATTCTCGACACTGGAGACTTCCACAGGTCGATAGGTAAAATCCCCACCGCTTGTGTGCCGCGATTTTTCAAACGCGCCAATATATTCCCGATCAAGATGCACTCTCGGAACATTGTTTATAAAATGAGCACTGAAATCATCCGCAGTAGTGGTAGCAAGCCGATTCCAGAACCTCCTCCGTGACCTTGACCACACCTCCACCCAAGGTCAAGGTCACAGAGGATGTTCCAGAATTGGCTTGATGGTGAAAATTAGGAGGACTCCTCATTTTAATTTTAGATGACCTTATCTAATCAGGAGGAGGAGATCGAATTGGAGGAGGTGAATGACTGGTCCAGGTTAATCCCAAGGTCAAGGTCACGGAGGATGTTCCCGAATTGGCTTGATGGTGAAAATTAGGAGGACTCCTCATTTTAATTTTAGATGACCTTATCTAATCAGGAGGAGATCGAATTGGAGGAGGTGAATGACTGGTCCAGGTTAATGAGGAGGTTTACGGTTTTTGGAACCCCTTCCATCACAGAGCAGTATAAATGTAACAGCTGGATTACTATTAAACGTTGTACAAATTTGTCTGTCTCAAAATTGAATCAGTAAAGTTAACATACATCACATTATCGTTAGAAATGGTGTCAACTACTGCAAACCTGAAACAGGCAATTCAATTGCAACGAGAACAATACGATCTTCGCCGTCAGGGTCTACAAGATAAAATTGAAAATGTTGTACTTCCGAATATATTCGAAGAGCGTTGGAGTTTACCTTGGATCTGCAATGGCAACTTCAACCATTTTTAATAGGTATTGAAATGTGTGATGAATATCTCAATGATATAATATCCATTGAGAAGTTCATAGCCAAAATAGCAAAAATGCAAAATTTATTTCCTAGCGTATGTAAAGAGTTAAGTGACCTGATTCATATAACATTACTCCAGAGCGGTTTGGAGCTTTTGTGATATAAAATAAAGTCATATATGTGTAAACATTCATTATTTTTTCTAGAAGATAAAATTAAAAATGATGTACTTCCGAATATATTCATCATATAAAGAAATAGAATAATAAAGATATTACAAACAAATGTTTTTATTTATTTATTATCATAATGCTTACAATAATGCACCTGCTATCGCCAGGCTTTTCGAAATTCAATCGGTTGAGAGTGTTTCTCACCATTAATTATTAACTGTAACTGTGTTCCAGTGTTGTTGACATACTGTATTTGCGCAACTGAGATATTTTTAACCAATCTCCTGGGTACAAACAGCTTAACACGACCACATAAGTAGCACACAAGTCTGCGAGATGCTTTCAACCTGTAGACACGTTCAAGGGGGTACCTGACCCCGATATTTACATGCTTTAATTGAACCAGTAGCACCTTATCAGTATCATCTTGCAATACTTGTTCAACAGTGTTCATGATATTAAATATAGTAGTGGTGGGCTCGATCACTGTACACTGTACACTGTATACTATAGTAGTAGTAGTATTTCACAAGCTTGGCGAAAAAACGTACTCCGCATTATATATTCAACAAAACCCCACCCAAAACATTCCGCGTGGGGATTTAGAAGGGATTAAATATATTTAAAATAAAACACGAATGAGGAGTATTTTTAGTTATGTTTTATTTTTATTACGTGTATCAAAACATAACCATTACAAATTTGTTGTTACTGTTTCGGTGCCATTACAGATTTCTTGTAAGTGTTTCGGTAAAAAGCTATACAAATCATCTCGTATGTTTAAAAGTTTTAATTCTTTCAAACGGTTTATTAATTGGTTAATATTAATTCTATGTTGTAAATAGTCTTCACATGTAGTCCACCCTTCTTCAAATTCCTTCCGACGTTGTGATAAATATTCAAACTCAAACTCACACCTAAAGTCGTTTAGCGATAATGCAGTTTCGCGTGCTAATGTTGAGTACTCCTCCTGTTGCAGATTTACAGCTTCTATTAAAGTTGCAGCTTTCTGTTGTGAAATCTGGTCAAGAGAATAACATGCCCACATTGTTGATAGTTGTTGCTCACTCATGTAATAGGTATGGAAGACTGTGAAAAAACAGTGCAGTTATTATGTATTTAATAGTTCAACCCCACCACTTCGATCCACAAGGACATCACACAACGTTTGGTCAGGAAGTACTGGACAGCACACCAAGTACCACCAAAAACTTCCAACAAATGACTGCAAATAATTGGATTAATATAATGTAGAGAATGTAAAATGTGATGATACTTACATCAGTAATTTGTTCCTCCTCAATATTATCAGGACACCTTGCAGTATGGTCAGACACGTTAGCCCAAGTCTTTTGTTTATCACACTCATTAGGTGTTGATGAGTAACAATGTGAGTGACTCATCGTACCTACAACAGTTTCGACTGTTAGTACTGCGGAACCATATGGAGAACGGTTTAAATATGTAAAGATTCAAGTCGTGCATGAAACCAGATTTGCATAGTCCAGTGCAATAACCCCACGCTGTGGCAATTTCTACCTCCTCCGACCTCTTGACATTGAAACATGTTTTGTAAGATGTGGAGGGTGATAACCTCTATAGAGAGGCAAACATTTCATTGTCGCTATGAGGAGGGAGGGAGCCATTAAATACAGCGCTTGCAAAATAAAACCTCAGTTTGATCTCCTCCATCATCTTGAACAGTTACAATGTTTGCGTGTGAGCAGTGCGGTAAAAGTTTCACGCGTGCGGATAATGTTAAACGTCATCAGAGAACAGCATGTGTTGGAAAACGTCTCAAATTAAATAATCAGCAAGACAGTGATAATCAACGACAGTTGACCAATGTTAGAAAATGTGAATACTGCGATATTTACGTAAACCAAGCAACATACTCGGCACATCTACGCAGCAATGCACATAAAGCGAATGCCTTAGTATTAACCGATGATGGTGTTGAAAAAATTGCGGGAGCATTTGGGAACAGAATTGTAAGCTATAGAATATCAGAGCCAAGACACTATATACATCTGGAGGATTTTCAAAATGATATTCGAGAAAAAGTAATAAATTTAATTGAGAACATGCGCTATGTTCACAACTGTGTGAAGGTTAATGTTGAATGTTTTGCGTTGTATTACCTGGCTACAAAAGAAGATGCTGAAATTAAATCATTCAACACGAGAAATGCTGTTATTACGAGAGGTGTTGATTTATACGCGGTATATACATCATTTGTGAATGAAATATCAACAAAAATGTCTGAATTTCAGGAGCGGGATTCAGGTAAGATAAATACAAATGTTGCACATTCACTGTGCAACCTTAATTACAAAATTCCAAAGTTTATACCAGTGTTTTTTCATAATCTTAGTAATTATGACTGTCATCTGTTTGTGAAAACAATGGCGTTAAAAGAAGAAAGAGTAGATGTTATTGCGCAAAATAAAGAAAAATATATTTCATTTTCAAAACGAATAGGTGTTGGACATACGATTGATGCTAGAGGAAAACATAAAAAATTATTTTTAAAACTTAGATTTTTGGACACCTTTAAGTTTATGGCATCATCGTTAGAGAAATTAGCATCATATTTGGTTGACGATAGTTGTAGAGAATTAAGAAGATATATAAAACATGATGCAAAATTTAGGTTACTTCGACAGAAAGGAATTTTTCCTTATTCTTTTGTAGATTCATTTCAAAAATTAGATTATCCGCAACTGCCTACGGCTGAGGATTTTTTTGATATATTGTCGGATAGAAGTGTAGATGCGAAAAATTATGAACGTGCTCAGCGTGTGTGGCGCACATTTGAATGTCAGACACTTGGTGATTACGCAGATATATATTTAACATCGGATGTGTTGCTTTTAGCTGATGTATTTGAAAATTTCCGCGATATATGCATGAAAGATTATAAACTTGATCCGGCACAGTATTTTACCGCCCCAGGTTTGAGTTGGGATGCTATGTTGCGTATGACTGGTGTTAAACTGGATTTATTAACAGATATAGACATGTTATTATTTTTTCAAAATGGTATTCGAGGAGGTGTTAGTATGTGCACAAAACGTAAAGAAATAGCAAATAATCCATTCCTTCCCAATTATGATCATGCAAAGGAAACATCATACATACTATATTTAGATGCTACAAATTTATATGGGCATGCAATGTGTCAAAATCTTCCTGAAGGATCATTTCGATGGTGGACGAAAGAAGAAATTGATAATGTAAACGTTGCAAACCTGTATGATGATCCTAATGCTGGGTATGTGTTAGAAGTCGATTTGGATTATCCCGCTAATTTACATGACGATCACAACGATTTCCCATTTTGTGCGGAAAGCAGAACACCTTTAGGATCAAAAATCGTAAACTATTAAACAGTTTGTCTTCAAAAACAAAGTATATAATTCATTATTTAAATTTGAAGCAATGCATAGATCATGGACTTGAGCTGGGGAAAATTTATCGAATTCTCGAATTCAAGCAAAGTAAGTGGTTAAAACCTTACATTGATTTTAATACGAGTAAAAGAAATGAGGCCACAAACGAATTTCTCAAAAATTATTACAAATTATTAAATAATAGTATATTCGGTAAGACGATGGAGAATGTTGAAAATCGGGTAGACATAAAGTTATTAACGCATTTCGAGTCACGACATAGGAAAATTGGAGCAGAGGTTTTTATAGCAAAACCAAATTTTAAATCGGCAAAAATTTTTAGTGAAAGTTTGGTTGCGGTTGAAATGTTCATTAAGTTCATTACAAGAAACCATTGTATGTAGGTTTCAGTGTATTGGAAATTTCTAAAGGTATTATGTATGATTTTTATTATGGTTACCTTAAAACAAATTATGGAGATCGTGTATGTCTTTTATATACAGATACAGATTCTCTAATTGTGTCTATTAAAACTGAAAATGTTTACAATGATATTAAAAAGAATGTTCATAACTTTGATATCTCTAATTATCCCACGTCTAATATTCATCAGATTCCACGAAACACATCTATTATAGGTAAAATGAAAGATGAGTATGGTGGACGAATAATTGAATCATTTTACGGTACAGGTGCTAAAGCTTACTGCATACAAGTTGCAGGAAGCGATGTAAATGTTGCTGAAGTTGTTAAAAAAGCTAAAGGAGTTAAAAAATACGTTATAGACAAACATTTAACTGTTAACGACTATAAGCGGATTGTGAACGAATGGGGGCGGATACTTAAGAAAATGTATGTATTCCGGTCACACTTGCATACAATGTATACAGACTTGAAGAACAAAATTGCGTTGTCAGCAAAAGATGATAAACGGTACATTCTAGATGATAATTGCAACACATTGGCATGGGGACACTATAAAATCCAAAACGATGAGGCAAATTTAGTGTTAGATGAATTAGTAGCTATGTTCTATGAAAATAACTAATCTCTTATAAACTTGTGTAAACACTTAGAAAATAAAAAACGTTGTAAATGAAAAAAAATTGTTTTTATTAACTTTACCATGTACAATCATAGTTTACAATACATTGTTTTTCCCTATCCAGGAATTATGCGCATCGCTGAGACCCATTCATTTAACGAGGACTTTGTTTCCTTTGTTTCCATAACTTTGAAGGAATTATATACAGTGTTGAGAATATTTTTAGCATTTTTCTGATTCACTTTAACTGGTTTAAATCCTGTTGTACTATGGATAGTATTGTTATAGGATTTTACTATTTCCGGTAGTAAATTCAACCAGCGATAATTCCCCTGCATGGAAAACTCTTTCCACATCTTTTCCTTCAACGTTCGATTCAACCTTTCAACGATTGAACTTTTCAGAACGGAGTATGTACTGTAATGGTTTATTCCATAACGCTTCATTAAGTTTTGGAATGCTGCACTATAGAATTCTTTCCCCATATCGGTTTGAAGATTCTTCGGTATATTCTGTCTCCTTTCGAGAAGTATCTTGTTCATCTGTTTCGAAACTTCGTAACCAGTTTCTGTTTTTAAAGGTTTAGCCCATGCATATTTAGAAAAAGTGTTAATGACAACTAAATATACTTATATCCCTTGTTTTCTGTTGAATATGGAATCATTTCCACCAAGTCCGCTTGAAGAAGGTCCCGTAATCCTTTGATGATAACTTTTCGCCTTGGAAAATTTCTTCGTACAGGAGCGTGAATTTCATTGATCAAATCCCTTTTAACTGAAGTCATCCTTGGATAGTAATATTTCAACAAAGTAAGGTTCTTTCGATCTTGTACGTTTTGAAATATATTTGAGGGCAAACGAGTCACCAGGCTTAATTTTATATCCGATAGGATCTATAGCTGCAACACCGTTGATGGTGAGTGTTATGGTTGAAGGAACGTTCACAAGTTTTATTGTTCCTTGGTATACAGTGTTTCGATAATAATCCTTGAAACCCTTGTTGTGAATTATTAATTCATTTGTGGGTGAAAGCGTACCATCTCCAATAAATGTAATAACTAAATCACTTTTTTGTTCAACGCGTAAAGCTTTGTATTTTGCCGTGTATGTCTTATGGACCAAATGTCTTCCCAAACGATCAATGGTCATGGTTGTTGATATGATAGAACAGACATATTACAAATGAAGGTCAGCGGAATATGTGCAGCTTTATAAATGAATGCTCAATATATAATGTTCGCTTCTTTTAATTCTTCAATAATTGAAATAATTTCATTTTTATGTCCGTTGTGACCAGCCGATTCAGAAGCTAGTAAAAGACGTAAGCGATTGACAAGTTCGTTCGGGTCATCCCAATATTGCAATTGTAACTTTGTATTTGGATTGAACTGTTTCTGAATATAACCCGAACCAGTTTTCCACGCTTTAGCCCACCACACATTTGGCGCTCTACCTGCTAATGTAGGTTTGATAATATTCATGTACTTGTACCCTTTGTTTGCAGATATTTGTAATTCCGGATTATAGTGCAATCTAGCAGCATGTGTTCGTCCTAATATATCTCTGTACTGACGAACATCTTGAGCTGTAAACTTTCCTGGCTTTTTCTTAAACACTAATTCATACAATCCTGGAGTTCCTTTGTATTCAAAACCAGCAACGCTTAGGTTAGGACCAACAAAATCAACTTTGCTATTGCCTATGTAAAGATCACCTTCAACTTCTCGTGCACCATACTTTTTATCAAATACATCCTCAACATCCGTATTATACTCTTCAATGTAAACGCGAGGTAATCGATGAAATTTTTGTAAGACTTCTTGTACCTCTGGTTGTTGCATAGATTCGGATAACCTTTTCTTGGTTTCTTGAAGACGTTGTGAAGCATCACGACTAAATTCCTGTAAGTCGAAGCTGCTATCATCTTCAACTTCTTCTTCGTCTATATACTCATCAAGGTCGACATTCATTTGCGGTGTCTCCGTTTGAGTTGACAAAGATCCAATATCTTCAAGTTTCAAAAATTTAGGTGTCTTTCTTCGTTGCGATTGTATTGGGGTTGAAGAATCAGTTAGTGATTGAAATTTAGAGAATTTTGGCTTTGGTTTATCATGTGGTATAAATGACTCATCTGCTTCATATGATTCATACTTAGATGTTTTCCGTCTTTTTTTAGAATCTTTAGTGAAAGACTCATCTGGTCCGTATGATTGCTCCGGTTTTGGTATTATTTGAACCGTTTGTAACCGATCTGCAATAGCTTTCAAAGGCTCTGTTATTGGTGTGAAAGCTGTCTCAGCACTTTGTCTGGATGTTGCAATTTCAGTCTTCAACAATCGAAGCTTATTACGTAATACTTCACGGGTGTGTAATAATTTTTTAGTAAGTTCCTTATCCATGTTGAATGAATTACGATTTAATTTCAACTGTCCAATATCGGTATTAGAGTTGTATATATGTGTCAAATCCTTTGCGATACCGACCGTTGTTTTTTGCACAGTCAAGGTCAACTACTAGGAAACCATAAGTATCAGTCCAACATTGGCGACAGATATCCTGAAATTTATCAAAAGTCATATCTGCGCCAACGTGATCGTCAAAAATGTGTTTCAAATTCGTAACATCTTGACGGAAAGCTACAATGAGATTACAATTGTCCCTCAACAAATGCTTTGGAATTGCAGCGTAAGATTGACATAAATAAAAACAATCAACGTTCTTATGTCGTCCGAAGGAAAAATATTCCTTTATAACATTTTGCAGCGTACATTGAACATCATCGAAGATGACAACGGAATATTCTTTTACTGTACAAGGTGTAACCATATCATCTACATCGGAACACTCATAATAAAAGAATTCAGGCATCGGTTTCATTAAAGAACGTAAATATTCATACTTTGATTGATTTAGCGATTTGGAGCAGAGGTAAACGTTTTGAAAACGTAATCCATTGGGATGCGTCAGTAGTGTCAGCAAGATGTTTGTTTTTCCCGTTCCCGAAGCGCCAACGATGATTGCTCGCTTACAGAAACCCCCAAAGAGGTCACTATGTCGTTGAAATGTTCTCAAATCACAATTTTCAATAAAATTTTGCACTGGCAATGCGAGTTTATGTGTAAAAAACTTCATATCACTAAATTTGTAAGGTTTCGTTCTTAGGATGGAAGTGGAATGATAATATGGGGGTAAGGGTAATCTTTTATAAAAAAAATTATTAGAAAAGAATGTAAAACATTTATTTATATTTATTTGTTTAACAGTTGCAGGACATTCTGCAACGCGCTACGTACGACATTATAGTCCCGTGCAACTGTGTCTATGAGATCATCGAGATCTGGCAGACAGCAGTTGAACGAAGCCGCGACCTCCGCATCTTTCAAATGTTTCAAATATAGCAGAAACGAGTTGTAACTGCGTATATTTGACTCCATTAATGACACTACATGCCGGTATGAGTCTTCATTCCTTCCCAGGAATGCCGCTTTCATAGCGGCTATGCATTGCTGCATATGTGGTCGATGCCATACGTCGGCGTTGAGTGTAGAGGCGTGCTGCAGCGCAGTAGAGGGAGGTGTGCACCGTCTAATCATTGTTGAGGTTTCCGATCCAGTTCCGACGGCGCTTGAAGTACTGGGTCGGACGTTGAAGGAAGGCTGCAAAAGTGTGTTCTCTAAGACACTTAGAGTTTTTATCAAGCCAACTTCCAACGAACCCTCAACATGCGGGCTCACAACCATTGGCGGACTCGATCCGGCAACCGATACCGGTGTAGCCGGTGCAACCAATGTTGGCGCCTCATACGTCTGCGGTCCCTCTGCAACCGAAACAACCGCACCTTCGGAAGGAAGATTAGTTGTCTTCTTTCGGTACTGATGCTTTGCCTTTTTCGCCTGACGTGCAGTTGACGAAAGCATCAATGGTTCATCCAGCTCCACCTCATCGTCATCGACCTTCTTCAGTGACAGCCTCAGCTGTCTAAGCAGTTCACTGCGACCAACTTTCATTGGCGAGGGTTTTTGTAATAATTCCGGCTGATGTGGAACCATCACCTGCTCGGTCGGCTGCAGTTGAGGTGGAGACGTCTCATCGGATAATGGCATAGGTGCGTTTCGTGGCTCCGCATTATAGAAATCTACAATGTCCTGGCTGCTCATCGGCATGTGATGGGATGTGATAAAAGACATGGCTAAGGAAAAGCAAAAAAATCTAAGAAGCTGACAATAGTAGTAGTAGTAAAACTTACCGTTGGTTGCTGCTTGTTGTTGTTTGTTGAGGAGGTGCTGGAAGTACTGAAGGCATTGATGATGCTCCTCAATTTATATCTACTCAGTGGTGAAAGGAAGTGGGTGGGAGACTGGTGGGGAGTCACGTGGTTTCAGAGTGGTGGGGGGTCACGTGGTTTGGGATTGGTTGGGGGGGTCACGTGGTTTGGGAGAGGGGGGGAGGTTCAATCTCATTATCATTGGTCTTCTTCAACCCCAGCCTCAGGTGTCTAACAAGCCCACTTCGGACAATCCGCATTGTTGAGGAAGGTTCTGAAATTGACCTTAAAGGTGAAGCTGCGTGCATGCAAAAGTGGCCGGTTTGACCGACTTCGAGTGACCTTGAAGGTGAAAAAAATGAAGGTCAAATTTTTCGAGTGACCTTGAACCCGAAAAAAAATCGCGGCACTGCTCAAGGTGATACGTGCGGCTCTGCTCGAGACGCTGCGCTGCGCCCGCCCGGCACCAACGCTGCGCTGCGCCCGCCCGGCTCCTCATCATTGAGGTGATTAGTTTTGGTCGTGCGCAACAGATGTACTACATTGGGGGTGATATACATGGGGTAACCGTTGTGTGTGTCGCTTGATTCTTTTTTGAGATAAGACAATAATAGAAGTAACAGAATAAAACATATTTATTAGGGATAGGTATCCAAAAAAAAATCAGTATTTATTTGAAGTCCACTCTTCTCACTACTACTAGTTGTCATGGGTGTTAGTTATAATATACGGTACGTTTTCTTCGATGACGACGATAAAATATTGAAGCTGGATACTCTGGAGTCCTACAAATTCCAAAAGGTTGAACAAAATGTAACCATACCTCCTGGTGCAATGAGAATTAGAATAGTGGGTTTCCATGAAGAAGAAGATGATATAACTATTTATTCTGATTCCGAGTCTGAACTAGACGAACGTGATGTAGATGATGATGATGATGATGATGATGATGATGATGATGACCAGGAACATAATTATAATCAATAATACAAAGTATATACTTACCTTAAGTACATATGCATTATACATACCTTATTAATAAATTTGTATTAAAAACACTTGAGTCTTTTTTTTATGGGGAAACTGGGAAAATAAAATAACAACAGTCACTTAAAAGTGATTTTATTAAAAAAATTATAACATATTTTTATTTTAATTATAATTTCATCTTTTTCTTCTTCCTTAGCCTTCTTCTTTTCTTAATCCTCAAACCGAGTCCACCCGTGCCTTCCGCCAACAGCACGCGCATCGCGCGTGCTGGCGGCCTCCAATGCGATTTTTTTTCGGGTTCAAGGTCACTCGAAAAATTTTACCTTCATTTTTTTCACCTTCAAGGTCACTCGAAGTCGGCCAAACCGGCCACTTTTGCATGCACGCAGCTTCACCTTTAAGGTCAATTTCAGAACCTTCCTCAACAATGCGGATTGTCCGAAGTGGGCTTGTTAGACACCTGAGGCTGGGGTTGAAGAAGACCAATGATAATGACATTGAACCCCCCATAAACCACTACAACATGTAAAGGATTTTTACAAATACAAGACTTTCTTTACAATTCAGTTTATTGAGGAATATTACAATAGTATAATAATCACATTATTCAATATTCATATTTTTACTACTTCCTTCTTTAACCCCATTATCAATAGGGGGTATCAATTCCAACGCAATGGTGATTTGGATAATTCTCATCATAATACGGAAGTTTTCTTCGCAAACTTTCGTTCTTCTGATAGCGCTTTGGTAGCTTCTCCCATATTTGCACCAATTCATAACAATAAACTCTACTTCTTATAAATGGTAATGGAATGTAGTTAAAATCTTCTTTCGATAGAGGTATAAAAGATCCGTGACTTTCGTACATTTCCAATACTTCCGCACTTTTATTCACCACATAGTTCACAATTCCAAGTTTGAGCAGATAAGTTAAAATCCATTTCATTACTGACATCGTCGCACGTTCCTCACGCGAAACACTTTCTACCTTTAGTGACTTACTTCAATTCACCTTCAACATTTAATACTTTACCAATCGTATTAAATGTAAGAGGTTGGGGTATCGGTAGAGGGGAGAGGAGGGAGAATCGTTAGTGTCAATGAAACGCAATCTTACTATCATATTATTTATTAAATTTTTTTTTTTTGTTTAACAAAACACTTGTTCGTCATGTACTATGGCATCACAATCTATTTTCATTGAATACACATTATTGATTGCGCAAATGCAAACATCCTTTTCGTGAAATGAACACATTGGAACTTGTCTTTCTATTCTGCGGCTATTTGAATTATCCAACGTTTTCACCATGCTTTTATTTGAAACAAATTTCTGTATGTACTTGGATTTATCTTCACCCCGCACGTAAATTTTTTCATACTTCTTTGATAGTTCACCAATTATGTTACCTATTTTACTTGGTGAAATATATCCTGCGGTCCAATTGATGCAATGATGAAATTCCGATAACCATTTTGTGGTTCGTTGATCCCTCGAAGATAGAAATTGTAATGGTGCGGGGGGTTTGAATATGAAGTGGCTCGTCTTCCAGTCGTAACTTACTGCTGCTAATTCCTTCGGTACGAACATACCGCCCGTCCGAAAACCTTGAATGTCGATGATTACGTACTTCATGGTAACAACTTCCGCTATTGACTAAGTAATTTTATCATTGCGAGTTCGTTATAAGCATACGTTTACACTTTACACCAGTTGTCTAACATACTTAAATAATGGGGAATACTGGAATGCGCGATTGTGCAGAATTAGACAATACGCTGCTGTGTCTTTCGGTACATTTTCGCGTGTTGTAAATTCAATCCTTATTTCCACGCCGCTCTTATGCACAGCATCCTTTTGATGTGTGCAATCTATTCCTACTAACGCTATGTTCTCTTTAAACTGTGCAGGTTTAAACGCAGGTTCACTATCTACTCCACCATAATAACGTTCTTGGAAACGAGCATACATTTCATATAATATTGCGTACTGATTATTTTTATAATCGATGTTTAAGTTATCGTATGGAAATCGTTCTCCATTTAAAAATACAGTTAAATTTGTTAAGTCTACATTATCAAATTTAGCCATATTCTTTTTCATTTGTCCTTTTCGATTGGTTTGGAAACCTATAATGATAAATCTGGGAGTCTCAGTTTGTGGAGCAGTTTTGACAGCCCACGAATGTTTCGTAGTTTCTGGAAGAGATGGATATTCATGCATTTCCCAGCTTCTAAAAGGTAATTGAATGTCGGTATTTTTAGTAGATATCTTATCAAATAGTATTTGCTCTCTTAAACCAACATTGACGTGGGGAACTCGCCACACAATTTTTTCTATTGTTATGTGCACCTTCTCATCCTTATTCACGCTTGGTATGACCGTTTGGACAACGGCGTCGGTATCATCGTTACATCGAATTAATACCAGTTCCTGCCTAGCATTTAGTATGACCTTTCTATAATCTTCTGCAAACCCTAATAACGACGTTAATGGTACACAAACGCTAAAATTTCCCATGCTATCCACAATGTCGCTTGTATGGTCATCATGAATATTCCAGCCTGCATTTCTCAACCTAACCATATCATTTGGAGTGTACGAAAAATATCCCTTCATTACAGATGAAAGACCTACATATCGTACAGAATCTACTTGCACTCCATTTATATTATATCGAATATCGCTGAAGAGAAAAGCGATGGGGTTGCATATAAATTTTGTTGCTTTGGGAACTCCTTCAATGGTCCCGTCAGCTTTTTTCGTTGCTGTTTTTACAACTCCATCTTCGTCTAACAAATTCATGCGTCCTTCTACGTACAAATAACTTCCGCCGGGCACTGTAAAATTATCAATTTCTGGTATGGGGTGATACGTACTTCATCGCTGTTATTAAAACTTTGAGTTCCAAATGGCTGATGTGAATGATATTCATAACTTATTATAGAATTGTCACTTCTACTTTTATCCGTAACAAGATATCCATTACTTAACGTACTATATATCCTAACTTCCGCAAAAAATTCTTATTCGCAACTGTTATTGTCTTCACAGTTCCACAACTACTGTCTCTTATATTTTTACATTTATATTTTTATATTTATATTTATTTATATTTATATTTTTACATTTATATTTATTTCCCGACTTAGAATTTATTATGTGCAGTATGTTAGTACCATTTCTCCGCCTTCGTTGTCGTCGTACACCTATCATTACTTCACCCTTTCACTTCCTGTAGATGTATACGAATTGTTATTTCTTCTTTTTCACCAAACTTTACAACCTTTCCGTGCTGATCCAAAACCTTCACGACTATACTTGTGATATCTTCGATAAGTACTGGTAAATAAATCGGTGGTTGTGGACTTTCTATTATTTTAAATCCGGCTGGAACGTTTGGGAAAAAATGGTGTAGCACGTGAACTGGTCGTCCGTTGTTGTAAGAGCCGCTTACCAAATTACAATAGATCTGTAGTGCATTTACAGGGTTAATATTTACTCTATTTTCACTAATATGATTCACATTCTTTACAAGTTTCCTCCTTGTAAATCCTAACAATTTACCGATCGATCGATCTTCATCAAAGTGGATATCTTCAGAACATTTAATGATAACTTTTTGAGTATTTGGATTTCCACGAATACGTATCTTTACTGATTTATTATTCAGTTCACTTGTGATTTGCTCTGCGAGATCATCTACATCATATGCTCCGGTAGGAATTTCAATTTTCTCTTTCTTATCGCCATACTGCAATCCATTATTATCTTCCGTCACGTTAGCAATTGAATTATACGCGTCAAAATTTAACAATGCTAACTCATAATCTACATCGCCCTTCAAATTTATTGGAGGATACACATTACAACCTAATTCGGAACTTGGACCGGTTAGAGTGAACGTATAAGAATGTGCCACCATGTTTGCAATTCACCAACCACACATCTACTATAACATTAATAACTATGCATATCTACTTATCAAAAACTTTAAACATAAATGACCACAATTATATGAATTACTTTTCTGATACCGATTGTAGTTATAATCAATTGCTCTCCCACCTCCGGACAATAGATAACTTTGCACTTCTATGGGAGGTTGCAGATCGCCGAAACTATCGAAATATGACATATGATCACCTTCCTTCACGTAACTCGTCCAATGAGTTCCTTTACCATCATCATCATCCAGATTAATGATTCCGCTTTCGGCATGGCGAATGCGTTTCGGTAACTTATCCTTCATAAAAACACCTCTAAAATTCGGTATTTTCAGATCCTTAACATGCTTCAGTAACTGAACGTTGGTTAGCGGTTGACGAGGAAGGGATTTAATCAGTTTTTTGAATGTGATGGTAAATACAGTCCGCATCCGGCTTTGTACGGTTTCAAATAATAACCACTTCCCGTCATTTTTTGTGCTTCTAACGCGCGATTATGCCTCTTAGCTTCCTCCATCTGTTCACGAGCGGCTTTCGCTTGATTAACAGTTTTTGCTATTGCTGCAGCTCCACCTCCTAATGAACCTAACGCTCCCAAAGCTGCGAATATGGTATTAAGGGGATAATCCCTCCAGTTTTTGGAATTGGAATTATCCTACTTCTCGGGGGAGTAATTTTTTTCTTCCTTAGTTTTGAATATGCGATGTTTACATTTGCTAATAAACTTCTGTTCTTACCACCGCGGGAGATAGCTTTTCTAGCTACCTTCATAGCTTTCGTAAAACTTAGCGCACCTCCTCTAATTTTCATCTTTTTTAACCCTTTCCTTCTTTTCGAATTTCCCAATCCCAACTTTGTTTTTCCTTTCATTATTGCGGCAATAGTTGAAGCTGCTAACTTTTCTCCAAATCCTGCGTTTCCACTTTTTATACGTTCAACTGCTTTTTCATACAATTGATGGTCGGCTTTGTGTCTATGGCTTAAATCGTCACTTTGGGAATACGAAATATCATGTTCCTTGCAAGCTTCGTCTAACCTATTCACACCGGTGTGGCCTTTCGCTAATCTTTGTTGAAGTTGCGCTCCTGGTCCGCAAAAATTATATCCGGGTATGTGCAGTTCGAATGGAAGCTTATTTATTAACTTATTGATCAATCCTCGACCTACTCTTTTTGCTTTCCGGCGATGACTAGTCGGTTTTGCTACCGAAATCATCATTTAATACTACAAATATCGCACGAAAGGTTTACGTAGACTGTCACGTTCTCCACAATCGTAGCTATATAAATGATAAATTCTACCCCCACATTTTTTCAGTCGACATGCTTCCCACAAATGTTATGTTACGTTTTTAAATAAAACACATTTTACGTTAACGCAAAGATTTATTACAACTACTTTATTAATACATACATTAACACTACATTACATTACATTACCTATTTTATAATCCTTATTATTGTAATATGAACTTTTAATTTAGGAACATTTGACGTATTTCACAATCCAGTTTTATCTTGTCTAATCCCAGGGTGATAAATTCTTTCATAGTGCAAAACTGTTCGGAGATTTCACTATTCATTGCTGTCAATACATTGGTCAGTATATCACCTTCCATACAAGCGGCTCTCCCCAAAATCTGATTATAATAACTGCCCATGTTCAGACCTTTTAAGTATGTTAAACGAGTATGAATTATTTCCTTATATTGCCACATTTCCTTAAGTCCTTCATATGATAAATACAACCATTCTTCACCGCGACAAATTTTCAACACTTTGGTATAGTTTTCAAACCATTCACATTTCATTCTAAAACCCATATTTTGCATTGCCGGACACACTTCCTGGGTTTGCATGTTCATTAAATGTTGGGAGATTACATGTTCCTGTTTCACAAATTCGTTCCACTAATCCACGGTAAATGTTACGTTTTGTGTTGCCTTCCCAAATATACGCACTGCTGGATCTAAACCAGATTCCATTTTCAAGCCTACCGCTAAAAATTTGCTATTACTCTTGTTCAAAGAGTATACATGTTGACATATTAATGGTTTTTGCATTCTTTGATTTTGATCATTAAAGTCATATACGGTCACTTCTTGCATCATGTTTTGCACCACAGATCCATCAGTAGAAGGTGTTGGTTGCACATTCACACCATTAACGGGTTGCGATAATTGTGCTGCAGCCATGCTAAGATCTACTGGGTTTAGTGTTGTGCACTCACCATTAAACAATGGTAATAACGTCGTAGATTGTACCTGCGGAGCACGTTTTCTCCTTATCTTCTTTGGGGCATCACATACTCCACCACCCGGTCCTACATTTTGTGTTGGTGTTGTTGACACTAAAATAATGATTTCAATTGATATTACGTTTCTTCAAAGTTACAAACCTCACTTCTTCAATGTGTCACTATTTCACTGTTTCTCTGCCGCTTTTACACTGTATGAAAAACATTTCCCACACCACCTTTTATACACAAATCCCACCATCAATTGTTACCAAGTCATAAAACCTCCTCATTAACCTGGACCAGTCATTCACCTCCTCCAATTCGATCTCCTCCTGATTAGATAAGGTCATCTAAAATTAAAATGAGGAGTCCTCCTAATTTTCACCATCAAGCCAATTCGGGAACATCCTCCGTGACCTTGACCTTGGGATTAACCTGGACCAGTCATTCACCTCCTCCAATTCGATCTCCTCCTCCTGATTAGATAAGGTCATCTAAAATTAAAATGAGGAGTCCTCCTCATTTTCACCATCAAGCCAATTCTGGAACATCCTCCGTGACCTTGACCTTGGGTGGAGGTGTGCCTCTGCCGCAGTGTATCAGTAAACCAAGGCTCGCTTGGCTTACGATGCAGTCGGACCATCCTGAGATGAGTATGAACATCAAAGAGTTCGGTTAAAACCGTATTAAAAAAGTCCAACTTATCGTTTATGTCCGTCAAAGCGTACATGCTGCACCAAGGAATTGCTGCAGCATCCCGCAAAAACACGTCCCGAGAAAAGTTTTCAAATTCCGCGCTAAGAAAGGTGCACTCGGAAGAGCTGGCACCCCATAGGGTATGCGATAAGAGATCGCGTGATGATCGGAAAAGTCACATGGTATCACTTCACTCTCTACGTTTTTAATATCATTGTTAATAAGAATTAAGTCGATTAGAGTTTCAGAGTCCGCGGTAATACGCGTAGGATCAGTAACCAATTGGGTGAGTGAGTAATTATTCATTATTGTAGACAGTGCATTCCTTATACCAGAGGGAGACAGCATATTAATGTTAAAATCGCCTAGAATGACAATGTTTTGCAATTCCATGTGGATCAAATTTAGAGCGTCGCCAAACGAGCTAAGTGAAGTGACGCCACCCGAAGGCGGTCGGTAAATAACACCAACAGCCATACATGTTTTCTTGGTATACATTTTTACCCATAATTGTTCTATCTGAGAATTAGGGTCCTCCGGAATCTCAATCACCGAATATTTTATTGGACATCTGATGTACATGGCAACGCCTCCACCCCTGGCTTCTCTATCCATCCGTAGAATATTAAAGCCGGGAATAGCTATCATCTCATTTGTAATAGTATCGCTTAGCCAAGTTTCGCTAATTGCAAATATATCACAATTAGTACGTATTACAAATTCCTTGACCTCATGAAGTTTGTTGACAAGCGATCTAACGTTCAGGTGTACAAACAAAACATTTGAAATAGCACGCCGTGCAGTGTCAGCAGATTCCCCTTGTGACTGCCCGCTTACTGAGCAGTCTGGCTCACTTGTAAAAAATGCTTTCCGTAGTAATTTTTTTGCCGTTACACTTTTGCCTTTTTCATGTAAATTGGGCAGTCGGATGACCAAGCCGCATGGCAACCATCGGAAATCTCCTGGCTCAACGTATCTTTGGCATACTTACAGTTTCCACAGCTTCTTGACTTAGCCGTGCACATCGAAACCTTATGTTTCTCAGCACACAAAGGACAGACAAGATCTCTTTTGCAGTCATCGTCTATATGATTGAACCCACAGCAGTTGTAGCATCTCAACAAATCAATAGCCTCGAACGGCCAACACGTATCCCAATAGATAGTGACTCGACCTTCTCTCATTATTTCGCCGAAAGTCTTGCCGTCAACGTCTGCAATAATGGTCTTTTTCGCCTTCTTGCCAACATGTAATATCTTAATTGTAGCTTCATCTCCTATGAAATCGTTTTGAGATTTTAGATACCTACTGAACTATCTTTTCGTTGCTTAAGTTCTCGGTAAGGCCAACCAGTTTCACCTTAGACAGCTTCATACTCGAGATTTTCACATCAAAGTCATCTCCCAGCTTTTCAATGGCTTCTCGGTTCAACTTCTCTGTTTGCTCACCGTTTTTACACTGCACAACTACTCCACCTTTGGCTACAGTTCTCATTGAGGACACAGCCGAGTTTATCGGATTAAGTTGTCCTTTCAAGATCTTAGCTGTATCCGCGCAACTCAACTTAGCATATTTCGGCTTAATTATCACCACCGGTCCATTAGTTGCATTATTATTAAGTACTCCCTTCAGCTTACCAGCGTAAGAATCGTTGTGTCGTTGAGTCACCTTCTGCACTTCGTCAATCATTTCTTTGTTCCCAACCTTTACTGTAGAGTCAATCTCCAGAATTGTTGATCGCAGACTATCCAGGGAATGCTCATGTTTTTCAACCATTTCACTCTGGCTCTGAAGCGAACGCTTCAACGCATGCACTAAATCAAAAACCTCCAGCAAAACAACTTTAGAGCTGGCCTTTTTGTTGTTCGCGCACAAGTCACAGAACCAACCAAAATTTTTAATTTTGGTCACAAAGTCACACAATTTTTCTTCAACTGATACGCATTTTAATGCGTGAAACGTTGCGTCACACAAGGCACACTGTATACCTTCCTGCCTTTTCACTGTTTTTTTTTGCAGACACCACAAAAGTTTAAGTCGGTCATTACGACAAACAATAAAACACGACCGCCTAGAGCAGCTATTCGATCAGCGAACCATCCAACCATGGGAAGTTCAGTGTCTGTACCCGGAATGCACCGTTTGTCTGGGATATTGAGTATATTTCGGAATAATTTTTTTCCAAAATTGGAATTAGACAAAATACCACCATCCGAGTTTCTTTCGTAGTTTTCCACGTGGACAAAAATAAAATTGTAACTAGGATCAACTAGAGCTAGAAGAACAATGGAGTACGTTTTCTTGTAATTCCAGTAGAGACTTCCCGACAACTTTGGGGCTTGTATTGTCACGTGCTTGCCATCCATTGCACCCATACAATTTGGAAACTGCCATCTTTCCCAAAATTCGGTTGCTATTTCATCCCACTTGACCTCATCCGGAACTGGCATTATTTCGTTCAAAAGTACTTCAATTACTGCTCTGCTCGTATGATGAACAATGGAACAAACTGTACTTCTTCCCACCATGTAGCTGAAGGATATCGTCTTGAAGGAATCTCCCGTAGCAAGAAACCTGAAACAAATAATAAGTGTAAAGTAATTTTTTGTTGCAGGTCAACAGGAAGAATGCAAAAAGAAATGGAGTGGTATTAGGGACAGTCTACGCAGACAACGACAAAAAAGGAAAACAAAATCTGGACCAGGGGCTTCTACAACCCAAACTAAGTATAAGTATGAAAATATCCTTGATTTTTTAATTCGTCATCTCGCCGAGCGAAAAGGCTTAAGCAATGTGCCCGATGATGAACGTGCTATCGATGGTGATGCACCTGAAACAGAGAGTTCACTAGAAGAGCCTGACTCCGTCCAACCAACACAGCAACTGTCAGATGCTGATGACCGCCCGATGAGACTGCTGTAACAGCTGAAAATCGACGTTGCGCCGAAAGAAAACGTTATAATGCACTACGTAAACGGAAGCTCCCTGAAGTGAAATCTCAAGAGTCTGCATCAAATCAACTAATGGCGTACATATTGGCTGAGAAAACACAAAAGTCAAATTCCGAACAGCATCCTGTTGATGCACTTTTGGCCGGAATAGCACCATCCCGGAAATCGCTTGATCCCGTTCGTCTACATGCTGCAAAAGGGAAGATTTTCAGTATAGTGCAAGAGCATGAACTGCAGGAGCTTTGTGCGAAAACAACTTCAGATAATAACTACATCACTACAGATAATCATACCAACCAGACATATTTTCAATTACGGAAAGACTTACTGTTTGAAATACATATTATAAGTTACAGGGAAAGAATTATATCGTTTATTTTCTTGTTTTTCTTTCTTTTTAATGTACCTCAAAACCTTGGAATTATTAAAAATATAAATGTAGGTAAAAAGTAGTAAATTAATATCTTACCTCAAAAAAACTGCTAAACGGTGTCTAGGAGTGATTGCTTTTCTAAAACATGTGCTTTGCTTAGATAATTTCTCTTTGAGATTCAGTTCAAACAGGTTGAACGCCGACATCGTCATTCTAAAATATTGATAAAATTTGGTTTCGTCGTCCAATAGATGAGGTAAAAGTCTGGAAAACTCTCCTTCTGCAGATCTTCTTTTCCAAGTAGGATGCACCCAAAATCTGCTCCATGATAGATCTCCGATTTTCTTCATCTTCTTCTTCTAAATAAAGCGCCACCATGGCTAAATCGCAGTTGTTAACATTTTTTAACATTTTGCACACACGACCTTCGACTTTAGGTAAAATAATGCAAGACGCCTATTCTCGGAGTAATTTAACATCTGAATAATGATTTTTTTAATAACCATTCTTTAGACCAAACAGTCCTTAGCCGGCTTTTAATGTTTTTTGTTTGTTATTCTTATAAATACAAAGTGATAATTTTAGTATTTCTTCAGGGATGCAACTCCTCGTTCATAAACACAGTTTATAAATATACGTAAATGGCCCCTAACATAGTTAACAACCACGTTTGCCTAATTCAGATATTTTAAACATAATGCAACAAAACTCGTTCAGACAAATGAGAACATTTCGTGCCTGGTGGAGGCCACTTATTTGTTAGGTATATCGCTATCGCAATGTGTTTTGTTCCAGCACGTGTTGTAATGCCGAACTCAGTACAACAATACTTGCTTGCACAATTATATTTTCCACATATTTTCATTCACCAGGTATTTTAACGGTGGGTAAAAAGTTTTTAAAATGTTGGCAATAATATTTTTCGTGTCATGCCACCTCAGAAAGTCCAACGTCACTCGTCAGAGAATGAAAACATCCGTCATTTGGGTGATATATAAACTGTTGATTGTGGCTGTCTTATGTGGATCAGTATGTGGAATATATTTTATTATAAATAAGTTGCGGCGGAAGGAACACACTGACAAACATGGTCGTTTTATATATCCACTGGAAACTTTACCAAATGGAGATTATTATAGGCTCAATAATCTGACAGGATTCGAATTTATCATTCTAAACCAAATCTGCAACTACGACTTCCACGAACCGTGGGTTATTATCTTAGTTGTGAGTGCTACTGATCATTTTAGAAGAAGGGATATGATCAGAAGGACATGGGGCGGTCAGTTAAATGGACCTAAAGTTGCTTTCGTTTTAGGTTAGTGTTTTTTTAGAACTTTTTGCCAACATCGATTATTTGCTGCTTCAGTGCTAAAACCAATAAAGCTGTCACTCAAGCGTTAATCAATCCTTAATTAGCGAGTGACTTAATAGTGACACTATTTTCAGACATGCTTTAATATAAAATAGAATATTTTTGTGAACTAAGACTGAACAATTCCTCTTAAGTTAATGACGGGTAAAATTGAGCAGCTTCAGATTTCTGATTCCAGATTTTTCAAACTTCTGTATCGCACACGTACCAACTGCTAACTGTCCTGACATTTCTTTCATTCTAAAGTTAGACAATATCGCAAATATCGATATTTTCCTTCAGCTTCCCCTTCTATTGGCTTTAGGGTAGCCACTGAATAAACTTGTTTCGTTTTATACACAACAATGGGCCTATAAGAGTAGACAACAAACAAACTGCCAAACTGCACACATTCGTAGTATTCAGTGAATCACGTATGAAGCGGTGATTCAATGAAGTTTGACATAGTAGTGACAGTTTGAACTGTACAGTTGAAACTGTACAGTTGAAACTGTACAGTTGAAACTGTACAGTTGAAACTGTACAGTTGAAACTGTACAGTTGAAACTGTACAGTTGAAACTTGCAGTTTGTTTGTTGTCTACTCTTATTTGCTCATTGCTGTGTATAAAACGAAACAAGTTTTTTCAATGGCTACCTTAAAGCCAATAGAAGAGGAAGATAAAGGAAAACCTTCATGAAACTGTACAGTTGAAATTGTGCAATTGAAACTGACGAACGAATTGTAGGGAATGAAAAGACTGAAAAGAAAAAGGTTAACCCTGCACGGACTCGATGGAATTAATATTAACGGAGGAAATTCGGAAAAACCGGAAAAATCTGCGTTTTTTTCAAAAATTCAGAACTCCGCCATTTTTAAATCTGTAGTGGAGGCTTTTCGTGTGAAAGTAGCGATTGATAGGTACTTTGAGTGTGGATAACCCAGGCGTTGTCCGATGATTAGTTTTTGCACAATTGCGATTCAAATATTTTTATGCAATATGGTTTGGCGAGCTTGGATGCGTCGGACATGTTCAGATTTAAATTTTTTATAGTATTGTGCTACAAAACGCATATTCTGATTCTCCGTTAAAATGGTGCAAAATTGCAAACATGACCGAAAAGTGCTGCGCGCTCTAAAACGGTCGAGTAGTGGGGTAGGCGGCCGACTCGGGGAAACGCGCAACGCGCTGGGATTACTATAGATACGCGTTTCCCCGGGTCGGCCGCCTACCCCCACTACTCGACCGTTTTGGAGCGCGGTGCAGTTTTTGGTCTTATTTGAAAGCATTTTTCGTCTATTTTGCAACATGTTAACGCAAAATCAGAATACACGTTTTGTAGCACAATACTTCTACTTTCGAAATACGAAGAAAAATTAAAATCGGATCACCTCCGACGCATCCAGGCTCGCCGAACCATATTGCATAAAAAATATTCAAATCGCATTTGTGCAAAACGTAATCATCGGACAACGCCTGGGTTATGCACTCAAAGTACCCATCAATCGCTACTTAGTCGCGAAAAGCATCCGCTACTACGTTCTGAAAAAACGCAGATTTTTCCGGGTTTTCCGACTTTCCTCCGTTAGTTTCAATGCGATCGAGTCCGTGTAGGGTTTACTTTTTTCGTCTGTTCATTCTCTACAACTGGTCTGTTGAAAGCAACAAGATTGCTCCATCGGTTCAGTTTTTACAAGCGACCCACCAAAAAGAACACGTTTTTTGAGGTTTTTTGTTTATAATAATTTAAGAAATGATATTTGTGAGTAGGAAACATATCACAATCCATCTACAGACTGTTCCACGTGACTTGGAACCGTCGGCTTCCTGCCAATAGTTTTGTCACACACGATGACAAACACGACCTATTGCCTGGTCTATGTGGAAACTTGATGAATAACAGTGGGTGGGCGGGTATTACAGTATTTTCATTAAACATTACGGTGAACATTACGGTAAGTTTGTTACACTTTTGTTTGTTTCCTTTGTTTTGATTGCTTAATTCAAGTTTGACACCGGTAGCACCGGTGTTATTACTATAATAATAATAGTAATAATAATAATAATAACACATTTATTGCGCAATAGTATACAAATACAATGTGTATCCAAATACATTTCACACAAAGGGTTAGTACAACAGAAAATCTGATCTAAAGAATAACCGTAAATTGCAAAAACGAATCACAACACATTCGAGAATACACCCGCACAATTATATAAACATTATAAACAACATCACAAACACTGTAGTCCTATATAAAACAATTACCTACGCTATACATAAGTTTAGTTTCCTAGAAAAGGCTCAAATCAACAAGCAGCTCATCGCTCAAAATAAGCTGCTTGAGATCGTGTGCTAATTTACAGACGGAAATATCATGCAAAGAGAATAGCAAATTATTAAAATTATAACCGGCCAGGTATGAAAAGGAAGATTTGTGCTTTGCACAGTTGGGTATGTTCTGGGTGTATTTTCTAATTATTATTTTTTATTAAGTTACTTTTACTAGGAACTGTAGTAGAACTTTGATATAGCGGGTATGCATTTTAGAGTGTTTTGGTGCTCCTCCGGGCGTTAGTTTGCACCTCCTAGGTTTAGTCTTGTCCCAACCCTTTTTAAAACGACCTGCGAAAATATGAGGTGCTGGTAGCTAGGACTGAGTTTTACCTACTGTTTTCACTCATTTACATCATGTGCGATGTCGTTTTGCCATTATTTGCGCGCTACGCCATTTCTACGTTTTGGGCTTCATTTATTTTCCTAGGGTATTAAGGTAAAATTGAGAAATATGTTGAATTCATGTTTTGTATTAAGCTAGTAGTTTTGAATACACTGGCAGTCTAGAAATATTTCTATAGTTTGAAGGAATCATTAAAGGGCGTTACGGAAAACTACGACCCTGTCACTACACGTTGTTATATTACATATACGAAATTTAGATGGAGCGTTGGCAAAATACTAAAAATACATGAAAGTTTTTTTTTTCTTATCTGTATTTTTTCAATTGCTACTTACTCGTGATATCATCGATACGTCTTTTAATGGCACTTGCATATTTTTCGTCCTGATTACGGTAGATTTTTTACTTGCCTTAATTGTACAGGAAACATTTTAAAGTCTTACATAAGATTGTTTTGTGAAAAGAACAATAGGATATTGTAAAGTATTAGTATAAACGCCAATAATATTATTGCAAAAACATAACTTCATACTAAGATCGTGTTCAGATAAACTGATCCACCTGTCCTTAAATTTCAACCAGAATTTATTTCCTAAAACTATTTTATATATAAACTAAACAAAAATCTTTAAATATTGTTATTATTTTATTATTACTTATTGATAACTATAAGGTACATGAATTTTGTGAATATATTACGAAATTGTAAACTATTTGTCGGGAAGACTAAAAAAAACTAAATTAAAAAATATATTGCGTGAGTTATCGAAGGAACTCGGGTGAAATAGTCAAAAATGTTATTTTGGTAATTTTTTACGTTTCTGATCAGCTGAATACATTGTTCTAGAAACCTCTCAAAGTAAACCCTGAATGTTTGTCCTTTTACCTGAAATCCTGCATGTTTGGTCAAAATTGTTTTTAAAGCATTGACAGCAATTCTTTAAACGGTGTGCGGGCGCCTCCAGAAATCAATCGAAAACGCGTAGGTATTACCAGTAAGTTATGGTGAGGTCACGATAATAGAAGGTCGAAAGTACAATAATATTATGACATAAATATGTGTACTCTGGCTAATTCTAAATAGACGCGACAGACAACAAATGCGGCGCCTTGTACGACAGAAGACAAGCCGAACGCGAACGTGAAGAGAATGCAGATGCAGCCGCAGACGCTGGAGAGACGCTGGTTGCAGCCGCAGACGCTGGTTGCGTTGCGGGACGCCATCGACGAGGACGACTTTGACGCCGAGGGGGAGGATTTTCAGCCTGCGAATCGGCTGAGAAGGCGGCGAAGGCGGTGGCGGTAACTGTCGTGCGTTCAGTGCGCGTTCGGCTGTAAAGAGTGCGTGGTGTCGCAGTTTTTAACTACAGTGATATACGGCTAATCCGAACCCCCTCTAATACGAACTGCTGGGTAGTCCGAACGGCCCTCTTGTGTAAAGTAGTATGTGTAATCCGAACGACATGGTATGCGTAATCTGAACAATAACTATTCTTGAGTGCAGAAATCACATTATGCTAACATTAACCCTAAAGCGGAAATGATAAACTTAATAGACCAGGGCTTGACTTATAGTCCATTAACAACACGCTCTAATGTAGGCAATAACAATCGCGGATATTAAAGCAAAAATGTGCAAATTTTAAGCTATGTGCTGCGAACAGAAAAATTTTTAATTGTTAATATTCTTTACACCTACGCTCTTTACCGCGGGCCTAGGAGTGTACGCGCAATTAAGTGGATAAAAGGACGTGCAATCCCTAGCGCCAGGCGATTGCAACCAAATTTTACAACCGAAGAACAGCGCGCGCGAAAGCGCAAATTCTTATACCGCGCGTGACGGGATTGCGCGTCTAAAGAGCAATCACGCATTCATTACTGCGCGAACCTGGCGCGTGTTGGTGTGTATATTTGATAGTAATAAAACATAGTTATTAATATGGACATATAAGGAGAAATCTTATACAAACTGTAGCTTTTGCCTGTCTAAGTGTTTTTTAGTTAAAATAAACAGCAGAAACGAAGAGTTTGGATCAAAGAATACAGACGACGCTTTAGTCATATGCCATTACTTAAACATTGACGTGAAATTACCTTGATGATTTTAAAAATTATTTGCGAATGGATAGTTCATCATTTGATACATTATTAAATACGGTAAATCGAAAAATTACAAAGCAGGATATTATAATGAGGAAAAGCATAAGTGCACACGAACGCCTTACAACAACACTTCGATTCCTGGCCACAGGGCGATCTTTTGAAGATTTAAACTACAGTTCAGGGATATCAGCTCCATCTCTGTCCATGCTCATACCAGAAACATTTGCCATTTATGAAGTTCTTAAGATGAAATATATGAAGGTAAGGATGATTTATATTTAATTACACATATAAAGGTTCGCTATCTTTATTGTTTACAAATAAGTATGAACTGAAATAAAATTCCCACAAATTGATATTAAGCGCACTTCCATAAGTATAACTAATCTAAGCAATAGGAAAGTATACAATAATAATACAAAAATACAAATAAACTACTTCTAATTATAATTTTCAGATTCGTAATATCTACGCAGTTCACTGTCTTCATTTTCTTGTTGCAAATGAAATGATTGCAATAATGACGGCTTTTGTTGACTTTGTGAGGAAGATGAATCTGGAGAACCTTGTAGTACCATCGGTGTATGCAAGGACGATAGTTCCGATGAAAGATACGACAATGGACTTCCTGTTGTAATCTCTTGTTGCAAATGAAATGACTGCAATAATGCCGGCTCTTCTTGTATTTGTGTGGAAGGTGAATTTTGAAAAATCTTGTAATACCACCGGTGAATGCCAATTGCCACCGCAAAAATCACTATATTCAGTCAACTTCGTTAATAAACCTCTCCGTAAAAGGAAGTTTATCAACGATTCTGCATAGATTGCTTGAATGGGATCCATCCGTTCTATTTTTTTTTATTAAAAAATACTAATAAAACTATTTCATATTCCAGTTTCCCGGTACAAAAGAAGAATGGACCAACATTCCGCGCGAGTTTCTACATAAGTGGCATTTTATTAACTGTGGAGGGTCTATGGATGGAAAACATATTCGCATAGTACCACCACCACATTCGGGAGCGACTTATTACAACTACAATAATTTTTACAGTATTGTATTAATGGCTTTGGTGGGTCCAAATTATGAGTTTATATATGTTGATGTAGGAAAAAACAGGAGATTGTCAGATGGAGGTGTGTTAAGAGTACACAGATTTTTACCGAAAACTTAAAAATGGGCAATTAAATTTTCTTGGCGATGAAGGCTTTGGACTAGACCAGGGATGGGGAAATAGATTTAGAGAAGGGCAATATAAAACAATTAAAATATTCAGACGGGCCAGATATACTGAATAATGAATACCTTATTAATTGGTTTAAGCCGTGTGCAATTTAGAGTAGAATTGATAGCGTAACTTCATATAAAATATTATTTTTATTTATTTATTTGTACGCAATAACTGTGAATAATTATTAATGAGACTCGCACATGTTACTTACAATATTACAGTAGAGCGTCGATAATCTGAACTAATTGGGAACGAAGGTGATTCGGATTATCAAATTGTTCCGATTATCAAATATGACAACTTAATAGTAGAAAATACGAGTATTGGATGTTCAATCTTAATAATACTAAACACCATTCGATTCCGCTCTTCATAAGCTATAAGAATGCCAAAAATCAAAATCGAAGCGATATCGAAGGGATATCGAAGGGATTTATTTATAATTTAATTATGCTTATTTATTGTGATTTATTATGATTTATTTATGATTTATTTATGATTTATTTGTGATTTATTTATGATTTATTTATTATTTATTTATTTAATAGTGGAAAATACGAGTACAAAAGCAACATTTGTCTCTAAATAGGAACCGACAAAAAATGGCTTTTCCCTAGGTTACTCAGTGATTTATTTGGTTATTATTTTTTTTGGGCGTTCGGATTACCGAGGTTCGGATTATCGACACTCTACTGTAATTAAGAGACCTAATATCCCTGTGACGTTCAGAATTTGCCCCTCCTAAATCGCGATAATGTTCATTCCTGTAGCTAACGTATTTCAATCAGTTTCCACGGAAAATGTTTATAGCTTCTGCAAAAATGTTTGCATAAATTTCTATCATACCTCAAATTGTAGGTAATTAAGAGACCTAATGTCCCTATGACGTTCCGAGTTTTGCCCCCCCCCCCTAAATCGCGATAATGTGCGTTTCTATAGGTAACGTATTTCAATCAGTTTCCACAGATTTTTTTTTATAACTTCTTTAAAAATCTTTGTACAAATTTCTATCATACCTCAAATTGTAGGTAATTAAGAAACCTAATATCCTTCTTCATCGGTTCTCTTTGCCATTGTTATCCATGAGGATCAGCCATCTGTCCCGCAGGTAATTCCTGATCATATCCAACAGGTATGGAGTCACACTTCTACATTGCAGTTCTGCGATCAGATGCTTCCACGGCACGGTGTTAAAGGCGTTCTTTACGTCAAGAGTAACCAGCATACAGAACTTTTTTGTCCTCCGCGTTACCTGAGATATCTACATGAGATACGGCAGAGTTATCTGCCATATCCGTAACACTTCTCATCGCATCGACCGTTGACCTTCCTTCTCGGAATTCAAACTGATTGTCCGCTAGGGGCGCCTTTTCTTCCAGTTCCGCCTTTAGCCTGTCCACGAGCAGGTGTGCTCCGTCAGCTTGCTGACGGTGTTCAGGAGGCAGATGGGCCTATACTTTGGCGACTCTCCTTCAGTGACTGCTTGCTTGGCCAGCAGTACGAGATTCGCCGTCTTCCATTGAGCTGGGTAGTTGAGCGGACTTGAGGACATCGTTCAGAATGTCCTTCACGTACTCCCCGCCACCGTCACCATCATCTACCTTACCGCTTCCGGTTGAATACCGTCGGGTCCCGGAGCTTCCTTTGGTGCGACTCTGCCGTGCTGCTTTTCGTACTTCCTCTATCGAGTAAGCTGGGACTCCTTCGTGCGGGTCGATAGCATCCTCCTCCGCAGACTCATACTCCGGGAACAGGGTCTCCGTCACTTCTTTCATCTCTGTTAAAGTAGGCGATATGAATGTTGTTATGACAATATAAATAATATTATAAATAAAAAGTCGATACGTTGCCACAAGTCTATAAGTTTTGGTTGTCGTTTTTAAAGGCTTTGAACATAGCTTTGATCTCAAACTGCAACAATCTCCGCCAACGTCAGGTTTGGAGGTAGTAACCTGGCTCTCAGCCTTTTGGTTACGATCTTGTAACCCTCCCCCCAAACGTTGGGCAACTGCTGAAATCCCCACTCCATTCGAAAAGTCTCGCATTCGCTTCAAAAAGATGACGAGAGTAGACTCCCTGGCCTCGTCTCCTCTAGTCCTCTGGACTGCTCTTCTGTCGCTGTTGCTCTCCTTCCGCAATTCCGCAATCTCCTGCGTCCACCGGTAGACTGCTCTTCGCCCTTTAACAAATACTGTCAAAGTAAATGTTACTCAACTAAAATTGTTGAGAAGATAAGTGCCTAATTTCACTTTGCTGTCCACGTTTTTTATGCTCGCGATGGTACTCTCACATTATATATTAGTATTAATTCCTTAATTTGAAACATCTGCAGTCCAATAATTAAATGCTCTTTGTATTACTGAATTAAGAAAACGCATTCTGACATTAAAAGTATGTAAGTCCACACGATGCTGATTATATTTATTCGATAATAAAACATTGAGCGCGCAAAGTAAGGAAACATGACACAATGTCTGAAACGGTTTGTTATTTGAAAAGTTTCGTCGATTTTTAATTATCAAAATATACATATTTACATCATATTTAATTTCCTACTTTCAATTGTTTTCGACTTATGACGTCATCGACACTTTCTAAATGGCAACCCCATATTTTTGTACTGATATTGATAGAGCTGTTAATTGTCGTAAAGATAATTCATAAAACTTATCGATACAGTTTGAAAAAAAAGAATCTCTTAAAGAAAGAAGGCATCCTTCTTGCGTATCCTCTATTTTTTTGATTTCAAGATTCGAAAGGGTTTGGATAAATTCTTGGAGTAGGCGACACCTGTTTCGGGCATTTTTTGAATGTAGGCCCTTAAGGCGGGTTTTCCTAGGAGCAGGTTTTTTACGCAGCGTACAACGTAACGTACGTCTTCGCAGACAACTGTCACTTTTGACAACACGCAAAGATCCTTTGACCAGACTATAAGTAGACCAACTGAATAGCTAATGCTCCACGTTTGGAAAATACAAACGCGCGGCGTATTTAGCTGTCAACTTGAAATGCGTTGTACGCTGCGTAAAAAACCTGCTCCTAGGAAAACCAGCCTTTAGGGTAATATTGACAACTTTTGTTTGTTTATGGTAAGCGAATAGGCGTTTTCAAAAGCTACATATCTCGTCAGGTTATTGCGTTTTTTACCTTGTTTTATAAAGCCGTCCGCACCCACCTAAAGAATCGCTGTAAATGTGTCATATACGTTTGGGAACACATTTTTTGAATTTCAGGTAAAAAACAAAGATTTAGGTTTACTATGAGACTATTTTGAAATTTCTAGGACAAAGGGTTCAGCAGGAATAAAATAAAAATGCGAAAGACTACTGCCTTCCGCTATCTACGACGGTAGTCAGACAGTTACAGAAAGCCCACGTCATTGCTCTGTCCCTTCTGCTTGCGCCTGCCGCAATTCTCGCCAGCTGTAGTGCGCGCGTCCCTTCCAGTTAGATCAGAGTTCACTCGCTGAATTAAGTATAGGCAAGAATACCGCGAGGAATAATTTTATTGTTGAAACCGAAACAAGTTTGTAGGTTGACGGACTTCATAGGTTAACTGTTAACAAATACGGTCAAAGTAAATGTTACACAACTAAAATTGTTCTGAATAAGTTCCTAATTTGACACGATCGGTTGACACGATTACGCACCGGTTGACAGCGTTAAAAATACCAATTCGATAGCGAATTACGAATTACGACGGTCGAGTGACTCCAAGATTGAGACCCAGGGCTGATGGAGAGGTCGACATCCCCCTGTGATGCCTAGGCAGGCAAGATGTTGCTCTTTGTTAAGTTTTTAGCTTGCACGCTTTCAAATGAGTGCGTTGCCTCAATATAACGCTTGCGTATGTTACCACGGTGATCACCATTACTTGTAGATCACTTGTAGTGAATAATTCTAGGTGTTATACCCCGTTTTTTTTTCGAACGTGCACCTACAGATCAATAAGGCTCTGAACACTTTGTGGGTAGTTTTCTTTACATGGGACTTGATTGGGACCCCATTACTTGTTTTCACTATTCTTTTCTTCATAAATATTAATAATAATAATAATATCGCAGTATTTGCTACTAAATACCAACTATTCCAAATAAAACTTAAAAGTGTTGCAAACAGCGTGAACAAAATATAGCATTCTGCCTACAGATACATGGTTATTTTTCATGTAGGTTTAAAATTCTTCTATCCCATAGAAACTCTCGCTGACCAGCATATCCTTTAACCCGGTTTTGAAGGCCCCTAGGGGTTTTTGTACCCAGTTCTTTGGAAGCTTATTTAGCTGATGATGTATGTCCTTGGTTGTAATATTTGTAATATCTTCTGCGTTCCTGTGACTCGGTTGGCTCGCTTGTTTTTGTTTGTTACATTTACATCTTTTGAAATAAAACTTCCAGCACTCGACGACGTTTAGGGTGTAGCAGGCGTTTATGTGATGAAATCTAAAAAAAAAAATAAAAATCAAAATTTCCTGTCATACCTTAATGTTGGCTTATAAATTAGTGTACAAAATTTATTGCATCAAACAAATACCACGAAACACGCCAAAACACCTTATTGCGACTAATCCATGACCATCCCATGACTAACCGTGTCTGACATGACTAAACGCACACGTAAAAACTATGGTAATATGTACATAAAACACGTTTAAACGAAAACGTTTGCATCTAAACATGTTTTGTTCCAACATGAGTATGTGTGCGCCCATATCAACCCCCCTAAAACCGCACACATTCAAAACAATATGTGGATCAACAAGCGAATGTTCTACTAAACCGCTTAAACAAGAACTTTTTGTGGTATTATCTCCTTACCTAGACAGTCAACGTTGAATCAAAACAAAGGACACAAAACAAAAGTTTAGCAATATAAAAATTTGGACGGCTGTTTCAAAGACCTGTAAAATAACTACCTACATTATTCTCTCTAGGTGTACCGTCACACGATCACATCCAAGCAAAAATACAGGAGGAGAGCGACACAAGGCATGATATAATACAAGGAGCATTTCAGGATACCTACAGAAACTTAACGTACAAGCACATAATGATACTTAAGTTCGTCACCTATCACTGTCAACAAGCCAAATACATTGTAAAAATGGACGATGACAGTTTTCTAAGTATTGGCGGCCTTCTAGATCTCATAAATAATATACCTAGGAAAATAACCACGAATCTCTTGATATGCAGAAAAGTGAGGCACGAACAAGTACGCAGAAATCCCAGACTGCAGTGGTTTGTGACAAAAGAAGACTACCCATATGATTTCTATCCACCGTATTGCATGGATTTCGGGTTTATATATACCGGGGATGTTGTTTATAGGCTATATGCAAAAGCTCAGGTTGCTAAATTGTTTTGGATTAGTGACATTTTTGTGACTGGTATTCTGGCTGCCGCAACGAATATTGAACAGATTGACTTATCTGAAAGTTATGAATTTAGGTCTAGAAGGAGGGAGCCGTGCGATTTGCTATTTGGTGATATCAATTTGAGTTCTGCTGAAATTTTGACTTTACATCTTAAGGCTCAAAGGGCCCAACATCCTTGCACGTATCCCATCTATTCTTTGAAGTTGGCTAGTGAATTACATGCCTTGCACTATGAAAGTTAGTAAGGTTATTGTTTGTATTGTTTATATATATTCTAAATAATATATATTATATTGTGTTTTATTTGGATACAATAAATTATTACAAACGCATAAAATAGCTTGCGCCTGGGCACAAAATTGATATTATATACCGATGTGGGTGATAAAATTCCCTGTGTGATAAAGTTTCATGTACTGAGCGGTCTAACAGGTTGCATAAACATTAAATCCATACGCGGGCAAATCTAGGATTCGGACACTCCTGTATTGGGAGGGTGCGTGATGCAAGCGCCTCTCCCAGTGTAGGCGAGTACTATGTCCACGAGGCGTAAATGGAGCAGTTCGCAACTATATGTTACAGTTATCTGTAGTGTTTTAGTAGTCCAATCCAACTTGTATTATTATATTGTTTTTGGAAAATAACTGTTAATAGTGAACTTCATTAACTTAATTTCATTGAACTTAATTTAATTTACAATATTTTATAAAATATAATTATAAACAACTATTAGGTAAGGTTATGTTTCATGTACAATTAATTCAGGTTAAGTTATTGTTTTTTGATTAATAAACTAGCAAGGCTGTGCTGTAGGGTCCGAGATCTAGCTCATATTCGCACACTTTCACGCGTCACTTTCAATTAGCCGGCAAAACACGTGCACAACACAAAATGAGGTTAGTTTATGTTTTGAGACTTTTAGGTTATATTGTAATTATGTAGAACACGTGCACACCACAAAATGAGTGTACTTTATGTTTTGGGACTTTTAGATTATATTGTAACTTTCTTATAAAACAAGCAATCGAACTAGACAAACCCCCTTACTCAAACTTAATAATAAGATTATATTGCTGAATTCTGAATGTAATTTGAAAATAAATTTCTTTTTTAGCTCAACATGAGTGTAATAATCTGGAAATCTATAAAATTTGCATTTCTTGTTCTTTCTCCTATTATTCGTACATTTGTCAATACAACACTTATAGTGTCCCCCGGTTACGAAGGTATCGATGAACAATCTGTTGCTGTGAACCACAGAATTGTATATACTTATGAGTTATGACAGCTAGGCATCAACATAATGCGCCGCAAACTACTGAACCTTGAAACTACTGCACATCTGTAGGCCGATATTTCTCCGTTTCTCCGCCACGGGCGCCTAAACCGATTTTCGTCTCCCTTCCACGGGGCATGCACGGTGCCAATAGGCTCGTAACCGTTTAATATAGGCTTTAAAAGATATATTTATCTAAGTAAAATGTAGATGCATTTTGCAAAATTTTATAATAAAAAAACAACCTCTTTATTGCAAAAAAGTTATTAGTTATTTACTTCATACTAGGTTCGCCTTTCGGCATCATCAGTGAAATCTGTAACATCATACAAATTAGGACAAAATCATAAAACAAACGGGTGACAACAAAACTCACAGTCTCCCTATTCTAAAACAATCAATAGAATTGGTGCGGAGGGACAATTACACATGGTTCTAAGCGGCGAACACAGTCGTCAAGATGAAAAGTCATACAGCTAATGATCAGACCTTATCGGTGCATTCTACAAATAAACACAACTAAACAAACACTCACAAATACACTAGGATAGTTAACACTTACAATTATGAATTCCTTACACAACCAACATTATCAGTGTAGGACAGTCAGCAAAGAATATGTCGAGAATGCAAAACCTTTATCTTTTTTCTAACCTCAATAGCATGTGGTTGGATTTGTTTAGTTTTCTATATCCACGTACTCGCTTTCCCAAAAATAGCGTTCTCTTATTTTCCCATGCGTTTTAGCAATACCAAAATGGGCTTCAGTACGTGGATCATCATGACTTGCAAGTAACATTTCATATTCTATGTTGCAAAAGTTTAGCCGGACTGTATCGTGAAAAATCCTTTTTATATAAAACTTTATCCTCCAGGATGAAATTGCGGGTTAATAATTTTTGAAATTGCAGAATCAGGGTTTATAATTGCTTGTTTATTTCGAGAATTTTGGGATCTACATCTTGCAGCTGAGCTAGCTGACTTGTCAGAATGGGAATCTCTAAATCAGTTTGCAGGTTGATTTCAGAAGTGGGACTAGGAACAGTCGTTGGGTTTCGCGATTGGTTTTTACAACTCTTATGCACATTCCCTAATTCATAGTCCTGAAGTGTGATAATTCACCGCGTCAAAGAGATGATGGACTTTGGTGTTTATGTAACCAGCAGAGGGCGTGGTGGTCAGTTACGACTTTAAACCTCTTGCCCCAAATAATATCGAAAATAATATATGGCCAAAAGTACCCCTAAACACTCTTTTTTGGTTGTATTATAATTGACTTTGGCGTCCTAAAGACAACGTGATGCATAAGCAATATGGTAGGTTTGATTATTTTTGGTTTGTAGATTAACAGCACCTAAACCAAAATTATTGGCGTCCGTATGAATTTCTATTGGTAGTTGGTATTCGAAATTCCTCAGGACTAGATAATTTACTAGACGATTTTTTAGTGTATTAAAAGCTTGCTGTTGTCCCTTTCCCCAACTGAATTTAGTATTTTTACTTTATCGTACGGACACCGCCTGGGTTGTCCACACTCGAAATGCCCATCAGTCGCTACTTTCACGCGAAATGCCTCCGCTACAACTTTGAAAATGGCGGAGTTATGAATTTTTGAAAAATCGCAAATCGAAATTTTTTCGTTTTTTCCGAATTTCTTCCGTTCATATTCATAGATATTCATAGTGCTGATGACTATGAAAATTTCAAAAGCGAAAAAAATAATAGTTGAATGAAACCCATTGGAAAAAGAAGAGAATATAACAAAAATGAAAGGAAAAATAATTTGCGGGCGATCTGAGGTCGGGAAGTGGAAGAGGGTGACTTTTTAAGGGTAACAAACGGTTTATCTCGATTTCCGGCAAAACTACAAGTCCTATGGAAAAAAGTTAAATGGCAAAGTTGTAGGTAATAAAAAAAGATCTACAACTTTTGTATTTACACTTTTTTCACATAACCTCAAAATTTATGTGAAAAATTCAAATAACCAAGTTTTGGGTTTTTAATTTTTATCTTTTACAAAAAACAAAATTCCTTCACGAAAATTGGTGAAAACTTTTTATGTCCCAAACACACTGTAATTCTTTTGATATAAACAATTTATTTTTTTATCTTATTTTGACTTAATTTCGAAAAAGCAGCCCAATTTTCAATCGAAAATTCTCACGTCAAAACATCTCCTTTTTTGAAAAAGTCGGTGGGTTTTTTGTTCGTTGAAATCTCTACTTTCTGATGATGAAAAAAAAAATATACATTACTATGGTATATGTTCTCAAAAAATGCATCTTTTTATCTTTTACAAAAACAAAAATTTCTTTCGCGAAATTTGGTGAAAACTCATCTTTCATATTGGCAAATCTCCCACCCACAGAAGGTGCAGCAGAACAACATTGTTACAGGGCATATTATCAGCTTCAAACTTGGCTAGGTAACGAACTGACAGCACATTTTTTTTTTCAAAAATTATCGACCGTGGTCTATCATCCGATCGAGTCCGTGTAGAGTAAATTTTTTTCGTCCCTTCATTCTCTACAATTCGTCTGTTCCATCGGTTCAGATTTTAGAACCGAAACACGAAAATCAACACTTTTTTTTGATGTTTTTGCTTAAATGTGTAATCCTACACACTTTCGTTCTGGCTTTGGCACCTGGTTGATAATTTGAAGTGCTTTGGGCGTCATGCGTCACGTTAGTAAATGCACGGTCCAGTTCTACAATCACTGCGTCAATTGTAATCAATTGTTCTTCGACCGTTTCTTAGGGCCCTTTCAGAGCGATGCGTACCATCCTGGCGGAAGGTACGCGCGCACCGCTAAATCTACAGGGATATATGGCGGCTTTCAGAGCAACGCGTATCGTCCGGTCCTACGCAGTGCGGACGGAGACCACACGCTAGGCGCATCCGCACGTACGCATGCGGACAGGGTATTGCAGTACATGGGACCTGTCAGAGCTATGGTGACCGTACGTACGTATGGTTTGTTGTGTGGTATTCAACTAATGGTACATTGAAGTAAGTACACTGAAAATCAATGTATATATAATCTATAATTATTAATTATTGTTTTAGTGAGTATAATGAATATCGAAATCGAACGGCTTATAAACGAAATTCGGCTTAGACCAGTGCTGTGGGATTAATCCCACAACATGTATAGAGTCAGAGACGTCCGGTTATTGGGGTGGCAAGAAGTATGCGGAGTTTAGCTACCGCACTATGAGCACAACAGTATCGAGAAGGCTGACTTAGGTAAGCAATAACAATAACATAATAAAAAAAGCAAATGTTTGGTTTACATGTTATAATTATAACTTCATACTATTTAAAATAAACATCTATCTTGCCAGGAGACAGAACATTGTGGTGAAATAAAGTAATTGCCAAATTTGTCTCTCTCGGCATCTCCTGTTCTTGTTCGTAATTCATTGGTATTATAATGTGCATTTGTTCCTAACCCTGCGATTGGTTCTTCCTGGAAACCATCTCAATCCCTTATGAAGTTGTGTAAAACACAACGCCATGCTTTCACACAAACAGCATGCTTTCACTATCTTCAGCTTATTCTCTAGCAACGTATTCATTTGTCTATGAAGTATTCTAAACTTATACTATAACTCATTATTCCAAATGTACATTCTACTCTTCTGGCTCTGCTCAGTCTTTAGTTAAACATCTTCTTTTTATGTCATATTACTACGTGCAAAACATTATTGGATACTCCAAAGGCTGCATCGCCGAGAATTACATATGGTACTGGCTGACCGTCTGTGTTAGATAGTGGCTTAGGTTGGGGTAATTTTATACGTCCATTATTTAAATTAGTGAAGAGACCACTGCTTTTAAATATAGTTGAATCACTTTCAGTAAAGTAAATCAATAGTTGGAATCGCACATGCCAAGTAGTACAACCGAAAAATATTTTTTACAGTTGCAGTATAAGCTACCACTGTCATCAGGAGCTATTATTATTATACGTTTGCCGTCTATGAAACCAATACAATTTGGAAAATTAGCTACATCTTCGAAACCTGTGGCAATTTCAACTAACTTATGCACCTCCGTAACTATTCCGGCGACAGTTGAGATCCCAATACGATAACTGTAATGAAGATCTGTGAATGTATTTCCACTCGTTAGGTACCTGAAGTTAAATTCTTTTGTATTTTCACAGAAAAGGCAGTGCAGATGTAGGATGGCGAGAGACGCTTACAACAAATGCAAGGCCAGCTCAAAATATCAACCATCAGGGTCTGGAGGAACAGTTAAAACAAAATATAATATATACTATGACTATATGCTCTTTCTGGGAAAATGCACCTCTGTGGAGGCAGAGGATTCTATGTTTACTCCAGACCAGAGGCATAACAAGGGTATGGCAGGCATGGCACGTGCCATAAGCGCTAACTAAAGGGGGCGCCTAACGTACAAAGGCAAAACTGAAAATAAAAAAAATTAGGTACAAATATGTCTATTAAAGGACTGCGTATGGAGAAGAAAAATCCAACCGTCCAAGGAATAACGTGCATTCGTATTTCGTTTGTTTGTCCATTTTCTCTAGGCCTCTTTCTGTCTATAGGCGTGATTTTGTACTAAAAAAGTCAAAGAGAAAGTCAGAAGTGGTGTGATTTCTTGAAAAGACCTGTCTTTGTGATGCCACAGATAGTCCTTCAGTCAGATATGAATACAGGAAATTCTTAGTTTGTTTAAACTTTTTCTAATTTTGACTCTGTCATAAAATACCATATAAGATTTGCGGAGAGCCGTCATCGATCCACTTCACCTCTTTCACAAAAAAAATACAGAGAGACTTTATTCACATCATGGCATCCACTGTTCGTCATAGTTTGCTAGAAAGAATACGTAAAGCAAAGTATTACGGACTAATGTTTAACTCCAGATCTCTGGACTCCTGATCAAGCTCATTGTGAACAAATGTCTGAGGTAGAAAGATATGTTGACATAAATTTTGAGAAAAAAACTGTTCAGATTAGAAAACCATTTCTCGGTTTTATACAAATAAGCCATAGAGACGCTGCAAGCTTGATTTAAGAAATATTGAAGCGGTTAGAGAAAGACAACATGAATTTAAAAGATTGCAGGCCACAGTGCTATTATTATATGATAATGCTGCTGTTTTGCCTAGACACAAGACATTCGTATTGACCGGGTTCAAAAGAAGTTGCAGGATCCTAAAATGAACTTACTTAATGCAGGTTTAGATTAAAAAGCTCATGATAAGAAACAAGAGTTAGTTGTGACTCACTGAAAGAAGGAAGTAAATAATGCAATGAACTTGACATTTAATTTGAAAGATGTCAAAGAAGAATGAAAAGAATGGATGGCAAAACATCGAGAGACGCTGGTTTATCACCTAAAGAAGATATGAAAAGGACTGTGGAACGTCTATGCAATGAATTAAAAAGTAGAAGAGTTCGTTTACAAGAAAGATGAAAAATGTGGATTTGTTTTTGATATGGAAGGGTTGGTTGAAAGCCCAAACGAGCTACTTTAAAGAACTTTGCGTAACATTTGGAGAAACCTACAGTTGTGATGTGGATGACAAGAATTATATGAAAAAAATTTGGATTTTTTTTTTTGGAACGCTGTTAACAAGCCGTGCAAGCCGTCATATTGCTGACGATCGCGGTTTCTATTGCCAGTTGCGAAAGATCACTTAGAAAATTTAAATTGATACTTACTCATATTTGAGACCCTCGATGGGCCAAAGTCGATTATGTGATCTTGAATCTTAATGTGATCTTGAACAGAATTAAAAATCTGATGTGGCCAGGCACATGACTTTATCATACAAAATATAAAATTAATAGTTTAGCTGCATGAGAATCTATTTGATTGAGATAAATCGTGTCTGCATTAAAAATATTAAAATTAAACTAGTTAGCCGGGATTTGACAGATATTTTGATAGTCAATAGTAGGTATTGTCAAAGCATCAGCATTTGACACTACCTACTGTCATCAGAATAATAGTTATTTATCTCACAAGTGCCGAAAGTACGGAATAGCGCGACGAGCGGTGATGCGGCGCGTCACCGATGGCGGAGCGTCGCCGTCGTATGTGAGCGAGTCGCGCTATGTAGTTTTCGGCAGGAGTGACATCAACGTTTTTTGTGTTGCTTTTTGAGAAATACGTATTTAAAAAAATCAAAAATGGTTATATTTCTGTATAGGAAATGTTAGGTTAATACCACTTCTACGAAACGTCAAGTTTAAAAAGCTAATTTAAATTCTGATAGATTTATATTCGTTCATGTCACTGTAGATGTCACATCCGTACCAACATACTAAAATATAACTACACTCATCGCTATACTTTATTTACAATTTTCTCAATTTATCGTTTTTACAATTAGATATAACAACGGGTTGATATTTCTTATCAACAATCAAATTGGTGATCTTATTTTATTTGAATTTTGTATTTTGTACTTTGCTGCACTAGAGCGGTAACGTTCCATAGCGGTTCTCCAACCTCTGATGAAATCAGCTGTTTTCAAGTGTGACAGCCAGACATTTCTGTGGTGACAGCACAAAAAAATATTCGTCAAATCCAGGCTACTATGTAGTTTCATATCAATGCAGATGCGACCGATCTCGATCAAATAGAATTTGCTCTTGAAGCTAAACTATTAATTTTACCAAAAAATATCATAGGCATATCCTTTTCAAAATTACCTCTACTTTAATTTATTATTTAACTATTTTGACGAAATTACAGAAATGACGGCTCATTTGCAAAATCGTTGAAAAATGGTAAGAGAAAATAGCCAGTTCCTTACTTTTTTAGAAATAAAACGTAAGCAATCTATTGTCGGAGAGGGGCGCAAATCGGTGTTTGCCATAGGCGCCATTTACTCTAGGTACCCCACTGCTCCAGACCCCAACCCAACACAGCCAAATAGACTCGCCAGCAATTAAAACCCCAATTGGGATTGAAGATAATGAAGTCCCGGAAACAAAACAAAAAAAAAAACCGGCACCGAACAAGAACAAGAAACAGATGCGGTAGTATTTATGTCGATAACGAAATGTTAGAGATTATGCGTGAAAATATTAAACTTTGTCATAATGCTGACATGGCCTTTTTTACTTCTTTACTACCAATTATTTCAAAATTTTCTGATTGCCAGAAGTAATTGTTTCGGTTACAAGTTTTGCAAATTGCCATGGAAATCGGCAATACAGCTAACAGGCCAGAGTCGTCAAGAAGCTTACTATCATCAACTACTCCGCCTGCTACGTACCAACAACTTTAAAATCTTAAATATTTTATATGTATTATCCCTAATATTTTAAAATAAAAACTTATTCAGTTACTCCGGTATTTGATTCCTGAGATATCATTAAATCATTAAAAAACGGTATAAAACATAAAACTATTTGTTTGTTCCCAAAAACATGTTTTAAATCGGTCCAAAAAAACATGTTTTAATGAGGAATCAAACTTGATTTAATACAAAGTGTTTTAAACATTTAAAGCAAACTGTTCAAACAAAATAGTTTAAAACAAAATATTTGTTTTAACACATGTTTAAAACAATGTTTTAAAACAAAGTGTTTTAAACATAATAACCCTGCATAGAACACGTCCAGTCTCGTCTGGCCCTATGTAGTTTAAACGTTAGCGGGTAAATGTATGTAGGTTTGAACAACGCATAAGATGGAGAATACACATTTAATTACAAATTCTCACCTTAAAGTAACTGCTAATCACTCCGAACACGTTATTGGGGTTCTATACATGTTGCAGCGTGTCAACCGATCATCCAAATTAGGTTTTGAATTCGCCTTTCAATAATCGTTGGGCTATTATTGGATGCTGCAAAAATCGTCTGCCTTGTCGCATGTAGATAACATTTAAAACTTGCTGGAAAGCTATAGGATTCATTGTGAACTCGATTTTGCACTGGCAGTAGTGTCAGCTGTACGACCACACGCAAGGACCGTACGGATCAGGGTTGCCACCTTTTTGTAATTGTTCACGAGGACAGTAAGTGGGTGAAAATATTATGTCATATCCAACATGTCCACGTCATACTTCCACATAAAACACAATCAAATAACAAAACAAAATATTTTTGAAATATAACAGGAAACAAATACTACATTACTGTATTAAATATGCCAAATTAATACCTTGCTGTAGTAATATCATATAAAAATAAAATTTAGGTATATTGTAAAAAACTACCAGGTAAACCAAAACTTCCCTTTAAACTCGTCGACTTTTTGATGGTTAGCTAGGAATTGTTGAATTTTGTATCTCACTTAATTTTCTTAGGCAGTAGGTCGGAGAAAACGTCAGATATTAAAATCTTACCGAAATGGTCAAAACATTTGTGGCACAGTTTCATCCTACACAGATACAAAACTTAGGTTTATTCAAATAAATATGCATTGAAATGTGCAATATGCATTAAAGAAGTCTGGTGTTTTAACACAGGCAAAGAAACATTTATGTGCGGGTAAAAGCGCATTTGTTTGAAATATGTGCATTAGGGTGGTTCAAAAATGCATTGCAAAAATTTTTGTGATGATAGAAAGCAACGATCCCCCAAATCGTTTCCAAATCCAAAAAAAGTGGACACGTATTTTTGTTTCTTCGAAGTTGTGATTCTGAAATTGGTGCCTGTCGAGGCCTCAAATTTACATAAGAAAATGCATGGGAAAAAGACATGTTTTGGTATTTTTCGAATAATTGGTCGGGGTTTGGAAAAACTTAAGACTAAAGTTATAGAACTTGTAGAGGACTTTCCAAGGAAGAATTTGACCTATCATACATATGGATTTGATGCCCCCAACCCACCCCCACAGTGCCCTGAAAACTACCCTAAAATGAAAAAATATGATAAGTCAAATTCTTCCTTGGAAAGTCCTCTACAAGTTCCATAACTTTAGTCTTAAGATTTCCCAAACCCCGAAAAATTATTCGAAAAATACAAAAAAGTGTCTTTTTCCCATGCATATACTTATGAAAATTTGAGGCCTCGACAGGCACCATTAAGAATCAAAGTTTTAAAGAAAAAAAAAGAATACGTGTCCACTTTTTTTGGATTAGGAAACGATTTGGGGGGATCGTTGCTTTCTATATAAAAATAGCCAATTTGAACCACCCTAATGTGCATGGTAGAAAGAGCGTTTATTTGTGGCAAACAACTTGTGTTTACAGTTAAAATTTGTATATTATAACAAACGAGATTTATTTAGTTCAAATAAATATGATTGTGTACAAATATAATTATTTGAAATCAATGGATCTTAGATTTCTTTGGTGTAAAGAAACAAAAATATTACTTTAAAGGAAAGTAACTTTTGTTTGAATCCAAATATATTTATTTGACTTAAATAAATATTGCAAATAAATTCATCTCTACAAGCAAATAAACTAGAATATACAATGAAGTAAATATTGTTGGCGTCAAAGAAATGTGTTTTGATTCAAAAGAATATATTTCTTAAAAACAAGAAATCTTTTCGATCTGTGTGCACGAGGACAAATGGTATCACGCCGAGGACAAATGATTCATACGAGGACAATCCTCGCGAAACGAGGACAGGTGGCAACCCTGACGCATCGCTCTGAAAGCACGAAAACGACTGCTACGAACGGTGCGCGCGCAACGTCCGCGCGCTTTGAAAGGGCCCTTACCAATTGAGCGCAGCACGGAAGCTGTAGCAGTTTCGTATGATCCGTTCATTTATTTGCCCTGGCGATGATTCTCTTAGAACTGTTGATGAACACCTTCGCATCTTCGTTCTCTCGACTCGAGAAACTAGTAGGCTGGACAACTTGCCTGACAATTTCCATCTGTTGTTGGAGTTCTTCCTCTTGTCCTCGTTCCATTTTTGCTGCTGGTTGGTGTTGTTGGCTTGTTCGTGTGACTACTTCTCCGTTTCTCGTGTTTGCCATGTAGCTAGTCCATTTTAGTTAACTTTCATTACAACGGGTACCTGGCGTGCCTCTACCCATTGTGACGTTGTGGGAGTTTCGCTAAGAGGTATCCCTGGTTTACCCTTGTAAGTAATAAAAACAACTGCATCCGTTTACATAGTTATAATTTAGTTTAACTTGAAGATTATAACACAAGTGATCTAAAATTAGTGTTTCGTTCTCTAATTCATAAATGTTGGCGCTGGTGTTTGTTTTGCGGTGGATTTGCCATAATAATTCACTTTTGCTGGATTGGTATAGGCTGGCTGACTTCAAAGTGCGAGCAGTAGGTTTTTTTGACGCCCAGCTGTCCCGTACTCGACGAGCCAGTCGGCCGACCAGATAGATTTTGATACTTGCATCGTACGGTTGAGGTGTGCAAAATCAACACGATCTAGTTAAGATATTGTGCTACGGCTCTTGATTATTAATTGTGGGTGTCGTTCGAGTGTTGTTGGTGGTATTGTATATTATTACGTCATAAGCGGCTGTCACGCGGTTCTTTGAGAAACTAGACGTCGTTTGTTCTACAGTCCACTTGTCTCATCGTTTTGGGTTAATTAGCGCAAACATTTTGTCCCGTCGAGCCGGATACGTCGGCGATTGGTTTTAGTTGTGTGTGTAAATATTTGAGTTTGGAGTTTAGTTTTGGAGAGTGGATATTTTTTTGGCTTTTTTGGTTTATTTAACCGCTTTGAATCCCTGAGTTGGAGTTTGGAGAATTGTTTTAATTTTTTGAGTTTTGTCGATTTTTTCCCATTTGGTTAATTGAGTCAATTGGGTTTGTTGGTAGATATAAAAGATATAGTCTTTACTAAAAATGAGTGACAAACTAATATTCATACTTATATATCGTAGTTCCGAGTATATGGACACGTTTTGCGAGTGGTGTGGTTTTTTCGTTGATTTCGAGGGATTTTCGCAAGTAATATTAATGAAAGTTGGTTGGGCGACAGAAGAAAGAGTGCATTGTTCATTGATAACCTAGTAGTTTTCGTGCGAGCTGATTGAGAGGAGTAATTTGCCTTTATAAGCTCGTTTTCGGCTTGCTTGAAAAAACTGGAAAGTCGAAGATGGTAACATGTGGAAAGTGCGGACGGGGGATTGAGAGCGCTTGCGCTCAGTGTTCCGAATGCGGCGCGGCATTTCATTTTGAATGTTCAATCGCGGAGCCTCTCTATCGCCGGCGCAAAATGTGGAATTGCAGCTCATGTTGTGCTCCTAAACCCGGATCCCAGAAGTCTACCGCGGCACACAACAACCAACCGTTGCCTAGCATTACTAATAATGAAATATTGGAATTGTTAAACAAAATTAATGAAAAGACGGACAAGCACTCTGGAATAGAGTCTGAGCTATTCGAATTAAAAAACTCCTTGGAGTTTATGTCGGCAAAGTATGATGATGTAATAATGGAATTAAATACTGCGAAGACAGAACTTAATTCAGTAAAAGTCGAGCTATCTAATGTTAAGCGCGATAATACCGACTACAGGAAGAAAATTACTCATCTTGAAGATGCAGTTCAAATCTGCGGCATCAAAGAAGTTTCGGGTGAAGACTGTAAGAAACTAACAGTAAATGTTGCGGCAGAAAAGATGATACATTTGAGTGAAAACGACATTGAAGTCGCACATAGAATTAACTCTTCAAATAAATCAGCCCCGAGACCTATTATAGTCCAGTTTAAGGAACGGCAAAAGCGAGACCTGCTGGCGGCAGCTAGGACGTTGATTGTGACGCGCAGAGATTTTCATCCAGGTACAAAGATAGGTGATAAAATATATATTAGCGAACATCTTTCACCGTTCTACCGAAACCTACTCAGACTAGCCAAAGCAGCAGCAAGACAGAACAAATTTGATTTTGTTTGGGTCAAGAATGGTAAAATCCTGGCAAGAAAGGAGGAGGGTGCCGACTTTGTGAGAATTGGCTCTGTTGAGGACATACTAAAGTACATTGGACCGCTTGACGAGATTCATTAAATTCGCAATACTGGTTGTTGGTGGTAATTGTTGTGATGATGGAAGTTGTGGTTTGTTTAGAGTGGGATAATATCGATACGAGAATTTGTGACGACGTTGCGGGGTTTGCGGAGTGTGTTAAATCGTTTTCAGTTAATTATAGGAGTCTCAGACTCCTAAATCTGAATATCAGGGGCGCAAGAGCTAATCTGGACGAATTGCAGGTGCTGCTAAATGGTGTGGGTTTTGAATTTGATGTTATAATTCTGACAGAAACAAGACAGCTGGTATCGGTGGATGAGGTTTCCTTGAACAAATTTACAACATACTATAACGAAAGCATATACAATGTGTGTGATGGTACTATAATGTTGGTAAGTGAAAAATTGAATCATACTGTACAAACCGTAGTTATTGATAACTTTAAGTTTATGAGATTGTCAATTAAAGACAAAACGAGTATTTTTAATATTACAGCGGTATATCGACCCCCTTCCTATAATGTTAATGAATTTTTGATTGGGCTGGAAAATTACCTTTCTGCTCACTGCAATACTGCTAATGAAGTGTTTGCCGGAGATATAAATATAGATATTCATATAAATAAAAGATTACAGGAGGTAACTTCTACCTACTTGGATATACTTACTCAGCACGGATTCGTACCGTATATAAACGAATTTACACGAATTGTGGGTGCTAGCACAAGCTGTATCGACCACATTTTTGTTAAAACTAGCATCCATAAAGATAAAATCCTACCAATCGTACTCCACTCTAAGATTACAGACCATAGTCCGGTTTTTCTTCAGATAAATTGGTATCCATTGTCACAAGTTAGACTGCAGCCAATTGAGTATGATGTTATTAACTACACCCTATTAAAACAAAACGTTGGCGAGTACAATTTTGAGGATCTATATGACGAAGACCTAGACGTTTCACTTCATAATTTTTTGGACATCATAAAGTTAGAGATAAAAAGGGCAAGTTCTTTAAAGCGCATTAAAGCATCCCGAAGAAAACGGTCTTCATGGATAACACCAGGGATTGTAGAGTCCATTAACGTACGCGATAGGCTATACAAATTAAGCCGACAGCATCCAATTGATGCAGAACTGCACAATGCATATTTAAGGTACCAAAAGCAAATAAAGACGTTAATTAGGGCTGCAAAGAATGACTACTTTCAATCTAAAATTTCTAACAGTAAAAATTCAAGGGAACTATGGTCTGCTGCAGGCGAGTTGATAGGAAGTGCAAAAGATCGATCGGAGATTGGAAGCATTAGCGATGGCGGGACAGTGAAGACCGACGAGGTCGATATAGCTAATGCTTTTAATTCTTTTTTTATAAATGTTGCCAAACAGATACCAATCTCTAACCGCAATGTCGAACCAGATATGCGTCATTTGAAAGTTGACAACTCTATGTTTCTTGCACCAACTTCGAGTGAGGAGGTGTCCGAAACAATTTTGAAACTAAGAAATTCTGGTTCGTGTGGAAGGGATGGTGTTAGTGTACGAACCATAAAAGAACTAGCACCGAGCATTTCACCATTTTTATCCAATTTTTTTGATAGCTGTTTCACACAGGGACATTTTCCGCAACTCTTCAAGAGTGCTGTGGTGGTACCTATATATAAGGCGGGTGACAAATGCAACATGACAAACTATAGGCCAATTTCGTTAATTAACAACCTAGCAAAGATTTTTGAATCACTGATACATAGGCGACTTCTGAGTTTTGTTGACGAAAACAATGTCTTAAATGAAAATCAGTTTGGATTTCGTAAGAATAAATCTACTAATGATGCTGTAGCCCTATTAAGCTCAAAAATAATTAATAGTTTAGATTGTGGTCGTCCTTGCATGGCTGTTTTCTTAGATCTAGCAAAGGCCTTCGATACTGTAAGCCACGACTTGTTGTTGAAAAAGCTGAGTGTTTTGGGAGTCAGAGGTGTGCCATGGAAGTTGCTTTGTAGTTATTTAAGTAATAGAAATCAGGTAGTAAAAATTGGTAAACAAATTAGTGCAGAGATGACATTAAGCTCGGGGGTGCCCCAGGGAACCATATTGGGCCCTCTATTGTTTTTGTTATATATTAACGATCTATTATCTCTACACCTGAATGGCACAATTATTTCTTATGCGGACGACACAATCCTTTTTGTCGAGGGAACGAGCAGGGTTCAAATGCAGCAAATGGTTGTTGATGATCTGTCCGAAATGAAGGACTGGCTGGACTGGAATCTTCTGTCTTTGAATATTAGCAAATCGGGGTTTGTTGCCTTTAAGATCCGTCAGTCTCAGGAAGATGATTTTAACAGTTTAGTAGTGCATGAATTTAACTGTCATGGAGTGGGGTGCCAGTGTAGTTCCATTTTGCGACAGACTTCAATTAAATATCTTGGTATTATTATAGATGAACACCTGAGATGGAATCATCATTTGGGTTTGGTGGTTAATCGGCTTCGTCGTATGGTGTACGTGTTCAGGAGACTAAGCTTTGTTGCTTCTGTGCGGGCACTGAGAACATTTTACTGCTCACTGGTGCAATCAGTTCTTACGTATGGACTGTTGGGCTGGGGAGGGGCAGCTAACATCTACCTTGAAAAATTAGTAAGGTTCAAAAGCGTATAATAAAGGCGATGTTACATAAACCACTCAGATACCCAACGACTGCCCTTTTTGAGGAGTCGGGGTTGTTGACTTTGAGACAGTTGTACGCATCTGAAATTGCAAAGTTTATTTTTAAAAATAAGGATAGTTTTCGGGGTTTTGATCACGGTTATGCTACTCGCAACAATGTCATGGGTAACGTTAACTTGAACAGAGTGCGCACGTCAATTGCCCAAAAGCATTACACGCATTATATGCCAAAAGTTTTTAACAGTATCAACGGTTATGTAAGCAGCAACAACTTGACAGTGAATACCAGAAATAAAAAGAAAGTTATTAAGATGTGGCTGCGCTCAACTGGAAACTTGGATTTAATTTTTGAGAGTATTGAATAGCAGAATCTGACAAATGCTGACGTGCCTTTTTTTGCCCACCACATTGTGTCTGGCGCAATTTGGTATGGTTTTGTTATTTTTGTTTTTTTTTCTTCTTTTTTTTTGTAGTTTTGGAAAATAGTTCCTCTTTTTATTCTGAAAGTAGCTGATTGCCGCCACATACAAACCCTGTACGGGTTTCGTGGCAAATAGTTCACCTACCACCCACCAGCTGACTTGCTCTGCAATGTTACCTTACATTTCTGTTTTGTTTCTTATCTTTATTATACAATAGTTATATTATTTTGATTTCTTGTGGGGAGGGAGGCGGAACTATTTATAAGAATGTTTTATATGTATAATTAATTTGTAAGAATGTGGATTAATTAATAAATAAATAAATAATAAATAAATAAATAAACAAAAGTTGAAGGTTTTAAATTCTAAAAAGAAATTGTGTTTTGCGAGATTGACTAATATCTACGAATTGGGTATAGCTAAGGATGACCCAGAAATCGCAAAGAATTTTGAAGGTCACCTTAGGTAATTGGAAGAAATTAGAACTTGGTTCTATGAAGTTATGGACTCCATTAATGAACTGAATTTATAACTTCAGGAAGATTTTGTGCCACATTTTCACCACTGAATGCTTTTGATGAAATCTATGGCCATATCTGCTTGCTTGCTGACGAGCTTAAGGCATCTAAGCCGAAACCAGTGGCAATTCATGATGCGAGCGAGGCCACTAAAGACATTCCACGCTTACCAAAATTAGAACTACCCATTTCTCGGGCGAGGTTAAGGACTGGCCAATTTTTCATGAATGCTTCCGATCATTAAATGATGAAAGTAAATCTTTCACTGATGTTGACCGTGTACACCAGTGATGTCAAACATGCGGCCCGGAACAACCTACTGTGCGGCCCGCGAGCCCTCGCTAAAATTCTATTACAATACAATAAAATTTAAAAAATATAAAACTGATTTGTAAAATTTTGTAATTACTAAGTTTGCAATGAGATTCGGGGACGGAATTGCCCGACAATACCTTTCTCCTTCGGAGCAGGGACACTAGTTATTACTCACTAAGTAGCAGAGCGGAAACCATTTTTATTTGGGTATTCCTATATTATTGGGCTTACTATATAAATAGAAAGTAAATAATTTAAGTTTGCGTTAAGCTCATAATATAAAATAATTTAAAGGTAGTAGGTATGGGATCGGTTCTGACGCGCATGCGCGAACATCAGCCAGCCGCGCATGCGCAAACTTTTGGCGCCAAAAATTTGAATCTGCGCATGGCGGGAAATTTGAAAATTTCAAGATGGCCACCGGAAGTCAGCCATTTTGGCGGGAAATTTGAAAATTTCAAGATGGCCACCGGAAGCCATTTTGGCGGGAAATTTGAAAATTTCAAGATGGCCACCGGAAGTCAGCCATTTTTGACGGGGGAAAATTTGAGAGGTCGGTTTGGAGGCGCATGCGCGAACTTTTGGCGCGCATGGCGGGCCGGCACGCCGGTGTGCCGGCCGTAACGCACCGAAGACGGCCACCCCCAGCATAGCACCGGCGCACCGGCGTGCCGAAGTCGGCCATTTTGCGCACCGAAGACGGCCACCCCCAGCATAGCACCGGCGTGCCGAAGTCGGCCATTTTGAACCGGAAGTTGGTCATTTCGAACCGGAAGTCGGCCATTTTGAACCGGAAGTTGGTAATTTTGAACCGGAAGTCGGCCATTTTAAACCGGAAGTCGGCCATTATGAACCGGAAGTCGGCCATTTTAAACCGGAAGTCGGCCATTTTGAACCGGAAGTCGGCCATTTTAAACCGGAAGTTGGTAATTTTGAACCGGAAGTCGGCCATTTCGAACCGGAAGTCGGCCATTTTAAACCGGAAGTCGGCCATTTTGAACCGAAATTTCAAGATGCCCGCCGGAAGTCGGCCATTTTGGCGGGAAAATTTGAATTTTCAAGATGGCCGCGATCCCATACAGAGCCTCTGACGTCATTCGACCTCACGCGTCTGCTGTCGCGATATGTAATCAACATTCCGACATTCCAGCATTCCAACATTCCAGCAAATGTCTCGAAGAAAGAAATATGTTGGTTTCTTATCAGTTGCTGACGTCAGAGATAAGAATAGTTATAACATGAATTTATTACGTAAAACAAAAGAAATTCCATATTTTCTTACAATGTATGTATATGAATAAATAATTACATAGATAAAAAGTAATTTTGCAACGGCGACATTGCTAAACGCGATAACGCTAACGAATTTTTTTTTACATTGCTAACGAATATCATTCTTATCAGTCCTTATCAGTGCACGCGTAGTTATTACATAAAACAAAAGAAATTCCATATTTTTCCTACAATGTATGTATATGAATAAATAATTACATAGATAAAAAGTAATTTTGCAACGGCGACATTGCTAAACGCGATAACGCTAACGAATTTCTTTTTTTACATTGCTAACGAATATCATTCTTATCAGTCCTTATCAGTGCACGCGTAGATATTACATAAAACAAAAGAAATTCCATATTTTTCTTACAATGTATGTATAATAGGTATTTAAATAATGTTGCAACGGTAACGAATTTTTGCACGTTGCTTTTATTTTAATTGTGGGGAAACGATATATGTTGGTATCTTATCAGTTGCTGACGTCAGAGATAAGAATTTGTTCGCGATAACAACTGCTATATAACCGCTGATAGCCAGTGGAGAAAACCAGTCTGCGTAATCAACTAACTACATCAACAATGTTTACTATTACAAAGGATGTAACAACGACCATTAAACGGTTCAATATGCAGGGACGCACAATGGAGTTTAAAATAAACTCAATACCTGGTAAGTAATTTTTTTTCTATTTTAATTGTATGTGCTAAATATGTTTATTCTTAGATAACGCTGAACCCGTAAGCTGGGTTCGAGATGCGATCAACAAGGCCATACAATCGGCAACGCAGCATCTCAACCCAAATGACCAGGTGGGCATGAGTATCTGCAGTAAAGGATTTGCCAAAGGAGAAGGATGGGTACGATTTCGGGAGGCCTCTGCATTGAACACCGACGATGTTTGGAACGTACTTGTCTCGCTGTTCCAGTCAAATTCAATGGGGTTCAGTACAGACACCTTTTGTCTTGGAGTAACATCCGTACGTATGCCTGTAGGGAGAGGAGGAGGAACGCGGGTCGTTACCTACAACTCTTTCACCGAAGAGTGTAGCAAACGTACAGGTATAGTAACCATCAAGAATACTGATAACCTTTGTCTGCCCCGCGCTCTGGTTGTCGCCATGGCTAACGTTGACAAGAACCCCGATTATACAGCTATTAGGCGGGACATCAGAAAGATGCAGACCATGAAGGCACAAGCCCTGATACGCGATGCTGATGTCACCATACCTGAAGACGGCTGCGGAATTCCGGAGCTTCAAAGCTTCCAAGAATTCCTGAAAGACTACACCATCTGCGTCTATCTGTATGGCAACAAAGGTCGTGACGTTATGTTTCAAGGGTTAACGAAAGATAAAAAGATTAACCTCCTCTATCATAAGGGACATTACAACGTAATTACATCGCTGACTGCTGCCTTTACATACGTATACTTCTGCGAGGACTGCCACATCCCATACAACGATAAAAACAGACATAGGTGTGGAGGGATTTGTCGTGGATGCCAACAGTCACCCGCATGTCCCCGAGAAGTCAGAGTAAAGTGTCCCGATTGCCATCGAACCTTCAACAGTCAAACCTGTCTCGATAACCATAAGAGAAAGGGCATCAACGATGGGGTGAGTGTATGCGAAACAATACTGCAATGCGAAAAGTGCTTAAAGACGGTGAGAACCGAAAGAAAGCACATTTGCGGAGAAATATATTGCAAGATTTGCAAAAAACATCTACCGCAAACACATCAATGCCATATGCTACCCGACAAAGGCAAACCACAATTGAAAAACTTTGTGTTTGTCTTTTACGATCTGGAGACCACACAGGAGGAAATAATAAACGATAAAGGATCGCGCTTACACAGGCCGAATTTGTGCGTTTATAAAACCTGCTGTGAAGACTGTATTGACTCCGGGCATAAAAACTGTGGTCATTGTGGACACTGGTCTGACTCCAGCAGAGTACGAATTTCCTCCGACAACGAATATAACAGTTCGGAAATGGATCCTGTCGACTGGATGGTAGACTTTATATTAACCAGCCGGCAACAATATAAAACAGTTGTCGTAATTGCCCACAATGGGCAAAGTTTTGACCACCAATTTATACTAAATTATATTATAACCAAAACCGATTTAACTCCTGAATTAATAATGCGAGGAACGAAATTAGTTCAGATGACCATAGGGAATGTGAAGTTGATAGATTCCCTAAACTATTTCCCAATGGCGTTATCAAAATTACCGAAAGCATTCGGGTTACCGGACATTTTTAAAAAGGGATACTTCCCTCATATGTTTAATACTGCTGCCAACAGTGAATATGTAGGACCCCTTCCTGCTTTGGAAAATTACTCCCCCGACACCATGATGGGTACGGATGACGACGACAACATGGATGAGAGAAAGCAGTTTCTACAGTGGTATGAAGAACATAGGGAGGATGTTTTTGATTTCAAGAAAGAATTGGTGGAGTACTGCGTTAGTGATGTGGAAATTCTAACGGAAGCATGTCTGAAGTTTAGGAGGGAAATGCTTACAACTTCGAAGGTATGTCCGTTCACTGAAGCCTGCACTATTGCATCAACCTGCAACAAAGTGTTCCGCAGAAACTTTCTACGAAGATTTACCATTGGAATAATACCTAAAGGTGGTTACCGATATCGTGATAACCAGTCACAAATAGCAATTCAGTGGCTTGTGTGGGAGGAACATCAACGAGGCATTGATATAGCTCATGCTGCAAAAGGACGGGAGAGAATAATTTGGGGATTAAAAGTTGATGGATTTTGTGCCGAATCCAATAAGGTCTTTGAATTCCATGGGTGCTTCTATCATGGTTGTGAAAAATGTTTTAAATTTAATCGTGATAACCTTTTACACGATGAAGGTACGCTCAATTTAAGGCATGAGTCAACCATAGCAAAGACACAACGATTAAAGCAGCTAGGATATGAAGTGCATGAGATGTGGGAGTGTGAATTTCGACGTTGTTTGGTTTCCAACCCCGAAATACAAGCGTACATATTTAATCATCCAATGGTTCAAACATCACCGCTTAATCCCCGCGATGCCTTCTACGGAGGAAGAACTGGAAATTGTGTTACCTATTACGAATGTCAACCAGGGGAAAAAATCAAGTATATCGATATATGCTCCTTGTACCCCTGGGTATGCAAGTATGGGAAATTTCCCGTTGGTCATCCTAAGGTTCATGTAGGAGACGATTGTTTAAAACTGCAAATGCCCAATACAAAAGGATTGATCAAATGCACAATACTACCGCCACAGGATTTGTATCACCCAGTGTTACCGGTTAAAATGAACAATAAACTTATGTTTGTTCTGTGTAAGACTTGTGGTGAGGTTATGAGTTCCGACGAATGTAACCACAATGAGGAGGAGCGTGCTTTATCGGGGACCTGGGTGATCGACGAAGTCCGAAAAGCATTGGAGATGGGATACCAAATTTTGAAAATACATGAAATTTAAGTATAATCAAATTTCGCGGTATGATCCTGAACGGAAGTCAGGCGGTCTGTTTACCGAAATGATGAATGAATTCATTCGCATTAAACAGCAGGCGTCGGGGTGGCCCGGAAATTGTGAAGCGGATAAGGAAAAGAACGACTACATCGAAGAATTTTTCAAAAGAGAAGGAATTAAGCTCAATTTTGATCAAATTGTAACTAACCCCGGACATAGATCTTTGGCTAAGTTAATCCTGAACTCGTTTTGGGGAAAACTTGGTCAAAGAGAAAATCAACCGAAAACGGTTATTCTCAATCAACCGGAGGACTTATTTTCTCTTTTAACAGACCCCTCTCTATACGTTAACGGGATTGTTCCTATTAACGAAGATGTAGTAGTAGTAAACTACGAATTTAGAGAAGAAACATACGATTCCTTAAGCACCGTTAACGTTGCGCTTGCGGCTTACACAACTGCGCAAGCCCGGCTGAAACTGTACAGCTATCTTGAAAGATTGGGCAACAGAGTTCTTTACTATGATACGGACTCAGTCATCTATATCTCCAGAGATGACGAGGCACATATACCAACAGGTAGTTTCCTCGGCGATATGACAGACGAGTTGGAAGAATACGGCAAGAGTAGTTACATAACACGTTTCGTATCCGGTGGACCAAAGAACTACGCATACGAGGTTTACGCTACCAAGAAGAACACTCTAAAAACAGTGGTAAAAGTGAAGGGTATCAGAATCAATTACAAAATCTCTAAATTAATCAATTTTCACTCTATAAAAGACATGATAATTCAAGAACTTCCTCCCCTCGAAGTAACATCTACAAGTTTTCGAAGAACTAAATGTCATGAGATTGTGACTGTTGAGGAAAAGAAAAAGTATAGACCCAATTCGACAAAAAGATGGTTTGGTGAAGATTTCGACTCTGTACCTTACGGCTACAAAAAGCAACGCAACTAATATCGTAATTGGTTAAACAATTTCCGCTCTCAACAACATCCTTTCCTATAAATAGGGTTATTATTTAACATTAGTCAGTAGTTCACAACTAGATTTCAAGAGTAACATCAACTACAGCAGCAAACAATATGTCATCTAGACTGTCCGAGTTGGGTCTTTGCGAGATGAAGCCAAAGAAGAAGATATCAGAGCTAGACATCGATACACCGTATCCAATTAAATCAGCGAAAATAATTACAAAGTGTCAATGGCCGTCGGTTCTTGTGGAGTTTGAAAATTCCTTCCAAAGAGATTAGCCGAAGCCATCACCACTGAAGACCAACTCCAGAGTCTGTCATCAATGGCAATGGTATACAAGGGCGAAAAAAACGTTGGAATGCCTACTAATGCTCAACTATAGGCAAAACTGGGAGAGCTGAAGTTGACTCATCGCTTAAAATCGTATGAACCAAGATATGAACGTACCGCGTTGATTGGTTATATAGCTGTGTATATTAGGTTGCCTACTAGGTAGCTCGTTAAAGATTAATATTTAATTATTAAAAATACTGTCATTTATTTGTGATAATATCCTATCTAATTTATATATCCATCATTACCATGTTTAACAGAAGCAAAGTGAAAACATACCAACGAAAACATCTTGTTCACATCACACGTTCGCGCTCGAATTTGGAGGTTAGGTTGCTACCGCTGTCATTCGTTCTTATGGTTCTAAGAACAGACGTACTTTTTTGTCTTGCCCATTTAAATTATACAGCAGACGTATGAAAAATATGCTATCTCGTTTTAACACGCGTCAATATTTAGAAATAATCTGTAACGTATGTCGAAAATAACAGCTGAAATCTATGAGTAATCTTCAGCTCTCCCAGTTTTGCCTATAATAACTTTTGTAAATTTATAAATTGTATGCTAAATAAAATTACTTAATTGAATTGATCTGCATTTTTATTTTTATTGAGTAAAAAATCATGTTTGAACATGTCTACATGATGACGCCATAATCAATGTTCTAATCATGAAATATCTGTTTTGAGTAAAAATCATGTTTGAACATGTCTACATGATGACGCCATAATCAATGTTCTAATCATGAAATATCTGTTTTGAGTAAAAATCATGTTTGAACATGTCTACATGATGACGCCATAATCAATGTTCTAATCATGAAATATCTGTTTTGAGTAAAAATCATGTTTGAACATGTCTACATGATGACGCCATAATCAATGTTCTAAGCATGAAATATATTGAGCGTAAAATCGTGATTGAACATGTTTACCATGATGACGTAATAATCAGTCTTCTAATTTATTTACCGTATTGACTTTAATCTTATATCACTTCTTAACCTATGTAATAAAATACACAAGAAATTCGTTTAATGCATTTATTTCGTTATAATGGTAAAGTTGACATAATATAATTATATAGTAGTTTACAATTATTCATGGCACAAACTGCGCTAATATTATTTTTTGTATGAAACTTGCATGGTGTAAACTTCTCCATGAGGGGTGGTGGTGGACACCAGGATTCAATCCCTTCCAAATTGATAATGTGTGGTTGAAACTTCATATTGGTCAAATGTTGTAATAGTACTCGATATTTTTCGGCACCTTTTACATAGATGCGATCCACATCACTGAGCTGTAATTCCAAGATGTTGGATAGTTTGCTCAGCTCGATGAAACCTCCGCAGTAGTCGAGACCATGATGATGTGTTGAGAGATGGCGGATAGTTTTCTTTTCCAGCTCGCTCAGCTCTTCATATTTGGTGGATGGTATGAATAAATGGTTAACGGGATATTTACCATCGTAAATGCATAATTCTTTTACTATAAAATCGCCAGACCTGAGTTGGAAACCTTGGATGTCGGCCACAACGATTTTCATTTTGAATGTTTCTATTTGGTGGTAAACTGGAAACTAAATGAATTTATTATAACTTACTAATATATACTACTTTTATCCCCACCTATGACGTAATGTCGATTGTTTCAAACTTCTTCACAAAACTGTACATTGCAATCGTTCTATTTAAATCCTCCAGTTCTGACACGAATAACTTTAATTGGTCGCGTAACACTTGCTGCTTCCGTTTAAGAGCACTTAATTTCTTAGATACTGTTTTAGCCGGCATCGTTGATGGGAGTAGGAATTAAACTGAGCAAATTCTCCATCAACAAAATCCCCCACTGCTACTATCTAATTTGACGGGTGAGCTCATGCACAGGAATGTATTCAACAATGCTATCGTGAACGATAATACAATAAGCTTTAGTATTATCGGGGAATTGCGTTGATGGCAGCACAACTTCTGAACTATGTTTAGATGTGTCCAGCACGAATACGGCTCTTTCGTTAAAATCTTTATAATTTAGCAGAGGTTCGGGGTGACTACGACCCAAGAAACTAGTCTGAAAGTTTAAATACATCTGGAATGCTTCGGTGTATCTCTTTTCATCAAAGTTCAGACGTATAGACTCATACGGATAGCACTCGGAATTTAAGTACACCCTCAGATCCGTGATGTTCAGATGATCAAAGTATGATATGTCACTCTTAATGTTATCTCTCCTATTTGTTTGGAATGCAACAATAACGAATCGCGGTCTCTCGAGGGCGACGGTTGTCTTTACTGCCCAGATATCGTTGTTGGTATTCCGAAGACTCGGTAGCTCATGTAATTCCCACTTATGGAAGGGTATTAGTATGGCTTTGTCACGCTTAAGTTCCTCATAAATTTCTAATTTTACGATATCTGAGGGGATTATATGTTTTGCTTTTAATTGAACGCTGGTGAGATTTATTTTCAAAGTTTTCAAATCGGTTGCATCCTTATCGGCTTCTGGGAGAACAATTTGATAGCAATCATTATCAGATTTAGCACGTACTAAACGCAGCTTATGACGTCCGCAAATAACACGTCTATAGTTATGAAAAACACCCAGCAGAAAACTTAGAGGGATACGAAGAGAGAATTTGTTATCCTCGTGCAGCGTGTACATGTCTCTATCAAGCGGGTATGTGAGTCCAGCAATTTGAAGAGCTTTACACTCATTTTCACTTAAGCACAAGTAGGCTTTTAGGAGCGTCGTAATTCCTGGATTTTCAACTCTATCAATCTCAATACCGTTGAGTTCATAGCTGATACTTCCGAAGAGAAACGCACCCAGATTGTTTGTAATCCTAACAGTACCCTTCCCCGTAGCTGAATGCTCAATATTTCCCTCAATGTACAGAGCGCTCTCATACATCGAGACCAGAACATCTTTCTGATTGATTGTGATCTCAATTTCATCATTCGGCTGGAAAGATTTAGTTGTGGGATGGTAAGTATGAATCACTTCTCGCGCTATGGAAGTGTCAAATTCGGGGTTTCCGAATAACGATAGTTTTTCTGACATGATATCCTAGAGAACGTAAAAACTGAATATTTTCTGCGGACAATGTGGAAGAGCGCTTAATCGATGATGGTTGTACTACTACTGTCGGTCGAACACTAACTGATCCTGCTTTAAAATGTTGCTTGTTTATATACCTTCCAGGTAGTTGGGTATTGAAAACCAATCCCATGTTAGTTGAGTTTTCTCAATTCCAATCTAATGACAATCTTCTCACCCCGAAAGTTGACCAATTCCTCACTCTGATCGAGTAAATTTATCGTGATATTGGATATGGAATGTTGATTTATTACGGGTAGGTATACTAAATTACTTGGTTCTATATCGATACTATAGCCAGGATCTACAGTTGGAGCAAACTCATACAACGTATGCGAGGTTTTATCGTTATAATACGAGCCGTGGATAATATTGCACTCAACACGTATCGTAACAACCTTACTTATATTTACCGGTAAGTCGGATTGATATTTAGTTTTCGGTATAAGTACTTTCGATGAAACCCCCAACACTCGTCCAATGGAATTCTCACTAGTAAAGTTGATTCGTAGTTCACTTTTCACTTCACACCTCAAAGTATTATTATTTCCCCTGATCGATAGATAATTATCGTATGTAGATTTATCTGATGATGCCGGTATATGTCCGCGCGCGGATAACTCCTCCTGAATGTGTGACGTAATATCGCTGAGCTCGTATGATCCTGTAGGAATCTCGATTACGTCTTCGTGTTGTTGTTTTTGCTTATCTAACTTTGGATCTCCGAAATAAAATTTATTGTTTACACCTTCCTCAATATTGGGAATACTGTTGTACGTATGCAGAGCAAGTAGAGCTAGGGAATACTGTGATCTATGTTCCAATTCTATTAGAGGGTAGAAATCAATTGAGAGCGTGCTCTTGGTACCTGTTAGGGTGAACGTTTGAGACATAATTAAACAATTTGTTGTGCGTACTACTATTTATACTTTATTAGAAATTCTAAACACAAGTGTCCACAATTGTAAGTATTTTTCTTTTGTACATTTTCATGATTATATGTTATTTTACAATGTTTGAAATATTTTATCAACTCCTTTGGCGGTCGCAGGTTTCCAAAACTATCAAAGTAGCTGACTTGATGTCCTGTCTTCCGATATGCTACCCAATGAGTCCCCGCTCCACTGTCATTATCCAAATTAACAATGCCAGCCTCGTTTGGGGTGTGAGGTGTTTTCGGTAATGTGTCGCACATAAAGATTCCCCGAAAATTGGGGATTTTTAATATTTTAGCGTATCTCACTAAATCGATGTTGGTTAGGGGTCTCTTGGATAGCTCTTTCAAAAATTTTTCTTCAAGTATAACCCTAAGCCGGACTTATGTTTCTTCAAGAATAATCCAGATCCTTTTTTACCAATAGCTATCGCTTCCATCGTTTTATTATGACGTTCCGATTCCTTTAACTTATCTCGAGCCTCTTGTCCACCCTTTATGGCTCTGTATACACCAGCTGCTCCACCACCCAATCCTCCTAAAGCTGATAGTCCGGCAAAAATTGCTGGTAGTAGAGGAAGGATGCCACCAGTCTTCGGAATTGGGATTATACGGGGGACTCTTACTCTTGACTTTCCCCCAGCATCTTTAACATCAACTACAGCAGCAAACAATATGTCATCTAGACTGTCCGAGTTGGGTCTTTGCGAGATGAAGCCAAAGAAGAAGATATCAGAGCTAGACATCGATACACCGTATCCAATTAAATCAGCGAAAATAATTACAAAGTGTCAATGGCCGTCGGTTCTTGTGGAGTTTGAAAATTTCGTAACATTCCTTCCAAAGAGATTAGCCGAAGCCATCACCACTGAAGACCAACTCCAGAGTCTGTCATCAATGGCAATGGTATACAAGGGCGAAAAAAACGTTGGAATGCCTACTAATGCTCAACTATAGGCAAAACTGGGAGAGCTGAAGTTGACTCATCGCTTAAAATCGTATGAACCAAGATATGAACGTACCGCGTTGATTGGTTATATAGCTGTGTATATTAGGTTGCCTACTAGGTAGCTCGTTAAAGATTAATATTTAATTATTAAAAATACTGTCATTTATTTGTGATAATATCCTATCTAATTTATATATCCATCATTACCATGTTTAACAGAAGCAAAGTGAAAACATACCAACGAAAACATCTTGTTCACATCACACGTTCGCGCTCGAATTTGGAGGTTAGGTTGCTACCGCTGTCATTCGTTCTTATGGTTCTAAGAACAGACGTACTTTTTTGTCTTGCCCATTTAAATTATACAGCAGACGTATGAAAAGTATGCTATCTCGTTTTAACACGCGTCAATATTTAGAAATAATCTGTAACGTATGTCGAAAATAACAGCTGAAATCTATGAGTAATCTTCAGCTCTCCCAGTTTTGCCTATAATAACTTTTGTAAATTTATAAATTGTATGCTAAATAAAATTACTTAATTGAATTGATCTGCATTTTTATTTTTATTGAGTAAAAAATCATGTTTGAACATGTCTACATGATGACGCCATAATCAATGTTCTAATCATGAAATATCTGTTTTGAGTAAAAATCATGTTTGAACATGTCTACATGATGACGCCATAATCAATGTTCTAATCATGAAATATCTGTTTTGAGTAAAAATCATGTTTGAACATGTCTACATGATGACGCCATAATCAATGTTCTAATCATGAAATATCTGTTTTGAGTAAAAATCATGTTTGAACATGTCTACATGATGACGCCATAATCAATGTTCTAAGCATGAAATATATTGAGCGTAAAATCGTGATTGAACATGTTTACCATGATGACGTAATAATCAGTCTTCTAATTTATTTACCGTATTGACTTTAATCTTATATCACTTCTTAACCTATGTAATAAAATACACAAGAAATTCGTTTAATGCATTTATTTCGTTATAATGGTAAAGTTGACATAATATAATTATATAGTAGTTTACAATTATTCATGGCACAAACTGCGCTAATATTATTTTTTGTATGAAACTTGCATGGTGTAAACTTCTCCATGAGGGGTGGTGGTGGACACCAGGATTCAATCCCTTCCAAATTGATAATGTGTGGTTGAAACTTCATATTGGTCAAATGTTGTAATAGTACTCGATATTTTTCGGCACCTTTTACATAGATGCGATCCACATCACTGAGATGTAATTCCAAGATGTTGGATAGTTTGCTCAGCTCGATGAAACCTCCGCAGTAGTCGAGACCATGATGATGTGTTGAGAGATGGCGGATAGTTTTCTTTTCCAGCTCGCTCAGCTCTTCATATTTGGTGGATGGTATGAATAAATGGTTAACGGGATATTTACCATCGTAAATGCATAATTCTTTTACTATAAAATCGCCAGACCTGAGTTGGAAACCTTGGATGTCGGCCACAACGATTTTCATTTTGAATGTTTCTATTTGGTGGTAAACTGGAAACTAAATGAATTTATTATAACTTACTAATATATACTACTTTTATCCCCACCTATGACGTAATGTCGATTGTTTCAAACTTCTTCACAAAACTGTACATTGCAATCGTTCTATTTAAATCCTCCAGTTCTGACACGAATAACTTTAATTGGTCGCGTAACACTTGCTGCTTCCGTTTAAGAGCACTTAATTTCTTAGATACTGTTTTAGCCGGCATCGTTGATGGGAGTAGGAATTAAACTGAGCAAATTCTCCATCAACAAAATCCCCCACTGCTACTATCTAATTTGACGGGTGAGCTCATGCACAGGAATGTATTCAACAATGCTATCGTGAACGATAATACAATAAGCTTTAGTATTATCGGGGAATTGCGTTGATGGCAGCACAACTTCTGAACTATGTTTAGATGTGTCCAGCACGAATACGGCTCTTTCGTTAAAATCTTTATAATTTAGCAGAGGTTCGGGGTGACTACGACCCAAGAAACTAGTCTGAAAGTTTAAATACATCTGGAATGCTTCGGTGTATCTCTTTTCATCAAAGTTCAGACGTATAGACTCATACGGATAGCACTCGGAATTTAAGTACACCCTCAGATCCGTGATGTTCAGATGATCAAAGTATGATATGTCACTCTTAATGTTATCTCTCCTATTTGTTTGGAATGCAACAATAACGAATCGCGGTCTCGAGGGCGACGGTTGTCTTTACTGCCCAGATATCGTTGTTGGTATTCCGAAGACTCGGTAGCTCATGTAATTCCCACTTATGGAAGGTTATTAGTATGGCTTTGTCACGCTTAAGTTCCTCATAAATTTCTAATTTTACGATATCTGAGGGGATTATATGTTTTGCTTTTAATTGAACGCTGGTGAGATTTATTTTCAAAGTTTTCAAATCGGTTGCATCCTTATCGGCTTCTGGGAGAACAATTTGATAGCAATCATTATCAGATTTAGCACGTACTAAACGCAGCTTATGACGTCCGCAAATAACACGTCTATAGTTATGAAAAACACCCAGCAGAAAACTTAGAGGGATACGAAGAGAGAATTTGTTATCCTCGTGCAGCGTGTACATGTCTCTATCAAGCGGGTATGTGAGTCCAGCAATTTGAAGAGCTTTACACTCATTTTCACTTAAGCACAAGTAGGCTTTTAGGAGCGTCGTAATTCCTGGATTTTCAACTCTATCAATCTCAATACCGTTGAGTTCATAGCTGATACTTCCGAAGAGAAACGCACCCAGATTGTTTGTAATCCTAACAGTACCCTTCCCCGTAGCTGAATGCTCAATATTTCCCTCAATGTACAGAGCGCTCTCATACATCGAGACCAGAACATCTTTCTGATTGATTGTGATCTCAATTTCATCATTCGGCTGGAAAGATTTAGTTGTGGGATGGTAAGTATGAATCACTTCTCGCGCTATGGAAGTGTCAAATTCGGGGTTTCCGAATAACGATAGTTTTTCTGACATGATATCCTAGAGAACGTAAAAACTGAATATTTTCTGCGGACAATGTGGAAGAGCGCTTAATCGATGATGGTTGTACTACTACTGTCGGTCGAACACTAACTGATCCTGCTTTAAAATGTTGCTTGTTTATATACCTTCCAGGTAGTTGGGTATTGAAAACCAATCCCATGTTAGTTGAGTTTTCTCAATTCCAATCTAATGACAATCTTCTCACCCCGAAAGTTGACCAATTCCTCACTCTGATCGAGTAAATTTATCGTGATATTGGATATGGAATGCTGATTTATTACGGGTAGGTATACTAAATTACTTGGTTCTATATCGATACTATAGCCAGGATCTACAGTTGGAGCAAACTCATACAACGTATGCGAGGTTTTATCGTTATAATACGAGCCGTGGATAATATTGCACTCAACACGTATCGTAACAACCTTACTTATATTTACCGGTAAGTCGGATTGATATTTAGTTTTCGGTATAAGTACTTTCGATGAAACCCCCAACACTCGTCCAATGGAATTCTCACTAGTAAAGTTGATTCGTAGTTCACTTTTCACTTCACACCTCAAAGTATTATTATTTCCCCTGATCGATAGATAATTATCGTATGTAGATTTATCTGATGATGCCGGTATATGTCCGCGCGCGGATAACTCCTCCTGAATGTGTGACGTAATATCGCTGAGCTCGTATGATCCTGTAGGAATCTCGATTACGTCTTCGTGTTGTTGTTTTTGCTTATCTAACTTTGGATCTCCGAAATAAAATTTATTGTTTACACCTTCCTCAATATTGGGAATACTGTTGTACGTATGCAGAGCAAGTAGAGCTAGGGAATACTGTGATCTATGTTCCAATTCTATTAGAGGGTAGAAATCAATTGAGAGCGTGCTCTTGGTACCTGTTAGGGTGAACGTTTGAGACATAATTAAACAATTTGTTGTGCGTACTACTATTTATACTTTATTAGAAATTCTAAACACAAGTGTCCACAATTGTAAGTATTTTTCTTTTGTACATTTTCATGATTATATGTTATTTTACAATGTTTGAAATATTTTATCAACTCCTTTGGCGGTCGCAGGTTTCCAAAACTATCAAAGTAGCTGACTTGATGTCCTGTCTTCCGATATGCTACCCAATGAGTCCCCGCTCCACTGTCATTATCCAAATTAACAATGCCAGCCTCGTTTGGGGTGTGAGGTGTTTTCGGTAATGTGTCGCACATAAAGATTCCCCGAAAATTGGGGATTTTTAATATTTTAGCGTATCTCACTAAATCGATGTTGGTTAGGGGTCTCTTGGGTAGCTCTTTCAAAAATTTTTCTTCAAGTATAACCCTAAGCCGGACTTATGTTTCTTCAAGAATAATCCAGATCCTTTTTTACCAATAGCTATCGCTTCCATCGTTTTATTATGACGTTCCGATTCCTTTAACTTATCTCGAGCCTCTTGTCCACCCTTTATGGCTCTGTATACACCAGCTGCTCCACCACCCAATCCTCCTAAAGCTGATAGTCCGGCAAAAATTGCTGGTAGTAGAGGAAGGATGCCACCAGTCTTCGGAATTGGGATTATACGGGGGACTCTTACTCTTGACTTTCCCCCAGCATCTTTAACAGCTAAACGAGCACTTTGTACAGCTAAGCGTGATGCGTCTCTCAAATTATCAGATTTGGTAATAGTCTTGGCAACTTTGTCTACAATTGCTTTGCGGAATGCAACTTTTGGTTTCTGGCTCTTCATCCTTCTCTTCTTCTTCTTTACAACTTTGGAACGTTTAGATGTTGGCATTCCCATACCAAGTTTTCGTTTTAACTTCATACCGTTAGTAACAAACCAAGCGGATACTTTTTCACCCAATTTAGAGTCTGATGATTTTACTCTATCCCAAGCACTATACTCGAGTTCTTTATCTGCCTGATGTCGATCCTCTAAAGTTGTATGTTTGGAATACGCGATATCGTGCTTTCTACAGGCTGTGTCCAGTTTGTTCACTCCCCCGTCACCGCGTTGTAGCCTCTTTTGTAATTTAGTTCCAGGCCCGCAAAACTGATACCCCGGTAAATGTAGTTCAAACGGTAGATTATTAATAACTTTGTTTAAGAGACCCTCTCCCTTATACGTATTCATAGATACTAATGAGATTTTCAAAAGTAGCTCCCTTTTATGGTATATTTTAGACACCCCTTTCTTACATCACTAAAAATAAATAATACAGCATAATTCGTTTTACATTTATTTAGATAAATCATCAATTTGTATCTACATATTCAATATTTTACAAAATTGACAGTCTTTTCGTGAAGGTGGTGGTCCTTCGTAGTGCGTCATCTGGTCCGGAGTATTGTAATGCTTGTAGCAGGGTAATTTCGATTTTAACTCATCGTCTTCCAAATACACCTTTGGCAGTTTATGCCATACATTTTGCAGTTGTTGTGCAGATACATGTGTTCGTAGATATTTGATAGGGAATAATCTTAACTCCTCATCGGTAAAATCACTCGAAGTCCTTTCACGTGTAATATGTGAAATAACGTTATCGCAGACGTTAGAGCCCTGAGCGACTGATTGATATCTTATTCTAAGTTTTATACAAACTATTCGTATGAACAAATACACTAATACTAATAATACAATTGAGGACTTATGATACATGTCGGCTGAATGACGATGACAAACTGAATACTAAATATGATTATGTTATGGTTTTAGAGTGTGTTAGAAGACTAAGATAATCTAACACCGTATAATTAAATTCATTTGGATTTTTTATACATAACTCTTTTATCTTAGAATATGGATTTTGCACATTATTCCTAACAAAAGTTATCATTAACTTATTAAAATAATATGCAAAGTTTAATTTTTTTAACATTGCTAACTTACATTGTATTACATCATCAAGATACAAAATACCGGATATGTCTATTTCACAAAGATGAATTGATATATTTCTGAAGGTTAGCACAACACTGACTCCTAATGAGTTCAGGCTCAATTTCTTCAACCTTTAATTCTCCCTCACCAGTTGTAATATTCTTGTATCGGAGGTCGTTGTCATTTTCCAAGAAGCCCTTCAACGTTCGAACCAGTATTGGCCAATCACAATGAATTATAGGAATATGATTGTTGTGGGTATCAGCAGACGATGTAATTCGTATCATGGGGATAAAACCTCGACCAGCACTTAATCCAGTTATTATTTTCACATTTTCTACATCATAGCACGACTCGTTGATGAATCGCGTTTCATTTTTTATAGCCTCTTCATATTTGGTATACAACCTATCGATTGTCGACCAGTAGTTGCACGGACTATTCATCATTATCACCTTTCACTCAACTGATCTATGAGACGGTGGCTGCCTGAATTTATGATACCCCACTACATTATGTTCGACTTTAGGATCCAGCTGTTGTGGGTGTTATCAAAACCAAGCCATTTTACAAATACTTTACCCCCTCTTTTTCTTAAAACTTTCTCCACAAGATACACATCGGGTAGGTTCGCTTTTAACAATTCTGATTCGTAGAATGCTCCCTTTATTGGTCGACCTTCCATATCATTCAGCATATACGTCACAGGATTTGTTATTCTAACTGACGTAATTTTAAACAATTCCGTTGTCCAGTTCGGTAAATACCCTTTGGTAAAAACATGTTTGAACTTGCTTATGCGGACCATATCACCAATTTTAAATTTACCCTTACCAGTGATTTTGATGTGATTGTAAACGGTTCCGAGTAGTACAGCTTCCACTTGTTTTGAATTTACGTCTACGGGTTTGTTTCCTATGGTTCTATGTTTTGAATTATTATACTTTGATGTGACGGTTGGTAGTAGATGATACCATTTGTAATTTCCGTATAGGCTAAATAATTTGAATAAGTTTTGTTTTATGGTTCTAATCGCGCGTTCAACTATGGCCGCCTTCATTACACTAAAGGTTGAGTAATGATTGATTGAATACTTTTTCATTAACGAACTAAACTGACCGTTATAGAATTCGGTACCGTTATCGGTTTGCAGATTCTTTGGAATACGTTGTTGTGAATTCTTCAATATTAATCCCATGGCACGTGACACTTCACTCGATGACTTATTCTTAATCGGCTCCATCCATACGAATTTTGAAAAACAATCAATTACAATTAGTATATATTTAAATCCTCTATTGAAGCGGGAATATTTGATGAGCTCGATTAGATCTGCCTGCCAAAGATCATCTATACCGTGTAGAATAGTTCTTCGTCTAGGAAACTTATTGCGAGCCGGCTTATGTAGCTCGTTTACAACAGTCTCCTTTGCCTTGCTAAATTTGATCATTTTATAAAGTTTACGGTGTGACGGTAGAGGTTGAACTGAACTTTAACTTGTGTTCGAGAGATGATACGCGTTTTTCTATATCTGAGACCTCACTTCTAGTGAGTTGGGCAAACGATCGCAAATCCTTATTTACTTCGGTACTAGCTTGATTAAGAAACACTATTTTTTCGCGTTGTTTTCGCAATTCTTTCCATATTTCTTTCTGTTTTTCTTCTAATTCGTCGGTTTTAGATGACCCCGATTTGATGTCGTTGGTAGCGATACTTTTAAAAGAATCGATGTGAGATTGTGTTGTAGTAATATTATCATTAATAGAGGTAATTTCATTATTAATATAACTTCGAATATCGCTATCCAGTTTCGTCAATTTAACGGGGATTGTCTTTTGCATCAACGTCTTCAATTCCTTCTTTGTAAAATTGATGGATTCTAGAATTCCGGTGTCAGCGTATTGTTTGTGAATGCTATCGTGATCATTTATGGGAGCCCCGATATTGCTCAACTTACGACTTTGAATATCATAACCCCCATCTTTAGTTAGTGGGAACATTGTTGCTCGCTGACCTTGTCGGCTAGTAGTAGATCTAGGAGATCTTCCAAATTTATCGACACCCATGTTAGAAAATTACTTCAACTTCTCTCAGTTCTTCGATAATAGAGGCAATTTCGTTAGTATGAGAATTATTTCCGGCAGCTTGTGAAGCGGTCAATAGCTTTAATCGTTCTATCAATTCGTTGATGTCGTCAAAGTATATATACTCCACCTTCTTATTATTGAAGTCCATTTGAAGTCCATCACCACTCTTTTTCGTTTTTGTTATAGGACTATCCGGATTAGTTGCCTTTTCAAGCAAGGGCTTTATTATTTTAATGTATTTGAATGATCTACTCCCTCTATTTTGAGCATCCTCCTCAAATTTACGTTTATGCACACTCGTTAAATTTATGATTTCGCCGTACGTATTAAAATCTTTTGACGTATACCCAATAGGTTTCTTTAGAAATATTAATTCATATAACCCTTTACTTCCGCGAAAAGTATTTCGATTATCGATAATGATTTTATCTCCCGAAAATTCTATGGGTTTAGAGCCTAAGGTCCAAGTATTGGTACCGTCATTGTATTGTACTCCATAGCTCGTATCTAGTCGCCCTTTTACACCGGTTTCATATAATTCTCTAATTTCGGCTGGAATTGTTGATAAGTCCATTGTTTCATACTTTTCCACCTTTGAATCTTCTGTCTTAACGTCTTCTTCGTATTCTTCGTGTTTAATATTTTCTTGTTTAATATCTTCCTCGTTTTTAATGTTTTTCTTCAGTAAATTTAAGGTGTTGGATGAAATGTCTTTTAAAGAGTTAGTTATGGGTTTTACAACACGCTCAATTGTTTCTGCATCATGTTCACGCCCCAATCTCAATGCTAGATATTTTTTTCTTACAACGTTTGCAATTTCACTAATTCGTCGCTTAATGTGTTTTCCATCTCGCTGAAGTAGTGATCGCTTTTTGAGATTGCCATATCTCAACTGGTTCTTCTTCTTCTTCATCATCATTGTTCTTCTACACAATGGTTTATTGATACTGATGATATTTTCTATGATACCCCTAATATATACTGGTCAAACCCCATTCTGTATCGACCATCTTTAATTTCAAAATCTTTCATTATTACTAATGCATTATGTTTTCCTCCTTTCCAACACTCTGAACACATTTCTCGAAACTTTTCAAAATTCATATCCGTGGAAGCATGCTCATCATATATATGACGTAAATTCAGAACATCTTGTGGGAATAAAACTATTACGTTCGCATTATCACGCACCAAATGTTTAGGAATTCGTGTGTAAGTCTGTGTTAAGTAGAACGCATCAACAAGTTTATGTCGCCCCATGCAGAAATATGACCGTATTTTATCCTGTTTATCACATGCTATGTCATCGAAAATAAATACAGAGTTGTTTTTAGCATCTTCAGGATCCACAATTTCATCATTGTTACTATAGTTGAAGATTTCAATTTCTGGTATTTCCTTGATTATGTTATTTAAAAATTCATATTTCGGTTGATATAACGTCTTGGAAAAGATGTAAATATTCTCGAAGCGTAACCCGTTTTCCTCAAATAGCAAACTAAGTAGAAGATTTGTCTTTCCGCATCCAGATGGCCCACAAATAATTGCTCTAATAGTGTTTGGTAGAAGCTCACCATGCCGTTGATGTTTTGACTCATTTGAGCAAAGACCGTATAGATTATTTAATGGAAGAGATAATGATGGATGATTAACGACCTTTATCATAAATAATACTGAAGAAGTAGAGCATATGATTACCAATTTATAGTAGCTGTCAACACTTGGACTTGGACTTGGATTTGCACTTGGACAGGGATTTGGACTTAGACTTGGACTGGACTTGGACTTGGACTTGTCCCGGTACAGGCCCTGTATAGATTATACAGACCCTGTATAATCACAACAGACCCTGTATACAGACCCTGTATAATCACAACAGAACCTGTATACAGACCCTGTATAATCACAACAGAACCTGTATACAGACCCTGTATAAATTATACAGACCCTGTATAAATTATACAGACCCTGTATAAATTATACAGACCCTGTATAAATTATACACACCCTGTATAAATTATACAGACCCTGTATTGTGCCTTCCCCCCTCCCAATATCATCCTCCCCCGTCCCATTAGCGCCTCTCCCCCTCACATTAACGCCTTGCCCCCTCCCCCAAATGGCCGACTTCCGGTTCAAAATGGCCGACTTCCGGTACAAAATGGCCGACTTCCGGTACAAAATGGCCGACTTCCGGTCCAAAATGACCGACTTCCGGTTCAAAATGACCGACTTCCGGTTTAAAATGGCCGACTTCCGGTTCAAAATGGCCGACTTCCGGTTTAAAATGGCCGACTTCCGGTTCAAAATGGCCGACTTCCGGTTCAAAATCGCCGACTTCCGGTTCAAAATCGCCTCCGGTTCAAAATGACCGACTTCCGGTTCAAAATGACCAACTTCCGGTTCAAAATGGCCGACTTCCGGTTCGAAATGGCCGACTTCCGGTTCGAAATGGCCGACTTCCGGTTCAAAATCGCCGACTTCCGGTTCAAAATCGCCGACTTCCGGTTCGAAATGACCAACTTCCGGTTCGAAATGACCAACTTCCGGTTTAAAATGGCCGACTTCCGGTTCGAAATGGCCGACTTCCGGTTCAAAATGACCAACTTCCGGTTTAAAATGGCCGACTTCCGGTTCAAAATGGCCGACTTCCGGTTCATAATGGCCGACTTCCGGTTCATAATGGCCGACTTCCGGTTCAAAATTACCAACTTCCGGTTCAAAATGGCCGACTTCCGGTTCGAAATGACCAACTTCTGGTTCGAAATGACCAACTTCCGGTTCGAAATGACCAACTTCCGGTTCAAAATGGCCGACTTCGGCACGCCGGTGCGCCGGTGCTATGCTGGGGGTGGCCGTCTTCGGTGCGCAAAATGGCCGACTTCGGCACGCCGGTGCGCCGGTGCTATGCTGGGGGTGGCCGTCTTCGGTGCGTTACGGCCGGCACACCGGCGTGCCGGCCCGCCATGCGCGCCAAAAGTTCGCGCATGCGCCTCCAAACCGACCTCTCAAATTTTCCCCCGTCAAAAATGGCTGACTTCTGGTGGCCATCTTGAAATTTTCAAATTTCCCGCCAAAATGGCTTCCGGTGGCCATCTTGAAATTTTCAAATTTCCCGCCAAAATGGCTTCCGGTGGCCATCTTGAAATTTTCAAATTTCCCGCCAATTCAAATTTTTGGCGCCAAAAGTTTGCGCATGCGCGGCTGGCTGATGTTCGCGCATGCGCGTCAGAACCGATCCCATACCTACTAAAGGTGGAATTTTGGTATCGTTTGATATCGTTTGATATCGTTCAAGTGCCATTTTCACATATGAATGACAAATGTCACAAGGAGTTTTCGGACCATTCTATGCACTAAATATGAACCTTGTGTGATAGGGAACTATGTCATCCACCGAAAGGTCAGCCCACGCGTCCCCTTGTGTTGTTCATCCTCACGAAATTTTACCCTCAAATATGAAACTAGACATTTTACGACTTGTTATGCAACTGCACCCATGAAGACTATAACACCATTTTAATCTTTTACTAAAAAATTTGCTAGTAATAGCCCAGAAACAACAAGAACAAAATGCCCGAAGTACTGTAAAATCAAAAACCATTATTAAAAATCGAAATTTTCTTAAAATATTTTCGTAAACATCATTTGAATGGGATTTTGAGATTAAAACTTTTGAGATTTTTGATGTTCATGATTCATCATTCATTTTTAATGTTCATCATTCTGTATTTACAGATTGTGGCTAATTCTGAACTAAACTGGTCAAAAGATTTAGGGGTTAATGAAAAATATGTTAAAAATTGAAAGTTTATTTTCTCCCCAACAACCATTTTGATGATTCTTACACTTACTGGTAGCCTAAATCTTCAGAAGATGTACGGATGAATAATTTTTATTTCTACTTTCAGTTTTGTTTTCTTATTTCTACTTTCAGAGTATTGACAGGGTGTAAGAATGATGTTATGATTTTTTCCTGAACTTTGAAGTACTATATGGAGTTCCAGCTATAACAAACTGGCAATAACTGAAATGACACTGTAATATTTTTGAACATGTTGATTTTCGATTTACTTCTTTATCTTTGTTTTTAAAGGCCATACAACAAGAACAGTAGGCACGATTTCAAAGTTGATTTTCTCTAGACCCGATTAACTAGTTAGTTTCGATGATTTTTTATGCATATGTGAGTTGAATCCTCAGTTTTAAACATATACGGGGAGAAAGAATTAGTCGGTATACATTTTTTTACAACAAGATATTAAAAATTAATTCTTTTTAAATATTTTCGTTAGTGTCATTTGAATAGGGGTTTGAGAATAAAAGCGTACTATAGTAATTGTTTTTAAACATGAAAAGTGAAGATGTAGTCAAGTTTATAAGCTATTTTGTATAAATTCAAGGGAAAGTGGTTATTACGTCGTTATTAAGTCGTACGTAATGTAGTATCAACTAAACAAGCGAATAATAAATAATCCAGGTGAGGATAAATTTTTGGAAAAAAAACACCTCCACCTAGTTTTGAACCAGGAACCCTCCATTATATACCTCACCTGTATTAATTATCATTACTAAACCTAACCGAAACATAATCGTCAGTAATGTAGGACCAACTAAAGAAGCGAATGATAATTAATCCAGGTGGGGATAAAGTTGAAGAGGAAATTTGTTCAGGTGAGTAAAAAAACACCTCTGCCTATATTTGAACCAGGAACCCTCAATTATCCTCACCTGGATTTATTAATCATTCTCTTCTTTAGTTGATGTTATTTTCTATGATTTTCGTTCAATTGGAACAAATTAACATTATTTTTTAATGTTTATGGTAGTTTTCTTAGGTAATTTTAAATTTCAAATGAAAAATGTTTGATAAAAAATCCTTATTAATTTTTTATTTATTTTGTTAACACCGAACTTGTGCTTGCAAGCGCACGCCCAGATAAATGCAAACTATTGATGTAAGTCATCAAATATCAAAAATTAACATACTGATGAAATTGATCTAACACGGTATTAGCAACATGGTATAAGAACCATTAAAATGAAAAAATTCAAATGAGACAAAAAACTGTTTTACCAGTTAAGGGGTCGTCCATTAATCACGTGAGGTTTTTAAGCCCCCTTTTTCCACCCCCCCCCCCTCCCCCCTGGTGATATTTGGTGAGTTTCTAAGGTACCCCCCCCCCTATCTAACATCACGTGTATTTTTTTGTTGAAAAAACTCAAATATTTTGCGAATACTTTTTATTGAAAAATAAAATAATATTTTTTTATAATAATATTTTTAATATTTTGTTTTTAAATAATAAAATAGCACAATATATTAAACTAAAAACCAGTGTCCTCTGACCATGGGTTTAGTTGGTTTTTCTCGACACTAACAAATCCACAAACATCTATCAGCTCAACTGTAGGTGCTACATTTTGAAGATCAACATCGTCCTCATCGAGCCACTCGACGTTCGCACTATCATCGCTCTGTCCTTTGCTTTGTTCATTTCGGGAGTGAAGAGACCTCCTGTGTGCCTGAACATTTTTTTTTGCACAAAAATACAGTCCACACTGCTTGCATGTTCTTCCCTCTAGCTGGTGACGTTCATCCTTCAGGCTAGGGCAATAAAAATCATAAGGTATTTTTTCAAACCCTTCATGTGTAGGAGTTATGATAAGAGATCGCTGCAAAAGAAATGAAGCAAACGACTTGCCGTCATGGTCTTCAGGTTTTGGAATGTGTAAGCCCGAGGAGGACCTGAGAATCGGATACGGATAGGGATGGCAAATACTCCGAATACATCGATGTTTTATATCATATGATACATCGTAAGCACACATCGATATATACGATGTATCGTACAAAAAACATCGATGTTTTTATCAATGCTTATAATCAACGTACAGAATTAATGTATAGTTCTTAATTATTCGTTAAAAACACCACCACTATTGTGCTTTTATTGACACTTGAGTCTTCTTCTTTTAAAAAACAAACTATGATGTTTGGGCAGTGGTAGCCCTCATCTCACCAATCGCAAATAGTTTTACGTAAAGAAAAATAAAAGCTCCTAATCAAATACTGACGTCATTTTTCAAAAGAAAATGGAATAAAAGACTGTAGATACTTGACTCACTATCACTATTAGTAAGATATACTCTATATTATTAATAAATTAATAATCTCTCATAGCAACTAACAAGTTATTGCTACAGTTCTCTACCTTTTCACAATAATTGTAGTCGTAGTGGTGCTGTTAATACCCACCACTATAGTAATTTTGATGACTCTGAAGAGTAGTGGGGAGTCACTATTCCGTAAGTGAGAAGTACTATAAATTATATACATAGATAATCACTGATAATAACTAACAAGTAATTGCTACAGTTTTCTACCTTTTCAAAATAGTATTTTTCTCCACTAGATGGCAACAGAAAATTATATTATTGCTAAGGATACCTATTTACTTATTATATACCTATTACAAATATAACTTCTTTGATACATCGAAACAAAAGTATCGAGTTTTTCGACGATGTATCGCAACACTAACATCGATGTAAAAACATCGATATTTTTGTGAAATACATCGATGTTTTCGAAACATCGATTTATGTTTGCCATCCCTAGATACGGAGGTGGCAGGAAGCGTTCGGGAAACACAAGTCGAAGAGAACTCCGCATGTTTCCACAGCAAATACGGTCGTCGCACTTCACGACCTGATAGATGATAATTGTAATTATTGTATTTCATCTGTCTAATGCGAGTTCGTTGTACAACTCGCATTAGAAAGACACAATGAAGAAATAAAAATAAATGGATAATAACATACTACTGTACCTGAAGTAATTACTGGCTCTCTCGAACATGCTGGCTATACCACTGTGGGGATGGCAGATCTGGAATGAATCTTTCTATTGTGTCATCAGGCTGCGCGTACTCTGCCATCACTTCATGGTCGTCGATAACCATAGAATTCCATACTTCAGCAAGCTCTTGTCCAGCTTTCTGAAAGTTCTTTTTCTCAAGATCAAAATCTGTTGTTCTTCCTTGTGCATCTAAATGGGTTTCATAAGAATCATGAGGAAGTATTAGGCCAGACAATTCTCGGCTCAAACGGGCCATTCTTCTCTCGACACGGTTGAACGCGCTTCTCCCGGGCGCATTAGTAAAGATGAATATTGCATCTAAATCATGTTCGAAGAAGTGATGTACTGCATGCGAAATAACCTTAGCATATCTCGGGTTTTCGTCGGGTCCCCCATCAGATGAAACCAAAATAACAGGTTTCAGGCGCCCTTCTTTATTCCGCATAATTTCTTTAACTGTCCAGTGTAGCAAGCCTATGGAAGTCGACGGCGTGCGATGAAGCTGTCGATGAAGAATGTTTGGCACTTCTAACAGCTACGTATGTTGGTCCTGAGTACGTCACAGCTTCGGCGCGGCCCATATCACTGTCTTTAATGATGCACCCAGCGTATACACTGGGGATCAACTTGTGCTTCGAAGCAATTACCTAGTCATGATCAGGCAATGATACGCGGTATTCGACATGCATCGGTAGAGCGGTAGAGGAGCTTGTTTATTTGCAGCCGTCAAGCTAATGGCTACGCGGGCTTTATCGTCCTGTGAAAGAAAGAACACTTGGTCCGGCCCTAGAATAGATGCTACGGTTTCCAAGGATCTTATGGTGGCAACACAAAAATGCTGATCGGGGTGAGCTTTATGATGGTCTGCCTCAGGACGGCTCAATTTGACAGGTACCGTGACTATATGTCTCTTACCCTCCAACGTGCTATAATTTCTCGGAAGCAGCCGAAGGTATGTGCCACTTTTTGAAATTCGAAACCTAAGTTTCTTTAGTTTGTCATGAAGATCCGTGAGTGTTCGGCAACTGCGCACGATCTCCGAGCGACGTCGTTCCTCTGCAGAAGCACCAAACATTGCTAAATCGACGATAGTCTTTAGCAATTCCGGTTGTTGCTCCTCTAGACGTGGGCGGCCTAAAGCAGAGCGCACCATCAGTACATTAGCTAAACTGGAGCTGTCACGGCAAACAAGTGCAATCTTTGATTTTACTGAAAGCCTGTGTGTTTTGGAGTGACGCATGTTCTGCTTCTTCTTCCGTAGTTGTTTTTTGCAGTAACTAATTTCAACGCGTAGTTTCTTCACTTGACGCTGCTGGTTTCCATCGGCGCTCAGAGAATCCCTACGACGGACAGCTAAATCAAGTTCCTCTTGAAGAAGGACGATCTGATTCTTTAATTCATCCTGTGCAGGAGTAGAACGTATAGCCTGCAGTGTAGGGCTGCTAGCACGTGGATCATCCGTTACATCGTCGTCGCTACATTTTAGACACAAGGCTTGGCTTTTGCGTTTGCAAGCACCTGGAATGACCCACATTTTCAAAACTAAATTTGCATGCGGATTAAATTTTCAATACTGTGTGTCCTGTGAAGTTATATGGCGATTTTTTTCATTTTTGTTTCTATTGTATAAATTTGCTCGATAGTACTAAAAATTACCTTAATTTTGATCTTTACTAACATGTGGATATGACTTATAGTTTTGGAGAAATCGTACGTGCATTACAATATAAATTGGCAAAAACATGTATTTTTGATTTCTACTAGTGTAAAATAATATAAAACTAGTTAAATCGGTGAAAAAATAAAGCATACAGAAAAGGATCTCAACATTAACTGAAGTCATAATAGTAATATAAACGTTATATCTAACTTTACAAATAATGTGGACTATATTTCACGTATTGTCTTATCATAACTAAGAGGAATAGGAATAGGAAAAGGAATAGCATATTACGTGCAACGATAAAAAATTTCACGTTATAGGAATATTTATGATATTTATTTATATATTTATTTATGATATTTTATATTACACAAAACATATCTGTGTACCCCTAACATAATATAAAAAAGATCTTTTAAACTAAAAAATGTGTGGTTTACGAACAATAATTTTTGAAACATTTGCTCTCCTAAAAAGTTACGATTTTCGAGTTATATCTGTTTTCACTGGATCCACAGAAATATCATACAGCTACATAAAGTTTTGGACTTACACTAGAATTTATTTAGAATCAAAACAAAATTTTCTACAGCGATTCTTTTTTTTATTTTTACCTGATGTGGTTTGATTAGAGTAATTTTTTTCCACTTTCTTTGTTTTTGTACCGTCCGGTTCAGAGGTTACCGTAGGATGTTCTAAAGATTGAGTTTGTTTAATGGATGCGTCTAGAATTTTTTTAGAAACACTCTCGCTGCTTATCTGAAAGAAATATGTTAGAGAGTAAAATAAACTCCCCTTCATTGAATGAAATCGTTTCAAAGTTGATAAAAACTTGTTGTATACTACCAAAAGAAATGGGCCCCCGCAGCAAGCGTTAAGATTATAATTTTCTTTATACTTAATTCGGTTATTTTGTATTTTTTTAAATGAAGGAATAAGTGATTTTTCTTTTTCGACACCCACATGGACGCATATAATAAAATATTTAGAGATAAATACACTTTTATCAACATTTAATCATATTTTTTAATTATAAGAAAATGGTTATTTTTCTGAAAGTTCTGTGAGCCTAATAAACTGCAGGCGATCTAAATATTGCATTATCGTAATTTATTTTTGTATACTTTAATTTCGCACCTTATTGTTAAACGTTTTGTATTTGAATAAGAAGAATCACTTGATCTTTCATTAAAAAAAATAAATATAAAAAATATAAATTTTTAAAAAAACTTTAAGCTTCTTGCGGGAGACCTACATATTTTTCAACTTGGCCATTTTTTTGTGGTATATATGTGGGTCCGTAGGGACAACTTTTTAACAACTTGCAATTTTGAATTATCGAAAAAAAACTTTTTTCCTGTACACCGTACTGCACTGTTTGTGCGATAGCGGGGTGCGAGGTAGACACATTTCAGCGCATAATACAATGCGCTGGCAATGGCCTTCAGAGGTAACTTAATTACGCATTTTTTTGTGTAATTCATTGCAAATCCAAGTGTATGATATAATGTGCGTAAAGAGTTAGTACAAAATTTATATACTTTGCTTATACATACATAGTGCTGTACATTGAAATCAGTCAATGTTTTATTGCAAATCACTTGAGTAAACACTTAAACTTCCATTGTTGTTGACTACATGTTCTTGATTAATACAAACTGTCGTTTTGACTTACCCCTGTGGACGTAGACCAGTAGTAAAGTATGTTCGAAGACCTTTTTGTTTGGGTTTTCCGGCAATATTCAACCAAAAGATCACTCGCCCATTTCATAAAGTCTTCTTTTAGAGGGTATTTCTGCTTCGCAACAGTCCACAACGCATTGAATTCTATCTGAGCCACACCAGGTTTTTTACCTTTCTTATGCTCTTCAAAGAGACTTTTATAGAGATCTCCTAGCTTAGACATACTTTACATTTTATTATCTGTTTGCCAGTGTCAGGTTATGTTAGTACGTGTTAAACCAACGCCTACTAGAGATATACAGGCCTACGACATGGAGTGGGAGAAGCTGTCCTGTCGGGGTAGTGCACGCAATCCTGGAGTAACGTTCAGTGCCACAGACTAGCAATGAATCAGTACAAATTATATATGCAATAAATAAAATAAAACGTGCATTTATTGTAAGCATTGGATAAAATATTTGACCAATACCAAAAATATTTGTGAATACAAAAAATATTTGAGCAATGCAAAAAATCTGATGTGGCCAGGCACATGACTTTATCATACAATATATAAAATTAATAGTATAGCTGCATGAGAATCTATTCTATAGAGATTAATCGTAGGTATTGTCAAAGCATCAGCATTTGACACTACCTACACTACGTCATTAGAATAATAGTTATTTATGTCACAAATGCCGAAAGTACGGAATAGCGCGACGAGCGGTGATACGGCGCGTCACCGAAGGCGGAGTGTCGCCGTCGCATATGAGCGAGTCGCGCTATCTAGTTTTTGGCAGGAGCGACATCAACGTTTATTGTGTTGCTTTTTAAAGTAATAAGATTCTTTATTAATTGTAAGTAGGTTACAAAACATGGTGAAGTATGTTCACTGTGTATATATATATATGTCACCGAATAAAGTAGAGGGGTACACACCAGCGTACCAGAGTGGGGAACGCGTTGCTGCACCACGCGGAAAATAACCATCAGTCGGATGGGTACGCTCCATGTGTTGAGAGCAACCGTACCGCTATCCACTCGTTATATTAGTTACTGCAGTTATTGCATATTTCTATTTGGTTTCACTATATTGGTTGAAACAGTTGTGTATTCGTTATATAAAATTGAAAGTGATAATATCAGAAGTGGGATCTAATTCGCGTGCAAAATCCAAGAACAAAGAAACAGCTGAAAATGTTAACCCTCGCTGCCTGACGGAAGTACTTGAGATCATATTATGGAGATTATGGTACTTGGGATCAAAAATGGTTGTTTTCAAGGTATTAGTGATGCTTAAAAGAGATCGTTTAATTTTGGTGAGTTATACCTTGTTGAGAATAATTATTTGTACTGCATTGAATGGAAAATCATGTAAGTACGGGTCTGCTTAATTGCAGTATGCAAAACTATTGTCTATTTTCGATATGAATTTAATTGTTGTTATCTTTGTGTTGATACCAAGAGAGTTGCACAATAATAGTGATTGTTAAAAGAGATTTTGTAATTTGTTGGGTCGTAACTTGTTGAGATTTTGTTGTTTGAACTGCATTGAAAGGAAAATCATGTAAGTACAGGTGTGCATAATTGCAAATTGCGAACCTATTGTGGAGCGACCTCGAGCCCTGAGTTATCGCAAATGCCGGAGAACCACCAAGTCCATGTACCTGACTAACTGGTGGAGTGTTTTTTCTACTATTGTGGATTATTATTTCATGTACCGAGCGTTTGACGCTGTCGAATGTTCCTTGCATAGTCTCGGCGCGCCGGTTTTAGACAGTGGATGCCAACGATACGACGCACTTGTAGTAGTATTGTTCTGGTATCATTGTGTTTCGTTCAATTTGATTACGACTTTTGTTTGTTTAATTTACGATTGATAACACTTGTCAATTTTCAATATGATCTTAATGTGTTGTTTTTATTTGTTTATATCGAGAGAATTGCATACTAACTGAAGTTCATGGATGCCAGATGAGTTTTAAAAATGCCACACTTGTCAGAATGGACGAGTAGTTTGTAAAAGTTTTTGCTGATGCTTGTTATACGCCACTTAGAGACGTGTTGGAGAGAGTGTTTTAACATTGGAAACGTATGCATTGTTGGTACCAGTGCCGAGACGGAGTAAGATCAAAACCAATGGTTTTAAGGTTTGTGATTGATAATTAATAGATCATAGTTGAAATAGTGGAATGCCTCAATGGTTTGTGATTTATAATTTAGCAATTGATTGTTTTCCATAATAAGTGTAGGTAACTACTGTAGCCTTTAAAAGGTGTTTTATTCGTAAAACATTGAGAATACGAAAAATCGGTATAATTTCTGATTTAAACTTATTCATTTCTTAACTTAAAACAAGAATCTCCCTATCATTTTGTTGTTTAAAAATTAAAAGTACTTTTGATAAGAGTACTGTAATTGGCGCGTTTGAAGAGCTTACGCTTGTATTTGATATTTAGAAATATGAAGGTGCCTTTTCTTGGCATATTATAAATTGGAAATAGGAAATCTTTTGTTTTGTAACTTCATAATGCAAAATTGAAAGTTACTTGTTTAAGAATAGTAAGGTTACGTTTCTAATCATTATTGGTGAATTGAAGGTTTACGTTCTTCATGAATTGTAAATTGACGATTGAAGTATCTTATGCCGTGTGTGGCTTAATTTGCGAATTTAAGGTTGATGCTTGTGATCATTATGGGAGAGTTGAAATTTATTAGCTTTGTGTAGCTGAATTTGAGAGTATAGCTTTGTGTACCTGAATCTGAGAATTTGGAGTTTATGTGTTTTGGTGTATAATAACCAGACACGTGTAAGATACTGTTCTTCGTGTGTTATAATTTGAGAATAGAAAGTCTTGTCTATCAAAAATTGAGTATTGGTAGTTATCAATGTTTTGTGATTCATAATTTATGAATCGTAAGTTTATGTTCTTTAAGTATTATAATTAGAGAACGGAAACCCCTTATGTTTTGTCTAACATAATTTGTGAAATGAATTGGAATTTGTGTGTTATAAATTGAGGATTGAAATACCTTATTCCGTTTACGTAACGTAATGTGAGAATTGTACGTTTGTGTACTTCGAGTATCATAATAGCAGACATTGATGTCCTTGATCGTTATGTGTCATAATTTCAGAATTAAAGGATAATTCGTTTTGTTGGCATGTTAAGAAAGTTGAACGTTGTTATGTAATTCAAAAGTTGTTCTAGTTATGTGTCCCAATAAAAAAGGGATTGGACCATTTGTACGCTTTGCATTTATTTAATTATTAATTGTTGATAATTGTGAATTGGTCTTTGCACATTGGGACAGACGAAGAAGATATGTGTGGTAATAGTTAGTTTTGAGAGAAATATATAGAAATATATTTTGTGTAAGCCAAACTACAGTTCCTGAGTTTAAGATGTAAAATGAGCTACATGTAGTTCCTGAGCCTGGAGTGGAAAAGAGAAAATATAGAAATGAATTGTAAAAGTCACTATTGTTGTGAATGCGAGAATGTTGATGGTTGTTGAGTTAAACTGGTCGTTATACAGTCCCTGAACTCTGGTGTTGATGGTTGTTGAGTTAAACTGGTCGTTGTACAGTCCCTGAACTCTTGTGTTTGTTGTTTGATACGGCTCTAAACCTTGGTAAAGTAGTTATGGTGATAACTCTAAACTTGATTAAAGCAGTCGGGATTTGTTGTTTGATACGGCTCTAAACCTTGGTAAAGTAGTTATGGTGATAACTCTAAACTTGGTTAAAGCAGTCGGGATTTGTTGTTTGATACGGCTCTAAACCTTGGTAAAGTAGTTATGGTGATAACTCTAAACTTGGTTAAAGCAGTCGGGATTTGTTGTTTGATACGGCTCTAAACCTTGGTAAAGTAGTTATGGTGATAACTCTAAACTTGGTTAAAGCAGTCGGGGTTTGTTGTTTGATACGGCTCTAAACCTTGGTAAAGTAGTTATGGTGATAACTCTAAACTTGGTTAAAGCAGTCGGGATTTGTTGTTTGATACGGCTCTACACCTTGGTAAAGTAGTTTTGGTGATAACTCTAAACTTGGTTAAAGTAGTCGAGATTCTTTGGTTGACTACAGCGTTAGATCATGTTAAAGTAGTTGGTGATCTCTAAATTTGACTAGATGACTTCTGTTAAGAAATTAAGCTGTGGTTAGTGGATGTAGATTGATAGAAACAGCCACTGAACTTGAATGAATGAGAATGCTCTTTGCATGTTAAAGTTGAAAGTAGCTCCTGGGCTTGCTAAGAACGATGGAGTGCCTGAAACTGTTGGTAAAAGAAAAACTAGATAATTAGTCCGGATGTATTCTTTTAGAAGAATTGCTAGGCACAGCAGATCAGAGACAGGTATCCCGAGAGCGTGACACCTTGCAGGATGGCCGTGTCACCGAATAAAGTAGAGGGGTACACACCAGCGTACCAGAGTGGGGAACGCGTTGCTGCACCACGCGGAAAATAACCATCAGTCGGATGGGTACGCTCCATGTGTTGAGAGCAACCGTACCGCTATCCACTCGTTATATTAGTTACTGCAGTTATTGCATATTTCTATTTGGTTTCACTATATTGGTTGAAACAGTTGTGTATTCGTTATATAAAATTGAAAGTGATAATATATATATATATATATATATATATATATATATATATATATATATATATATATATATATATATATATATATATATATATATATATATATATATATATATATATATAATATATGACAACACATCTTCTTTCGTCCCTCTGTCCTCGCCTCGGGGTTGGTCATCCACCTGTAGATGGGGGTCTCCTTCCTCGGGTTATCGGTATTGAGGGTGCATTGTTTTTTTTTATTTATATTAAATATATATATTTTTTTTTTGTTATTATTCTTTTTTTTTTTTTTTTTTTGATTTTATTAGGTTTTTCTTTTCAGTTTTCTTTTTTTTTTTTTTTTTTGCTTAGTCTATAGTTTGTTCTCTATGAGTAACTTTTTAATTTTGGTTTTGAAAGCATTCACCGGTGACACTTTTACGTGGTCCGCTAGTCCATTGTATGTGTTGATTGTCTTTGTAAGTAGTGTTTGAGTGTATTTGTTCTTCTTGAATTTGTGAGTCCTTATGTGCGTACATGTTCTGGTTCTATACTGATGGAAGTCGTTGTTAATTTTTAATTTTATGTTGGTTTTTATCTTCCCTTTCTTGATCTTATGTATGAGTGTTAAATTGTTACATGTTATAGTCTTGTTAATATTCAATATTTTTGTTGTATTGTACAGTTCAGCGGTCGGCGTCAGTCTATTCAGTCCATATAGTATTTTGAGTGTTTTGTTCTGTTGTGTCTGGATTTTATTAATATTTGTTGCTGTTGTGTTTCCCCACACATGAATCAGGTAGTTGTTTTTTGATGTAAATAAACTGTGATAAATCGCTTTCTTCATTGTGTGGGGTACCAAGCTTTTCAGTTTCCACATAGTTGCAATTGTTCTTGCGTTTTCTTTCATCACTTTTTCGATGTGCTTGTCCCATTTCAAATTATTTTGTACTGTTAGTCCAAGGTACTTGACTTGTTTCACTTCTTTGATTTTGTTGCCATTTATTGTTATTTCGATTTTGTTGTTTGTTTCTCTTCTTGTTTCGAAGACCATGTATTCACTTTTATTTTCATTAATTGTTAGTTGGTTGTCGTAGAACCACTGCTCCAGAATTTTCATATCACTGTCTATTTTATTTTGTACCTCTAGTTCTGTTTTTCCTGCATATATGAAGCACGTATCGTCTGCATACATGTAGTGTGTGGCTTGTATATTTGCCTCTGCTAAGTCGTTTGTGTAGATGATGTAAAGCGTGGGTGGGAGGTTTCCTCCTTGTGGGATTCCATACTCTCCTGAGTGTAGTGTCTCGCTTATTGCTGCGTTTGTGTTAGTGTATTGAGGTCTATTTGTCAGATACGTATCTATCAGTTTCAGGTTCTTGCCAGTAACATTTATTGCCTCTAGTTTCTTTATTAGGTTTTTTTTTAGATATTGTGTTAAAAGCTTTTTTTAAGTCTATGAATAGTGTTACCACAATCTTCCGCTCATCGAGTCTAGTTAAGAAATACGTATTTAAAAAAAAAAAAATGATTTCTGTATAGTAAATGCTAGGTTGGTACCACTTTGACGAAAGGTGCGTTCCGATTGGTAGGTAATGGTAGCTAATGGCGGTGGTAGAATACGAAATTATAGTATTTCTTACATATCGTGATAATGACACATATTAGTTTGCATGTACATAAACATGAGTCACTAGCAATTTTCTATTGGAAATACTATAACGGCGTCTGCTACCACTGCCATTATCACTAATGAAAACGCACCTTAAAAAGGTAATTCAAATTCTGACAGATTTATATTTGTTCATGGCACATCCCTACCAACATACTAAAATAAAACTACACTCATCGCTATACTTTATTCATAATTTTCTCAATATATCATTTTTAGAATATAAAGACGGGTTGATATTTCTTATCAACAAACAATCAAATTGGTGATCTTATTTTATTTGAAATTTGTATTTTATAATTTTGCACACTACAGCGGCACGTTCCATAGTGGTTCTCCAACCTCTGATCACCTCTGATGAGATCAGCTGTTTTCGAATGTGACAACACAAAAAAATATTTGTCAAAATCCTGGCTACTATGTAATTTCATATCAATGCAGATGCGACCGATCTCGATCAAATAGAATTTGCTCTTGAAGGTAAACTATTAATTTTACCAAAAAATGTTATAGGCATAAATTATTCAAAATTTCCTCTACTTTAATTTATTAATTAACTATTTTGTCGAAATTACAGAAATGGTGACTCATTTCCAAAATCCTTGAAAAAGGCTTAGAATAAACTAAAAAGCTAAACTATTAATTTTACCAAAAAATGTCATAGGCATAAATTATTCAAAAATTCCTCTGCTTTAATTTATTATTTAACTATTTTGACGAAATTACAGAAATGGCGGCTGATTTCTAAAATCCTTGAAAAAGGCTTGGAGTAAACACCCAGTTCCTTTGGACCCTTTTGAACCAAAAGCTTTTCCACTCTAAGTTTGGTCAAGAAACTTCTAAATATGAAGTTCCGTGCCGATACCTTTAGTAGTTTCTCCGGAATCGGATTCACAAAAATTGAGTACACACACACACACACACACACACACACACACACACACACACACACACACACACACACACACACACACACACACACACACACACACACACACACACACACACACACACACACACACACACACACACACACACACACACACACACACACACACACACACACACACACACACACACACACACACACATACACACACACAGACATTTTTTTGTACCTTGGTCAAAAATGTTCAGGGGACCCAAAAAGACCTATTTCCGCTAAAATCCCAATTTTTTTTTTCGGCACGATTACAATACTTTACATACTGCGTATGATAAAGTAAAAATACCTTGTGCATTAAAACAATTGATGTGCAATAAATTTATATAAATGTACATCAGGCTAAATAATTGTGCACTTATATATTAAAATGTTCCTTCATAATATACTTGTACACTTAAATAAATAAATGGGCAATACAATCGTTACCTCCATTAAAATATAATGAGCAGCTAAAAAATACTTGTTCACTGAAAAAAATATATTTCCAATGGTTTAATTAATTCATTTGAAATTATTATAAGCGCATTCAATAATCCAAATTCTGTCATGTGAAAATTATAATGCACCCTCCAAACAATATATTGTGCATTAGGTTCTGCAACTTGTAGCGCACACATAGTATGTGCGTAAAACTTATTCGAAAAACGTGTGGTAAAAATGTAAACACTTGATTTTGGTAATTTTTACAAATTTATGTCACCTAAACCGATTGTTCTCGAAACCTCAAAATGGCTTCATAGGAAACGTTAATTTGAATACTGAATACTAAAAGTTTGGTCATAAATGTTGAAGCAGCTAGATCGATTCTTTAAGTGATGTGCGGATGCCTCCGGAAGAAATATAAAAAACGCAATAATCTAAGGTAATATGCAACGTTCAAGCTCAGGTTCGTATTCAGCGCAAATAAATCAATTGTAAACGCTTATTTGCATTCCATAAACAAATAAGTTATCAATACTACCCTAATTTTTAACTGTCTTTTTCACAAAAATATCTTTCAAACAAATAACAGTTCTATCAATATTATTAATTTACTTATTAACTTATTAATATTGAGTTTACCAGTACGACAGGATGGAAACTTTTTAATACAATACAATCCTCAATACATTACTCGTACACTTTATCAATATTAGTAGACAAAATATAGGGTATCCATTAAAAAATGTGTCGAAAACAATTGTATTTTTATTTAATATAATATGTAGGATAAACCATTTGAATTAATTAATAAGGTAGTATATTATTGAAAGTACACGCTATCATTAACATACGGATCGTCAAAATCAGATCAGCATTAAGTTTGATACACAGTAAATCTAGTAATATTTGTTATTTTAATGTAAAAGTTTTTCATTTTAGGGCACAATATGAATAAAATATTGTTCATTATAACATTTTTCATGTAACATGCCCACATTTATTGAATTCCGCTTAAAACGGAAATAACACAATAATAAGCAACTCGTAAATAATTCTACTATTCTGTTGAATATTCAACTAGCAAAGAATATTTGTATTATTTGATTGATAGCATTTTCTACCACTTTGTTATATTTGAAAACATTTATTTATATGCATTTTAAATCTGAAATGTATTTGTTACAATTATATTTATTGATTTTTGGTAGGTGTATGGCAGATAACAACTCGGGACATGATGCGTTTTGGGAAGCATGTTACGAGAAAGTAAGGAAATGGCGATATATCAGAAAGCCTTCTGATCGTTTGACCCCGCACCCTTGGAAGCCTCCATCGCAGCGCGGATGGATGAGCACATTGAAGGCATTTATAGCTATCAGAAAGGATCTTCAATCTTTAGGAGTCGACTGTATCAGACCACGATCAATGAACCAGGATCCGTTAGAAAATTTATTTGGACATGTTAGAGCCGGTTTAGGAGCTAATGAAAATCCTACGGTCTCACACTTTGTTGCGTCTTTAAAAACACAGGTGGTTAATGGCTTAACCAACCAATCCATTCGCGGAACAAATTGTTAGGAAGATGATTTTACACTAGTGACTAATTTAAAAAGTTTGTTGACAGTTCAAGGGAGATCATCAGCACCGCCAAATGAATCCTGCACTTTAATTCCACAGCCTTTGACAACGACAGTTGATGTAGAGCAACTGATGGAAGATGTGGAAACTTGTGTTAGAAGTGGAGCCACAAATTCTTTATCAGTTGCGTATGTTGCCGGGTTTATTATCAATTGTATTTTCTAGCAGTTGAAGTCCATCAATTGCTCTGCAGATCTATGCCGTGATGACCTTGTATCATGCAACCAATTTATAGTATTAAAAGAGTTTGCAGAAGACAAAAAAAAGTTAACATATCCTTCCGAGGAATGTGTAATGTTAATTGGATGCGCAATAACTTTACTTGAGAAACAATTGCCAACTATGTCTAAAGAGCACAACATCCAAAAGAAAGTGGCTATATATTTTGACAAACAATTAGATTTTTCCTTTCTTTCTTGTCCCTCTCATTTCCAAGAAGTTAAAATGTCCATTATTCAAGGTGTCTGCAGAATAGGTATACCATGGTATTGCACAAGAATTGTCAGGGACTTGAAATTAGAGCAACATAATTCTAACAGAAAAAGAAAAAAAATTCAACATGTTTAGTAATACAAAAATACAAAAATTTATTCAAGCTCTGTACATAATGTAGTCAATATAATAATGATAATTGTAATGATAATTTCAAGCTATCTGACATTTCTTCTGTTAGTGTTCATGTTTTCTTCAAATTCCCGTATGTCGTATGGAGCTAATTGCAGCAGGTGCTCCTTCAGAATTTTGGAGAACGCTGGACTTGTTGTTCTTTTCCATTCTGCGGGCAGTGTGTTGTACAGTCGTGTTGGTAATACTTGGAATGAAGTTGCTGATAATCGCGAGAACTCAGTTCTCAGTAGATCCCTCCCTCCCTCTCGTGTTGTGTTGGTATCCTTCGCTTCTCTTTTCTTTTGTGTGTTTCTGATTGTGTACTTGGCACAGGCAACAGTGTAGATAAGTGGCTGTCACAGTCAAGATATTGTTTGACCTGAACAGTGGTTTGCAGGAGGTATCCACCGCCTTCCTTCGTTAGACTCCTTACTACTCTTTTTTGTTGCGTTAGGATAATTCTTGCGTGGTTACTGTGTCCCCATACTTCAATCCCGTACTTCATGCGACTGTGCTATAAACAATGGTACCTACGCTATTTTTGGCGCCTCCTACCCTGTTGTTTTTTCACCTCTCTTTACTGCATATGTGCTCTTTGGTAGTGTTTTTGCTAGTTTCGCAATGTGCTGCTTCCAGGTTAGTCGTGGGTCAATGTGGATACCAAGGAAGCGCACTGCATCTCCCACACTCTCCCATCGGTCCATTTGGAAGTGCACTTGGTGTGTCTTGTCCTCATTAAGGATTAGAGCGTTGTCAGTAAACGATTTTTTAGCCTGTGTGAAGTGATCGCTGGATTTTGCTTTCAGTTGTTCATTGTTTTCTGCTGTGGTTACTATGGTTGTGTCGTCTGCGTATATAATTGTGTCACAGTTCATCGTCGATGGAAGATCATTTTTATATATGATGAAAAACAGACCCCCAAGGACGCTACCCTGTGGCACACCCGCCGTCACTTCTCTGAGGTTACTTGGTGTGCCGTCAATTATTATTTGTTGTAGCCGATGTGTCAGATATGATTCGATTAGTTGGTGTGGTTTTCCCCGTATCACGTACTGGTCCATCTTCTGTAACAACATCCGGTGTGGTATACTATCAAAGGCTCGGCTTAGGTCGCACATAGTCGCGCAGCATTTTTGTCTTTCGTCCAATGATTTGCATATGCATTTTTTTAAATATATAACATATTAAAAAAATAAACTTATTGTAAAATATAAGATATTGTAAGATGAGTTCCATAATAATTACTCCTATTTAATAAAATATTATTGTGTTATTAGGTAATGCTGCTAGCTCGCATTATATGGAAATACGTGCCTAATAAGTTCTTACTTATTTTGATTTAAAAACACTCGGTGAGAGCAATTAATTAGAAACCAATATTTTAAATATGGCGCCTATGCGCGCCAATGTGTTCCCAGCGCCACCTGCCTCCGGGTTTATGGAAAGACAGTGGTGGGAGCGAGAGGTAGGGGCATCGAAATTAACGTTTACTCATGTGCAGTGTTGCCACGCGTATTAATAAAATATCCCCACACTTCCAAAGTAAAAATCACCACTTTTCACCACCTACAAAAATCTCACTAAATTTTTTGTTAGTGTTATTTTAATCGGTTTTAAATGCGATTAACCGTTTTATCTGATTCACTGTAATAGCACTAAGGTTATACATCGAATTTTGTACATACAAAAACACAATAAATATACGATAAGGTCATTGATATTTTTATTATTTAAATGTAGAAACATAAACAAAGGAACATTATACAATATACATATGTATTTAACTATCCCTTAAACAATACTTAAAGCTAATGATAAATATTTGTATATTTTTTTAAGTGGTTATTTGTAATAGGGTAATCGTAACAATTTTTTTCTCCGATAACTGCTTGTGAGTGTAAAATCCCAGTTAGTGTATTATTACATAATTTATTTCTAATTTTTGTTTTATTTAAATTGATTGTTGAAAACAATCTTTCACATGTTGCACTGCTGTGTGGCAATGACAAACACACTTCAACGAGTTTTAAAATTTCTTCATATTTGGGGGATCCATTAGGATTCATGACAGTTCTTACTACCTCCCAAAACTCAATAATGTCATTTGTATCTGTTGCTAATATATCATCATTTCTAAATAGTCGCCATTGACGATCTATTTCTGTCACATCATTTCCGTCAAACAGAAACGTAAAATGATATGCCAAAGGTATAATAGATGGTGGTTTTTTCTGTTTTATTATCATAGGATCTATCAATGATATTTCTTTTAAGATCATTGCTGTACCTCCTTGCAATGGAAAACGTTGGTACATTTGTTTTGCTGCTTCGACATAAAAAGCAAGACATCTTTGTTTAAACAATGTAATGTCTCTTTCCGGAACCTCACTATTCCATTCCAAAAGAGTTTTGGTTACTTGGGGCCCAAAATAAATATCGTTTATTGAAAGAAAATGATCTGGGTTTCGAAATTGTATATTTTCTACTGGCATTTTTCTAATATAATCTTGTTGTAAATAATTATCTAACAATGCCATGTATGTCTGCTTTATTTTGTTATAAAGAGATTGAATTTTTGGAGTTTCAGATTGAAATTCTTTATTTAAGTCAGTAAAAAGAGGCAATATATAATTTAAAAATTGAAAATATAATTTTATTGTAATGTCATTTAGTTGATGATATATTCGCTCTACTCCTTTGTTATTTTTCTCTAACAACTAAGATCTGAAATAAAATAACAATGCATTATATTGTTCAATGCACCTCTTTATCACTGCTATTAATGATAACCATCTTGTTTGGGAGGGGTGCAGCATCTAGTGAGGTTTTACTTCAACAAAAATCTGAAATTCTTTGTATTCACTGATTCTTTTAAAACTCCTCATATAATTAAATATTAGTTTTGTTAATTGTTCTACTCGATCTGGTATTTCTTTTGCAGCATACGAGGCACATAGGGCAAAGGAATGACACACACACTTTAAAATAAATACATGGGGTATGTCATTTTGGAATAATTTACTCACGGAATTATGTCGCCCCATCATGACACTTGCCCCGTCTGCTGCTAAACCTATCATATTTTGTTTATAATTTATGTCATTATTGTTGAAAAAATTGACAATGGAATTATAAATATTTTCAGCTGACCCTGCTACTATTTCCATCAAGTCTAAAAATGTGTCATTGACTTTCTTATTATTATAAAATCGAGCAATAATGGCAAGATTTTTAGTGGTGCCTACATCTGTTGATTCATCAATCATAATTGAAAATTTCGTAGCTTTTAAAATGTTTATAATGGTATCACGTCCGTGGGCACCTATTACGTTCGTTACCAGCTTTGTAGCTTTTGTTCGTCCACAAGATGTTTTATCTAACGAGTCTTTATCAAGATGCATATTTTTAATTAAAGCTACAAGGTGGTCAGCTATAGTGAACGCAATATTATGTTCTACGAGAAAACTAGCTATACGTATATCATTTTCTTTACCCCGCTGAACAGGTACCAATGCCAGAGAAGTTGTGGTCATTGCTACAAGGGTCTGCCTGGTCTTTACATCCTTCATTTGGTTCATGTGTTTTTTGCTGTTTAGATGTTTTACAACTTCTGATGTACCCCACACGTAATCATAGCAGCAATATTTGCCATAAAACTTTGTGTCTCCCTTCTTACTTTGTGCAATCCATAACTTAAATCTCTCGTCTCGTTCCCAAGCAGATTGGTACTTGTGTATATATTTCCGTTTTGTTTTGGTATTGGCAGCTTGAGCAGCGTCATGCTCATCTTCAGAGCTCTCACTCGTTGGCATATTTTACGTAGGTCTGTAAATTTACGACAATAATATAGTGTTTTAACAATAATTGTATTAACAGTTAGTTACCTTAATTTCAGCTCCAACAAGCTACAAGAAGACAAAGTCCGGTAGCCCAATGTAGGAAGTAAAAAACTCTGGAATTTTAAGACAATAAATCAAATGTTTCACTTATATTTTAATAATCCTTGAATTACCTTAATTTCACCTCTTGAAACTCAAAACACGTCAAAGTATTGTAGCAACTATAGAAAGCCACGTTGTACAGAGAGACACAGTAACGCGAACTCGAAGACAATCGAAAATTAATCTCTGTAATTTTAAGACAATTAATTAAACTCTTTTATTAAGCTATCGACATTTTTTTAATTACCTCACTTGTCGCCTCAAAGAGCTACCTAAATAATTCCGAACTGATGACTTTCTCACACAGCAAGATTGGACAGGAGGGTGCCGACTGCCGACTGCCGAGTGGCGAAGACTGGCGCCGAGGCTGCGGCGCCCGGCGGGGAATACCAACAGACACTAGTGCCCGCCTAAATGTTAGGCAGCCTAACTAACAACATTTTATTTCAAGAATATAGGCAGTGTAATAGATAAAAACAGTTTATTGAACCCATAAATTTTACTTAATTCCAAATTCACCACTTTTACTAATTTTGGTTTCAATTTCACCACATCACCACTTTATCACCAATTTATTTTCGTTGGGGAGCATTTTCACCACATGTGGGGAAATTTTACCACTGATGGCAACACTGCTCATGTGTCTGTCTAAGTCTAGTCTGTACATAGTTAAGGTGTGTTCCGATTGGTGGTAATGGCGGTGGTAGCATACGAAATTATAGTATTTCTCACATATCGTGATAGTGACACATATTAGTTTGCATGTACATAAACATGAGTCACTAGCAACTTTCTATTAGAAATAGTATAATGGCGTCTGTTACCACTGCCATTAGCATAATGCGAACGCACCTTTAAAGTACAACAAGTTAGGTCAATCCGGCAACTATTTGGGGAAGATTCTGAGGGCGCATGCGTGGCCTGGCGTGCCCGCAGCCTGTATTTACCATTTTCCCGTAAGATGGCGCCAGCTTTTTCTGCTTGCATGTTTTGTGCTCAAACACAATATTAGTGTATTTCGCACTCAATTATCGAGAGGGAATCTTTAAAACGGCATTACATCGAATATCACAATTTATTTCATATCTGAATTGTGCTGGCGCGGGTCAGCGCACCTCATACCAAGACAAGTCATACCCGGACAACTCATACCAGGACAACTCATACCAAGGGACAACTCAGACCGGGACACCTCATACCAAGGGACAACTCATACCAGGACAACTCATACCAGGACAACTCATACCAGGACAACTCATACCAGGACAACTCATACCAGGACAACTCATACCACGACAACTCATACCACGACAACTCATACCAGGACAACTCATACCAGGACAACTCATACAAGGACAACTCATACCACGACAACTCATACCAAAATGCCCATAACAAGCCGACAAATGATTGTTGTCTGGTATGGTATCATCTATTGTGATTAGGAAACTCTCTTTAACGACTTATTATTAGGTAATTGAGTTTATATTTCTACACTGTCGAGTATTGGCAAACATATCACATTTTATACAACGCGGAAGGCTATCTAGTGAAAGACTAATATAGCGTAATAATAAAGCATGACATGATATACAGGTGTCCTTGAATAACTTTGCTATTACAATAAATAACAAGACGAAATTTTGTAGTCTTACATATATACATTATACACGGGGGCCAAAAAAACGGAACAAATTTTTGTTCACTGCAGTGTGAAGAGTGCAACCCCACCATACTCGCAATAACGGAACGTTTCAATCCAAAGTTATGTTGCTTTATGCTTGGCTATGCAACATTTCTGATAACATCGGGTCAATTTAATGTGAAATGACAGGTGTAATAAAATTAGTAGGTAATGACATTTGTTTTCCTTTGGTCAAACGGGACCGTAGAGATTTTATAGCATCGTATACATGGTGATTTTTTTGTATACAGGGTCAAATGTTGAAACATCGTTTTTTGCTGTTTTTACTCAAAAAAGAAGTGGAATTTCGAATATTGTATGTTTTCAATCCTCACAACATAAGCAATTAGTTTTTCAACGAAATGTTTGCTAGAATTTACGTAAAATTTTGGAAATATGAGTAATTGAACATTTGTGCCGCTTTTTTGGCCCACATTGTATATCTTACATATATTCTTACACTCAGAAGCCATTTTTGGTATCAAAAATGTTTTTGTCCATCAACTTTGGCTGGGCAATATTCAACTCTTTTTATTTCTTATGGACTCGTTATTGAATTTTTACAGATTATTGAATAGAATATTATATAATAACTATTATAAATAGAATATTGAATATTTTATATAGAATTGATTTCAATAAACTTATTAATGAATTTTCCGTCATGTACCAATCTGAATCTTTTCGATTTCAGTTTATCCGAACTAATTATACGTATAAAGCAAATAAGACTTGGCTGACGCATTATTTATTGTATCTGGGTATTTCCATGTCAAATCAATACAGTTTTTTCTCGCCACCTTTGATTCTGATGACATTTTGTACAATTGTTATTACCGTGTTTTTTTGCGGTAATATTACCAATTGGAATTAACATGCGCGCGGTAATATTACCGGTAATTTAACGTCAGTAGTTACATTGTGTTTATGTTCGTTACATAACTCTTTCTCTAGACGGCGGTAGCCTTCCGCGTTGTGTAAAATGTGATATAGGCAAAACTGGGAGAGCTGAAGGTGATTCATCGCTTAAAATCGTATGAACCAAGTTATGAACGTACCGCGTGAATAGGTTATTAGCTGTGTATATTAAGTTGCCTACTAGGTAGTTCGTTCATGATTAATATTTAATTATTAAAAATACTGTCATTTAATTGTGATAATTGTCCTATCTAATTTATATATCCATCATTAGCATGTTTAACAGAAGCAAAGTGAAAACATACCAACGAAAACATCTTGTTCACATTACACGTTCGCGGTCGAATTGGAGGTTAGGTTGCTACCGCTGTCATTCGTTCTTATGGTGCTAAGAACAGACGTACTTTTTTGTCTTGCCCATTTAAATTATACAGCAGACGTATGAAAAGTATGCTATTTCGTTTTAACACGCGTCAATATTTAGAAATATTCTGTAACGTATGTCTAAAATAACAGCTGAAATCTATGAGTAATCTTCAGCTCTCCCAGTTTTGCCTATATGTACTATGCGCGCAAAAAAAAAAATCGTAGAGCTAATTTTTACATAATATGTACAATTATGGCTTGTTTTTATTTTTCAACTTTACAGTTGATGCATGTATTGTACTTAAGATTAATGTCAGAATGACAGCGCATACGTTATAAAAGAACCATTTACAAAGTTAACAAAAACATTTTCAGTATATTTGGTTGCATATGTAGGGTACTACTTTTTTGGCGCGCGTAGTACATATAAAGTGGCAATACTCGGCAATTTTCAAATATCTAATACGGCATTACATAATATGTAGAGAACAGCCACACATTGACCAAAATTTGTTAATCACTAGATGGCACCGTACGTGACAACAATCACTTGTCGGTTTGTAACGGGTGTTTTGGTATGAATTGTCGTGGTATGAGTTGTCGTGGTATGAGTTGTCGTGGTATGAGTTGTCCTGGTATGAGTTGTCCTGGTATGAGTTGTCCTGGTATGAGTTGTCCTGGTATGAGTTGTCCTGGTATGAGTTGTCGTGGTATGAGTTGTCCTGGTATGAGTTGTCCTGGTATGAGTTGTCCTGGTATGAGTTGTCCTGGTATGAGTTGTCGTGGTATGAGTTGTCCTGGTATGAGTTGTCCTGGTATGAGTTGTCCTGGTATGAGTTGTCCCTTGGTATGAGATGTCCCTTGGTATGACTTGTCTTGGTATGAGTTGTCCCGGTATGAGTTGTCGTGGTATGAGGTGTCCGGGTATGAGGTGCACCCGATCCGTGCTGGCGTTCTGGTAGTGGCGCCATCCAGTATCATTTTCACGAACCATATCCAGAAGGGCGACACTGAATTATCGAGAGAGAATATTTAAACCCGTATTACATCGTCATTCACAATATTAGAGGAATTTATATCATAATTGAATGAAAAATCACTTTATTCTTAATCAATTCTTATATAGCAGTTCCATTTTGCATGCGCCATCTAGTGTCCTTTAACGAACTAAGGCTGCACTCGTTCGATATATCTGAAAAGTTGGGACGCCGACATCAAAGGAGCCGACACCTTAAGCTCCTACTTTGTAGTACTTTTACTATGGTGACATGGTCTGTATTCAGTGCTGTATTGTTCGTCGATGCGAGATGATCGTTGCGTACTTAGTTAGCTCTCTTCAATAACTTTGCTGGCAAATCTTCAGCCATCAAAATTATTTATTTAAATATAGTTTCGTTAGTTAGTGAGATATAATTCCATTTTGCATGCGCCATCTAGTGTCCTTTAACGAACTAAGGCTGCACTCGTTCGATATATCTGAAAAGTTGGGACGCCGACATCAAAGGAGCCGACACCTTAAGCTCCTACTTGTAGTACTTTTACTATGGTGACATGGTCTGTATTCAGTGCTGTATTGTTCGTCGATGCGAGATGATCGTTGCGTACTTAGTTAGCTCTCTTCAATAACTTTGCTGGCAAATCTTCAGCCATCAAAATTATTTATTTAAATATAGTTTCGTTAGTTAGTGAGATATGTCAAAGAAAAATTGTGAATGCAAGTCCAATCATATCATTTTCCATCTAAATGAGTTTAGAAAAAACAATTCAGAAGTACTAAAATCTCTCGAAGAGATTTCAGGTTTAACATATATTGCAGGATATTTGTTTCAAATTATTTCTAAAACTCCTATGAGATCACTGTAAGAGTTTACTTATAATGCTCGGCATTTAGGTAACGTTGAAATTGAAGTTATTTATGTCTACATTGACAAGAACCCCAGGGGAAAATTAAAACATTGTTACAATTTCTTCACATGTAATTGTGATCGCAATTTACCATATTTAATCGAAGCAAACGCGTCTTCATACTTGTGTAACATATTTCTAAATAATTATGTCAAATGTACTAATACTAAAGAAGCTTCTAGTACAAGCGAAATGCTGCTAAAAAATAAAGTATCGTTAGTTATTTTCGTTTATTTATTTATATCCTTTGTGATCGTTAAAATTTTATTAAACGTAGTTCGCATAGAAACGCCCAAAAAAGCCGCGCACAGGTATAGATGTCATTCCTATTTGCCTATCCGTGTTGCGCCCGTCGATATGTCCCCTACCAACTTCTAATTCTCAGAGTATCCCCCACTCCATGTCTTAGGCCTGTATAATCATGGAGTAAGTACATGGTGAGCCAAGAACTCGAACAATACGCCTACTTTTGCGGAAGTTGGTTTTTAAAAACACAGGGTTGCCAATCTTGTGAATTGCAATATTTTGCACTTGCGTTGCATGACTGTTTTGTTTACATCTGTTTCAAACGTCTGTTTAGCATGTGTTTAGCATTTGTTCTTGAATTCACCAGCACCGTATTTTTATAATGTTTAGAAGTGTGTTATAAAGTATATCCATAGTGTGTAAGGTGTTAGTTAGCTTATAGGTAAGTTAACTATAAAAGGGAGAATCTTATTTATTTATGAAATATTACAATTTATTCGTTTCAGATTTCGAGTTTTTACGTTAGTATATACTTTTCTTATAGTGTGTAAAATATAGGTGTTCGATAGTTTTATAGGTAAGTTTATTTTAAGAAGGAAAATCGTATTTATTTATAAAATGTAACAATTTGTTTGTTTCCGATTCCTTATTTGTAGGTTAGTTTTGGCCCATAGTGTGTATATAGTAAAGTGTTAGTTAATTTTTGTGAAGAAAATTAAGAAGAAAGCCAAAGCAACTCAATGAGTTTAGCCACGTCAGGTCTCCCTTCATGTACTACCAGAATGCTACCAGATAATGCGGGAAGCGTGGATGAGTAAAATTGGCGTAACCTCTCTGCCTAAAAATCGTAAGTTTTGAATTACAACTTACACTAAAAGTAGTCATTTAAATTATGTTTCAGTAGTAGTGTTCGATTACCACTTGCTGTTCAGTTCAATTCAGTCCGCATTCAATCTAAGCCACGATTAGCTGTAATCGAACGGCACTAAATCAGCTGATCGTAGCTTAGATTGAATGTGCACTGAATTTGACTGAACAGCAAGTGGGAATCGAACACTACTATTCAACGTTATTACACATATTATACCATGTTATCCATTTTCATAGCAAGAGTATGTTCGGCACATTTTTCTGAACAATCATTTGTTCGGCCAAAGAGGAACAGAAATATACAACATATCAGTACGAGATGAAAACTTCTGCCTAATGCTGTACCAACGTTACTGCTAACCACTGTACCACTACTGAGTAACACTGCAGCTAATGTTGCTGAAGCAATAACTCCTGACGTTGCTCCATCACCATCCAGCGGAATCAATTCAGAGATTGGGCAGTCTGACAGTAATGTCGATGTGGTAACACCCAAAAGCCATTCTCGAAGGTAAGACATAATTTCTAATAAGGGACGTGTTCTAGAGGCAACACAACGAGTATAGGTTTGATTTGCCTCGAACAGTTGGGTGAACGTGTCTGCTGCTGTGAATTTTTTTTTACTTGTTTGAATGGCCTGACGACATCTTAATATTTAAATTTGCCGATGAGACGGTTGAGCAACGGTTACGTTTCTTGAACGGTCCCATTATTAGCACTTAGCAGGTATTTGTGATTTGAGTCGTAGCAAAAATTAAATACTGTGGAGACTACATATAAAAAACTGATCAACACTAATTATTTGAATTCAATACGACAAACAAAATTAATATGGCAAAAAAACTGAATTAGTATCATTACAATGCAAACTTTCCTGGATATTTATTTTGTTGCCAATTTCCAAGTATTTATTTCTTTTGTTTTATATATTTATATATGTCACCGAATAAATTAGAGGGGTACACACCAGCAACCCAGGGTGGGGGACGCGTTGCCGAACCACGCGGAGACCAGTCGAGTGATGGGTTTCCATGGTGATGGGTGCAACCGTATCGCTATCCACTCGTTATATTAGTTATTGCAGTTATTGCATATTTCTATTTGGTTTCACTATATTGGTTGAAACAGTTGTGTATTCGTTATTTAAAAATTGAGAGTTATAATATCAGAAGAGGGATCTAATTCGCGTGCAAAATCCAAGAACAAAGAAACAGCTGAAAATGTTAACCCTCGCTGCCTGACGGAAGTACTTGAGATCATATTATGGAGATTATGGTACTTGGGATCAAAATTGTTTGTTTTCAAGGTATTAGTGATGCTTAAAAGAGATCGTTTAATTTTGGTGAGTCATACCTTGTTGAGATAATTGTTTGTACTGCATTGAATGGAAAATCATGTAAGTACGGGTCTGCTTAATTGCAGTATGCAAAACTATTGTCTATTTTCGATATGAATTTAATTGTTGTTATCTTTGTGTTGATACCAAGAGAGTTGCACACTAATAGTGATTGTTAAGAGAGATTTTATAATTTGTTGGGTCATAACTTGTTGGGATAATTGGTTGCACTGCATTGAAAGGAAAATCATGCAAGTACAGGTGTGCATAATTGCAAATTGCAAACCTATTGTAGAGCGACCTCGAGCCCTGAGTCATCGCAAATGCCGGAAAACCACTAAATCCATGTACCTGACTAACTGGTGGAGTGTTTCTCTACTATTGTGGATTATTATTTCATGTACCGAGCGTTCGACGCTGTCCAATGTCCTTGCATCGTCTCGGCGGCGCCGGTTTTAGACAGTGGATGCCAACGATACGACGCACTTGTAGTAATATTGTTCTGGTATCATTGTGTTTCGTTCAACTTGATTACGACTTTTGTTTGTTTAATTTACGATCGATAACACTATTGTCAACTTTCAATATGATCTTAATGTGTTGTTTTTATTTGTTTATATCGAGAGAATTGCATACTAACTGAAGTTCATGGATGCCAGATGAGTTTTAAAAATTGCCACACTTGTGAGAATGGTCGAGTGGTTTGTAAAAGTTTTTGCTGATGCTTGTTATACGCCACTTAGAGGCGTGTTGGAGAGAGTGTTTTAACATTGGAAACGTATGCATTGTTGGTACCAGTGCCGAGACGGAGTAAGATCAAAACCAATGTTTTTAAGGTTTGTAAGGGTACTGTAATTGGCGCGTTTGAAGAGCTTGCGCTTGTACATGGTCCGGCAGTGAAACGGAAAGATTCGAGGTAGGGTTTGCAGCGCGCCGCGAAGTGGTGGGGGAGAAAGTAGCCGACTTGCCAAGACCTGTATGAGTAGCCATTTTGTTTACAATGGAGCGTTGGACGGGTGCGCATCGCGGTTACGCAGTTAAAACCTATTTTAAAAATGGTGGTAGTTTAGTGCAAACGCGTCGTAACTTTCGACGGCATTTTAACAACATTTGAACAAGCTGTGATTTGTAAGGGTGACATCTAACATCCTTATGGAGAATCCTTCTTATCGATCTGTCACTTATTCCAAGCCGTGTGGCGTGACGGATGGCCGATCGGCGTGGACTTCTTAACAATGCTTGTCGAACACGTTCGATATTTTCATGGGTTCGAACTGTTTTGTCACTACCACCCCTTTTTTTAGACGTCGATCCTGTTTGTTCGAGATTGTTTGCCCATTCTTTTATCGCTTTATCTGATGGAACAGGATGGTTCCGCGGTATGTTAAAATGCCTTCGAAAGTTACGACGCGTGTGCACTAAACTCCCACCATTTTAAAAATAGGTTTTAACTGCGTAACCGCGATGCGCACCCATCCAACGCTCCATTGTAAACAAAATGGCAACTCATGCAGGTCTTGGCAAGTCGGCTACTTTCGCCCCCACCACTTCGCGGCGCGCTGCAAACCCTACCTCAAATCTTTCCGTTTCACTGCCGGACCCTGTATTTGATATTTAGAAATATGAAGGTGCCTTTTCTTGGCTTATTATAAATTGGAAATAGGAAATCTTTTGTTTTGTAATTTCATAATGCAAAATTGAAAGTTAGGTACTTGTTTAAGAATAGTAAGGTTACGTTTCTAATCATTATTGGTGAATTGAAGGTTTACGTTCTTCATGAATTGTAAATTGACGATTGAAGTATCTTATGCCGTGTGTGGCTTAAATTGCGAATTTTAGGTTGATGCTTGTGATCATTATTAGAGAGTTGAAATTTATTAGCTTTGTGTGGATGAATTTGAGAGTGTAGCTTTTGGAGTTTGTGTATTGTGATTTGAACATTGAAAGTTGGTGTTCGTCGTGAATCATAATTGGAGAACTGAAATTTATAGCTTTGTGTACCTGAATCTGAGAATTTGGAGTTTATGTGTTTTGGTGTATAATAACCAGACACTTGTAAGATACTGTTCTTCGTGTGTTATAATTTGAGAATGGAAAGTCTTGTCTATCAAAAATTGAGTATTGGTAGTTATCAATGTTTTGTGATTCATAATTTATGAATCGTAAGTTTATGTTCTTTAAGTATTATAATTAGAGAACGGAAACCCCTTATGTTTTGTCTAACATAATTTGTGAAATGAATTGGAATTTGTGTGTTATAAATTGAGGATTGAAATACCTTATTCCGTTTACGTAACGTAATGTGAGAATTGTACAGAATTAAAGGATAATTCGTTTTGTTGGCATGTTAAGAAAGTTGAACGTTGTTATGTAATTCAAAAGTTTTTCTAGTTTATGTATCCCCATAAAAAAGGGAGTGGATCATTTGTACGCTTTGCATTTATTTAATTACTAATTGTTGATAATTGTGAATTGGTCTTTGCACATTGGGACAGATGAAGAAGGTATGTGTGGTAATAGTTAGTTTTGAGAGAAATCTAACATCATTTTGTGTAAGCCAAACTACGGTTCCTGAGTTTAAGATGTAAAATAAGCTACATGTAGTTCCTGAGCTTGGAGCCGAAAAGAGAAAATATAGAAATGAATTGTAAAGTCACTATTGTTGTGAATACGAGAATGTTGATGGTTGTTGAGTTAAACTGGTCGTTGTACAGTCTCTGAACTCTTGTGTTAAAGTTGTTTGATACGGCTCTAAACCTTCGTAAAGCAGTTATGGTGATAACTCTAAACTTGGTTAAGCAGTCGGGATTTGTTGTTTGATACGGCTCTAAACCTTGGTAAAGCAGTTATGGTGATAACTCTAAACTTGGTTAAAGCAGTCGGGATTTGTTGTTTGATACGGCTCTAAACCTTGGTAAAGCAGTTATGGTGATAACTCTAAACTTGGTTAAAGCAGTCGGGATTGTTGTTTGTTACGGCTCTAAACCTTGGTAAAGTAGTTATGGTGATAACTCTAAACTTGGTTAAAGCAGTCGGGATTTGTTGTTTGATACGGCTCTAAACCTTGGTAAAGCAGTTATGGTGATAACTCTAAACTTGGTTAAAGCAGTCGGGATTGTTGTTTGTTACGGCTCTAAACCTTGGTAAAGTAGTTATGGTGATAACTCTAAACTTGGTTAAAGCAGTCGGGATTTGTTGTTTGATACGGCTCTAAACCTTGGTAAAGCAGTTATGGTGATAACTCTAAACTTGGTTAAAGCAGTCGGGATTGTTGTTTGTTACGGCTCTAAACCTTGGTAAAGTAGTTATGGTGATAACTCTAAACTTGGTTAAAGCAGTCGGGATTTGTTGTTTGATACGGCTCTAAACCTTGGTAAAGCAGTTATGGTGATAACTCTAAACTTGGTTAAAGTAGTCGGGATTTGTTGTTGATACGGCTCTACAACTTGGTAAAGTAGTTTTGGTGATAACTCTAAACTTGGTTAAAGTAGTCGAGATTCTTTGGTTGACTACAGCGTTAGATCATGTTAAAGTAGTTGGTGATCTCTAAATTTGACTAGATGACTGTTAGTTATGTTAAGAAATTAAGCTGTGGTTACTGGATGTAGATTGATAGAAACAGCCACTGAACTTGAACGAATGAGAATGCTCTTTGCATGTTAAAGTTGAAAGTAGCTCCTGGGCTTGCTAAGAACGATGGAGTGCCTGAAACTGTTGGTAAAAGAAAAACTAGATAATTAGTCCGGTTGTATTCTTTTAGAAGAATTGCTAGGCACAGCAGATCAGAGACAGGTATCCCGAGAGCGTGACACCTTGCAGGATGGCCGTGTCACCGAATAACTTAGAGGGGTACACACCAGCAACCCAGGGTGGGAGACGCGTTGCCGAACCACGCGGAGACCAGTCGAGTGATGGGTTTCCATGGTGATGGGTGCAACCGTATCGCTATCCACTCGTTATATTAGTTACTGCAGTTATTGCATATTTCTATTTGGTTTCACTATATTGGTTGAAACAGTTGTGAATTCGTTATTTAAAAATTGAGAGTTATAATATATATATATATATATATATATATATATATATATATATATATATATATATATATATATATATATATATATATATATATATATATTGTTAGCATCATCGATCATCAAGGTGGCGATAGCAACGTGGTGTTTGGTTGTTAGGATCAATCATCAAGGTACCGATCAAATCAAAATCAAATCAAATCAAATCGTTTATTGGTGCTAAATACATTGTAAAATACGTTTACACACGTCACACATATATACACAATATTATAACAATTACATAATCGGATAGCATCGATCACACAATTAAACACAGTAAACACAGTACATACATGTGTATATTATCACAGTGTCCATCTGATATAAAAAGTAATCAGGAATACAAACATATCACAAGATACAAAACAAGACACAACCGTTGCAAAGGCACATTTTTAATTTCGCTCAGTAGTATACGAGGCAATGTATTGGCAAAGTCCAGGCCATGATACGGTGGGAACATCCCAGTCAGAGGTTAGAAAATCCTCTTGCTTGTACAAGGCTTTTCCCGAGAGAAAGGCTTTCACAGTTGAAATGAACGGCTTATGTTCCAAGTTCCGTACCTGGGTTGGCAAAGCATTGTAAAATTTCGGTCCATAAAAATTTGGACCGAATCTGCTGTGTGAGAGCCTAAGCAAATTTATTTTAAGGTTTGTTTCCTGTCTCGTGTGATGGGCGTGGCCCGCGCCCTGTAAAGTGTAGGTAGCAATGTTTAGTTTGACATATTTTAGGCATTCAAGAGTATAGAGTGAAGGTAGAGTTAAGAGATCATTTGTAATAAAAGTATCCTTCACATCCTCTCTATAAGCCTTGCCGTACATAATCCTTATGACCTTTCTTTGTAGCCCAAACACTCTTGCCGCGTGGGGTGAATGACCCCAGACAATTAGACCATACATACAGTGGGATAGAAACAAAGCGTGATACGCCAGAGTCAGTTTCACGCGGCACTTGCCTTTTTAGAGAGCGGATGACAAATATGGCTTTCGATAGCTTGTTTGCTAGCTGGTTGCAATGCTGCTCCCAGGATAAGGCCGGATCCAAGTGAAAGCCCAAGAATTTTACTCCCCCTCCCCTATCGATCTCCCTATTGTGGGTGAAGAGCATACTTTGGGTCTTCTGTTCGTTCAGACACAAGCCGTTCCGCCCGAACCACCCACCAGCATCCGACTGGGCTCGCCCGATCCGCGCCCGAACCACATCGGAGTCCCTCTCACGCAACAGAATTGTGGTGTCATCCGCGAAGAGCACCCGGTCCGCTCCCGCCCCGGACGCTGAAATCGTTGATATAGATTAAAAACAGCACCGGCCCCAGGACCGAACCCTGGGGCACCCCGCAGACAACCCCTTCCAGATTTGAGCTTTTCCCCCCGTGGAAAACGTATTGCTTACGATTGGAGAAATAAGACTCTATTAGGCTAAGGCTATTTTTGCCAAAGTTGTACGATTGGAGCTTTTTCAGAAGCAGACCGGGAAGGACACAGTCGAATGCCTTACTTAGGTCACAAAAAAGCGTTCCCACTATCTCGCGGCACTCCTCACCCTCGACAATCTTGTTTATTAGATAGACTAGCGCAGTCGTGGTCGATTTTCCCGGCCTGAAACCAAACTGACCCGTGTGAAACAGCCCATTCGTCTCGAAGTGGCGCATAATTTGCCCTTTTAATGTTGGTTTCAAAAACCTTTGCAATGATGGGGAGTATGGCAATAGGCCTAAGGTTGTCAGGGTTGTCAATACGCCCATTATTTTTAGGTATGGGGATAATCTTGGAAAGTTTCAAAATGTCAGGGAATATGCCTTCTACTATAGATCTATTTATTATGTTTGTCAAAGGCGTCAATATTTGTTCTCTGGTGCACTTTATGATGTCAGCGTTCATATCGTGCGGATCCAGACCTGGCTTGTTTTTTAATTTTTTTATTATATCCCTAACCTCTATATAGCTGGCAAGTTTAAAGTCAAAGTGCGGGCAGTCACCTGTAATTGAAGTACCATTATGTGGGGCATCGGTCGGTTGATTTAGTTTTTCTAATATATTCTTTCCGACATTTGTAAAATAGTGATTCATTTGTTCCACGTCAAGATCTATTTCAGACTTTCTAGCCTTTACTTGTCTACCTCTATTTAGAATATCCCAGCATGCCCTTTGCTTATTGAAACTTTTGTCTATTTGAGACCTATTATAAGCCTGTTTTGCTTGATTAATTTCCATTCTATAGACATTCCTACACTTATTCTTAAAACCTACCAGCTCTTCACCCTGAAACTCATGACACAACTCACTAAGGAAACTCAGATGATCCCGCCTCATCCTGAGAGCCCCCGAAAACCAGACATTGTTTGTACTATATTGTTTATTAGTAACTTTTTTTAGAGGAAAGCACTCTCTAATTTTGTTTTTCAAAATGTTTATAAATTCACTACATACTCGATTTATATCTGTAGTTTTGTCACTTGCAAAGCTGAAGTCTATTGAATTTATTTGGTCGTAGTATAGAAGTTTACCTTTCTTTGTGATTGGTCTATTTAATTTAAGAACTATGTCATCCAGCTCTAGTGTCCTCTGAAAAGTAACTTCTATTGCCCTATGGTCCGAGAGCCCGGGGTCAAATACCCGCGTTTGGCACGGGTCAGGCAAATCACTAAGAAGGTTGTCTATACATGCTCCTCTACGCGTGCTTTCTGAAATTAAAATTTTAATGTTAAAGGAGTTCAAGAGACATTGAAAATCCAAGAACTTTTCCTGGGTAGTATGAAAATGAACATTGAAGTCCCCTCCGATCATAACATGGACCCGCTGTGCCTGAATTACGGTTAACATGCGATTAAAACACTCCAAAAAAAAAACCGAAAATCACCCAGCGGTGTACGATATACACATACAATTAACATTTTCGGACACAGGAGTTCAATTGCGGATATTTCACAGTGTGACTCAACACTTAAATTTTTAATGTCGTCCCTAGTTTTAAAGTTTAGTCCTGTTTTACAAAGAACAAGAGCACCACCGTGCACAGACGCCCTACGAGCAAAACATGAGGCCACAATATAATTATCAATAGCGAGTGCACTCGCTTCGTTTTCGTTTAAAAAGTGTTCAGTCAAACAAATTATGTCATAATTTTTCTCAGCTATAACAAGATGTAAGTCAAGAAGTTTATTTCTCACCGATTGTATATTTATATGCATTAGTTTGAGATTTTTACCAGCGTTGGTGAGGTCGTCGACGCGTTTCTTTGGTTGTAAGCTCGCTCCTTTATGTGTAGGCGCCTTTTCCGTTGTTGTTATTATTTCGCCTATCTGTGAGGTCCCGAAATCGCCGCATCCTCACCCCTTCTGGCCAGAAATTTTCCACCAAGACACTCTCGAGGGATCCGGTGGGTACTCCAACCTTGAAGGATGACGATAGCTCATCCGACTTCAACTTTCTGACATAACTCTTGTCCACTCTCAGGTATTCCTTCAGCGTTTCCTCGGTCACATCGCTTTTCAGGTTAGAAACATGCAGAAATGTCATGTTGCCGCTGTCAGCTGCTGCAATACTACAGCTTTCCTTCTTACCGGCGCCAACTATGATTTTTCCCTGCAGGAATTTCTTGACCTTGTCACCCCCATCTGTTGTCACACTTGGTAAACTTTTAGTAGGGGTTTCTGTATTACCGACGTTATCGCTGCTCGCTACTAATGTGCGAGATGGGACGGTTGGTACCCATGAGGGGGGGAGAGCCGCAGAGGGCGGAATAGGGCCCTTATTTACCTTGACTTGGCGTGATGACGTAGGTTTACTGGAACGGTTGTCCCCGTTTTTAACTTCCAAAATATCTATTTTGTATGCCATGAGGGCTATTCGCTCTCTCATTTCTACTTCAAGTTTGTTGAGGAGAATGTTTACACTTTTTGCTGATTCAAGCTCCCGTACAAGTCACTAACCACCACATTTGTTGTATTTTCATGCTCTTGGGAGGCTTGTTGAAGGAATCCGGCATTTGCGAGCTGTGGTTCCTGTGGAATGACGGTGTCTGTGCTGTTGTTTGACGAGAATGTAGAATTTAATACGTCGTCGTTATCTTGGTAATTTACAAGTGCCACACGCACTTTATTTGCGAACGTAATTATCACTTCACTAGTTACGTTGCCATGTGAATGTGAAAATAAATAATTATTATTATATTAGATTAGCTCAAGCTGTCAAACATACGGTCGAGCTTACATGTTCTAATTTGTAAAGAAGTTGTGTTGAGAATAAAGAACTGCTAACAATATATATATATTATTTATATATAAATATTATAAATTTTATAAGTTAATTTAATAACTACGGGTGTATTTTATAGACGTTTTGACATTCATATTTTTTTTGAATTTCTTGCAGTAATATCAGGTTTGAAAGCTATCCCAAACCACTAAAGACCAAAGACATCTATGATATGGAGCGCAGTGCGACAGTCCCACGAAGATCAGAGAGACTTCAGCAGATGCGACGTATCCCCTATAAAAAGGACGAAAGACCTATAGACCCCGATACTGACCTGTTTGAATTTATTAACAGGAGTTTTGAACAGGTGACTGAATTAACATGTCATAATACCGCAGATTTCATTCAGGAAGCGGGCCTGGAATATATGGCTAGGTATGTTGCCCACAAATTTAAGACAAAATATCCCTTCTTAGGAAGCCAAATGGATATTTTTGAAAACTCAACACAGTGGGTTAATACTGTTTCCAAAGGATACTTAACGCACCCTTCAAGTGATCTGATTCAATTGAGCAAAATTGTGGAAAAATCTTTGATAGAATTTCATGGATCTCAATTTTCATCTGAAGATTTTGTAATTCAAAAAGTTGTCGAGATTGTTAAAAAAAGTGGAAACTACAATGCAGAAATTCCACCTGACGTGCTGTTCCATTTGGTAAAAACAAGGACATACATAAGAGTGAGAGAACTAAACAAGAAAAAATATGTCAGCAAAGATATAACAAAATAGAAAAATTAAATGAAGAAAATTGTTTCGACAAAAAAATAATTTTGGAGGAAACGTTTAATCGGTGTAACCACACGAAGGTCACATAATGGAAAAAATAATTTGTTTATTAAAATTATAAATATTTTCTTTTCTTTTGTTATTATTATTGTACTATTATACATATTAATATTTTATTTTATTTTGCTATTATAATATTTTTCTTATATTATTAATATATAATAATTTCTATTTCCACATAAATAAAACCATATTTTTGTCTCGTCTTTGAATTATTTCCATTTTGTTATTATTGTATTATTATATTAATATTTTCTTTTATTTTGTTATTATATTTTTCTTTTATTATTAATATCTAATAATTTCTATTTCCACATAAATAAAACCATATTCTTTTCCCGTCTTTGAATTATTTCCATATATTTCACATCTAATACCGTTCATTAATGTATGATTGAGCGGAAAGAACTCGTGGCAGTTTATAAACTTATCGTTGCTGCTTGATCGAAGCTAATTATGCTTTATACAATATTACAGTACTCAAACCCGTCTTAATATCTTCTATACATTCTTTACATTTTTTATTCCTTATAATACCTATCTTATGAGACATCAATTTGGACATTCACAAATATTCGTCTTGTAAAACGAGTGCCCTATATTTTGTATACGTTTAAATATTTTGGCAGCTATATTGTCTGGTGTTTTCTATGGTTGCTAAAAGTTCTGACCGAATACAGTGTCGAACTAAATAAATAACAAAATAACGTACCATTATGAAATAAATTATGAAAATTAAAATCTTATAGTCGCAAAAACTTTGAATTATAACTATAGTTATAATTCGTAAGCACCAGCCTTCAATTATATGTATTAATAATGTTCTGGGTGATATTTCTAACAAATGGCAACACTCAGTTTTTCAAGTCCAGGCGGATAGAGAGGAACTGAGGTTTTAGAAGGAGATAGTCGCGTATTTGGCTCACCATGTTAATTCCTCCATGTGTATAACTCGACCGTATTTCATCTTGCATACGGACTTGTGCTACCCCGCTAAAACAGGTGAGGCAATCTCGGGTATGGTTGCGAGAAAATATACACGTGATATGTCACAACAACCTCCCCTCCCCCATTGTGATGAATAGTGATGTAATCCAAATGCCACCCTCCCCTATTTGGACCTCACGTGATTAATGGACGACCACTAATCACGTTTTTGAGTCTTTTTTGTATGCGGCCCGCCGAAGTTCAGAACAGAATTTTGTGGCCCGCGCCCACAAATGAGTTTGACAGCACTGGTGTACACTATCTCGTTGGATCCTTGTCAGGCAGAGCTCGAAGCCTCCGTACAGAAATTCCTCCAATCGGAACCAATTATAGAGTTTTGTGGAAATTGCTCCTAGATCGTTTTCAGGATGATCGACAATTCTCTAGTTACTATTTGAAGCAAATGTTGGAATTTAAGACGGCTTCTAAGCCATCATATAAGCATTTAAGTAGTTTCTTGGGCCGCTTTGATTCTGCTTATATGGCCTAGCGTAGCTGGCAATAGCAGACTTGTCTGATTTTATGGCGTCGTATTTAGCGCTGAGTAAGTTAGATCACGAAACCAGAAGCAAATTCGAAAATTGGCGGAGGAAATCTTCTATACCAACATATAATGATTGTAGTGGAAAGTAATGAAAAACCCCTTATATTTGCAAAGGTTGAACATGAACATTGAACATATAATGAGGTTTTGACATTTGTGTCTGAGCAAGCAAAAATTTATGAGAGATGTCCTCCTTCGATGGCATCATAGAGTATAAATAGTCCTAAAGGTAAGCCAATAGTACAAGAGTGTACTATTTGTGGGAATGAAGCTCATTCGGCTGAGAAGTGCTTTGAGTTGGTATCTCTTTCTCCTTACGAACGATACCAACTAATTAAAAGAAAAAAATATGTTTTAATTGTTTCGAGGAACATCCGCATCAGATGTCCGCATAAGTTTAAATGCAAAACTTGCAATGCTAAACATAATTCAATGATGCATTTTGTCGGAAAAAACACAGTAGGTTTAGATAGCCCTGAACATGGCGTAGCTGGATATAGCTGGTGCTTCGTCGCAAAGTGATTCTCTCTGTTCTACTGTCAAATCAGGCAATCAGAGTACGGTTTTATTATCGACGGCCGCGGTTTTTGTCGTTGACCGGGCTGGAGAAAAACGGAAAGTAAGAATTTTGTTGGATTCGGGTAGCACTGGAAATTTTTTTACTCTTGATTGTGCAAAACGTCTGAATTTGAATGTTTTAAAGGATAGTTCCGTAGTGCGAGGAATCGGTTCTTCAAGTAACTCAGTTCATGGCAAGGCTGATGTTGTAATCTTTCCTAGGTTTGATTCCAATGTCAATTATAGTGTGCAGGTTCTGATTCAGCTTCCACAAAAGGTAATTGATAAAACATCTTTAAGCTATTTGGATGGTCTGTGTTTGGCAGATGATGCATTTGACTAACCTGGAGATTATGGCTTCTAGTGATTTACCAGTAGCGGTACAGACTAGGGTTTGTAATAATGGGTTCTGTCCCTTCACCTTTGAACGGGGAAGTAGCATCACAGTCGTATTATACTTCAGTCGAGCCACAGCTGGAGACAATGGTTTAAAAATTTTGGGAATAGGAGGCTGTATCTGACAGCAAAGTTGAATCTCCAGATGTGTTATATGTATATCAGAGGTGTATATATTAAAACCACACATCGTAATAAGCAACTTAATATTTATTCTTATTTTGACTCTCAATATATGTACAACATGTTCTCTCTTAAAGCGAAAATCGCACCGACTACGGCGCTGCATGCTGCACTGCCGCAGCAGCGATCTCCGTCACGGCAAATATTTGATTTTACATGGCGTTCAATGTGAACGCGTCCACCGGGTCCGTTGCAGCAACGCGTGTGCA